>AP027106.1:46963505-47400552 GCA_028142955.1 Pinctada fucata
TCTTGAGTACACAGTGGTTGAAACGAAACGTAAAACATATATCTTTATTTCAAAAATTAATCTATTGATAACTACATGTATCGGTACTGGCTTGACAACATTTTATTACTTTGAAATCATTTATTTTCGTGGGGCCCAATTATCGTGGATTTGTGAGATTTTGTATTTTCGCGGTGACTAAATTTGGTGGATGCTGCCCGTTCAAAAAACAAAATTATCGTCCCGTATGAAAATAAAGTACGAGATAACTTGGCGTTAAATTCCATTAAAAGAAGAAATGTGACACCTTGACCACAGGGCTTTATCTCGCTAATACCGGTTGCTCTATATACTATATGTGTTATATATATAACACATATATAGTAAATAGAGCAACCGGTATTAGCGAGATAAATCCCTGTGACCTTGACATCGAACGGATTGTTTGAAAGTTAAGAAAAACTTTCAAAACACACAAGCCTATTGGCACTCACGCAAAGATGTCACTGAAAAAGGACCTTATCAAAGGTCGGCTTGTGAAAAACAATTTCATAAACAGTGTTTACAAAATTGCAATTAAAAGCAATGAACGTATTTGTCCACGTTATTTAAAGGTGTAATACGTCAATCGCCTGTAAATTAGTTGTTCTAGTTCTTTATGTACAATTTTTGCTGGGAATGTAAATTCGTGGATGAGGCTATCCACGAAAACCACGAACATTGAGCTTTCACGAAATATAATGATTTTAGAGTACTGTATGGAAAGTAGTCATTATCCATTAAAAAAAACCCTTTCTTTTATATTCTTGTTCAAATTCCATAGACTAAATCTCCCGAATCACCGATTACTTTTTTCCAGAAGCCTTAGGTCTAAATTGAAAAAAAAAAATATTTTAACATGTAGTAATTTAAGCACCATAATGATTTATTCGTGATGAAAGTGCCATAAAGGAATGTCAGAAACAATTCGAATTTCGAATTTCAATCGGCATCCTTATAAGAACTATTTCATGTCCATGTTCTATTAAAATTGAAACTTAAGCCTCACTAACTATTTCGAGATATTTCTTTAGAAAAAAATATAAAAAACGGTATTAAAGTTGAAGAACTAGTTTTCCTTGCCGAAGTTTGTTCTAAATTGTTACATTTACCAAGTCTTTTATTTTTAAGCCTATTATGCAAAGTACGTTTTCTACGTGGGAATGACCGTATATGGAAGAGAGCATTAAATCACAGAATATCAAAGAAAGTACTGGTTCAGTTGATTGACATCATATCCGAGTGAAGAGTTACACAGTGACTGTACTGGTTGTATATAAATAGGATTTCTGGAGGTGCTACTCCATAAATGCAAACATAGAATATCAGGCGCCACAAAAATATCTGCAAAAGCGTAAGTATATTTTTCAGTAATTATAACGAAATCTTAAATAATTGAAGATAACTGTTTTCAACGATGCATCAGTCATATGCATTTTAAAATCCCTAAATTTCTCAACGTTCTTAACTATAGCTCGTTCACTCTCATACGAAACTTAAACAGTCATTTAAGAAGTTAATGTCTTAATCAACATTCAAAGTAATTAGGTAGAATAAATAGCAATAAGAGATATAACGTTTCTGTTTTGACCATATTTTGTTTAAAATTTAAGGGAAGTTTGTTTTCTTCGGTAAACTGCTTCAACTGTTTATGTTAAGTTTTCGTCTTTTATGCGTAATCTGATAGATTTTTTATTTTACATGAATTCTTACATTATACAAGGGGGTATCACACTTATTTTCTTCAGTTTCTTTATGTCATTGTGGTTTGAAATACCGAGTTAATATCCAGTATTCATCTTTATGTCAAAAAAGCTTCTCTCTGGCAAAAGGGTTGACCATATTCTTTTCTTTACACAACAGAATATTGATAGTATTAGAAATCATTTTGATCCTTCGCAACTATTAGTCAGATAATCGATTTTTGAATACATGAAAGAAGCTCTTATTTCAAATTCATGCAATAATCCAAACAAGCAAACGAAAATCGACGAAAATATCAGAAAAGAATTCCCTAGGATGAATATACCTTATTATATATGTTAACTATTAATTTTTATTAAATGAGTATTCAATTTACAATTACACAGTTTGATGGTAACTTGTTGAACCATGAGATTGATAACTATAGCCACATTTGTTCTCACCTACTGCGCCATCTGTCACGGGCTTCCGTGGAATTCTGAGGACCTTGAAATCAAGAATGGTAAATGCAACATTTAAAACATTTTCATATGACAACATAGGTTTTACTGACGTAAAACTATATTGATAATAATTGCTATATTCTTTTAATTTCATAGATAATATAGTCCGATATGAAAATAATTTTCTGATATTATAATAGTCCTACTTGAATATGGTATAGTTCCATTTATTTTGATTTAAATGCAGTGTATTTTGTAAGTATGTATCATAATCCAGTTTCGATTTATCAATTTTACCTCAATTAAAACATTTTAACAATCATTATGGTTTTTTTCACTTTGCAAACACTTGTTATTTCATATTTCTTAAATTTTCTTATATTTTCTTCAATCTAGAAATGAACAAAGGAAATGAAATTGAAAGTACACAAAATATGCGCCTCTTGAGCCAAATGGAAGATAAAGATATTGCAAAGACGGAAGGTTTGTGGTCGACTCTCTTGAAGAGGAGAAATATACAAGATATCATGGACAAATTAAACAATCGGTTAGATAAACAAGTAAGTTGAAACTTTAACTTTTTTCTGCCTATTGAGAAGATAATAACATTATATATTCATACCAAATCAAACACGCTGTAAATTGACAAATAACAGATGAGTGATTGCCCATGAGTCATGTTAGTTAATATGATCTATACACTTTTGTATTTTCATGTTTTTAACTAATTCCAGCGAAGCTCATGTGAGCTATTGTCATAGCGCGCCGTTCCTCGTCTGACCTTCGTCGTCCGTCCGTTCGTCGTACGGATTTTTTATTTCAATTTTACTATTTCTCATCTGCAACCACTGCACGAATTTCAATTAACCTTACAAGAAGCAAGTAATCAAGGTCCTCTACCAAGTATATATGTGATTATCATGCCGATCTGTAAGTAAACATGGTCGCCGAGGGCTCTGATTAGCTGATGCATTTTCGATCTATCCTATGAAATTGCTGCACAAAATTTGGCCAGATTACAGTGTTTGAATTGAGGATCCACGTAGCTGCAAAATTATGTTCTGAAATGATCTATTGAATTTAAAGACGTTTAACAATCGTACTTCGAAGGATTTGTGGCAATACAAAACGTTGACGGAGTGACAATTAATGCATGATGTTTTCGGCGAACGTCAGATCTTCATTAAATGACCAAAATAGGGTAGAGTGCTTTAGCTCTCACCCATTTACCATATGTGTTTTCAGATCTGCTTCTTTAAAGTTCCCAGATTGTTTAATAACCCCTAAATCTTCGAAGTATATAATACGAAGTCCGAAATTCGTAAACAATGAACATGCCTAAATGAATAAAGACCAAAATGCTGTTATATTTCTATTATGTATGTATTAAAACGTACTTTGTTTTTCTTCCTATTCATACCACAATGGATATCCTTCAAAATATAGTTTTAACTATGGAAACACCATATCCCTATCAAGAAGTACAAAATAGTTAATGTTCATAATCAAATAATTTTGTACAATAATTGTTAAACGTCTTTAAATTCAATAGCATCATTTAAAACCTGATAAATTTATAGCATGGACCAGACATGCACGTTTCGGGTACTAAACCCTCATCAGTGATCCTCAGTCTAAACAATGTAATATGGCCAAAAAGTATGAAAATTATTATGTCCAAAAAGTACCAAAAGACGTAGCAGAATGGGTGGGATATGATGCCACAGGACCCACGTTTTAGAAATTTCAAGAAATTTTGTAACAGAAAATTTCAAATGCGTTGAAGAGACAGACGATCAACCGAATTTGATCGAACTTGGCTACGTGTGCCCTCGGGGACTATTGGTCCACCAGCAGTGACACTCACCAAGTAGTTCAAATGTTAAACGTCTTTAAATTCAATATCATCATTTAAAACCTGATATATTTATAGCATGGACCAGACATGCACGTTTCGGGTACTACACCCTCGTCAGTGATCCTCAGTCTAAACAATGTAATATGGCCAAAAAGTATGAAAATTATTATGTCCAAAAATGTACCAAAAGACGTAGCAGATGATTCATACCACGGAATCAACAGAATCCAAATGCATGTACCAAAATTTCATTTAAAGATATTTTCTAACGATAAAATAAGATGCAGTTTAATATTGACCTACGTGGGTTTTTTTAATTTGGTTCATTATTATTATATTTTCAGAGGATAGAGGAAATCCAACGACAAATGGACATGTTATCAAAGGCTCTACATCGAAAAGTCTCTGAAAAATATGAAGGGAGGATTTGACTACTGAGATGCTAACAATACAAAGTGATCTTCACAAGGTGAACGTGTGATTTAAAAGGTATTCTCCACATTTCAAGTTGTTCTAATTTTTTTAAAGATTGATTTCCATTGTGTTTTACAATTTAATTCTTATTTTGGATTATCTGGCAAGTTGTGATTTGAAGAATTTGCAATAAAATATTTCACAATTATTTTATCTGATTGGGTTCTTCTTTAACTCATTTGTGTCACACTTATGCTCTTTGCCGTGTGGAGTTCGTAAAACGTTCCCCGCGAGGGTTTTGTATATGTTTCCCTTACATTGTGGCCATAGCACTTTCTATATAGACACAACCTCTGGCAGTACAGGTATTTTATAAATTGTTATATTTTCGTGCGTGGATTTCGACGACGGGTGCGGCTAGCGAACAGGGGATGCTTACTACTCCCGGGCACCTGGTACCACCTCTAGCTTGCAAGAGATGCTCAATTTGGTGCTCTATTGTGAGTGCTGTTGAGATTATTGTCAGGACTTCTTTAAAAAATACGTCCAACCTCAGCTTTTTGCTACCACCATAAAACATTACCCCACCGTTATTATTGGATTCCATACCAGACCATTTCTAAAATTCGTCAGAGAAAACAAGATTCTGATCCCTTGTCATTAGGCTTATTACAGCCACCAAAGCACGCATGCCCAATTGATATGCAATTACATAGAGTTAGCAAACTCACCTGTATTTAATTAACTTTTTTTGTTTGTAATGTCGCCTTACATAATGTCATTGGTCTTTTTTCCTTTTGTTTTAAGGTATCCGTTGTACAATAGAGTCATTTTAAATAGCGTGTTATTCATCTCCATTGTAAAGTATGATAAATTTTATGGTAAGGTACTATAAACTATATATTTTCTGAAAGGTAACGATGCCCTGAGTACAGATATAAGACTCCTAGGTCTTAAAAATCAAAGGGGAAAAACTCTTGTACAACTTTGTCATTTTGCATAGGTTATATAGAGAAAATAGACAATTTAAATGCTTCACCAGTTATCCCCCTTTACTTTTCTGACCGCAAAATTATTATTTTTGAGCAGTGGGCACTATAACCTTTCAGAAAATATATAGTTTATAGTACCTTACCAGGCATGGAAAAATGCCCTATTGTACATCGGGTACCTTAACAACAGATCTAGTTCTATAATGACACTATATAATGTAGAATCATTCGCTGTGTATCAACATTCGCTACTTTCTCGATAATCCTCGTACCGCGAAAGTGTGTCCCAATGAATGAAATGTTAAACGTCTTCAAATTCATTAGCATCATCTAAAAGCAGATGAATTTAAAGCATGGACCAGATATGCACGTTTTGGGTACTTAATCCTCGTCAGGGATCCTAAATCTTAGCAATGGAATATAGCCAAAATCTGTGAAATTAAGTCCAAAATAGCATATGCCTAATTCAATAGTATAAAGATGGATTCGCAAAATACCATCTGAGTGAAAAGGGTTCCTTTTATAAAGCCTCTAACGTACCATCGACTGTGTCTGCTTATAGAGACAGGAGGGAATATCCTACAATAGCACCAACAGCAAAACTCCAAAACACCCAATGCAAAAACACAGAGCAGACACGCACAGAAAGAGACGCAAAAAGGTCAAGGAACATCAACGCACATAATAGAAACATGAAATACAAAAGAACATACATTAACCAACGAGTGGGCAATGGACAACTTAGGACGGCTTTAAAGTACCTAGAGTATCTGCGCATCGGTCATATGGATTAGCTGAACGCATAATTTCGTACTTAAAGCTGAAATCCTACATTTTAAGAAGCTTCCTTCTGAATTTTTTTTAGGGACGAGGATTGTTAGGAATAGACTCTAACAATCCTCGTCCCTATATCAGAGCAGACTATAACTGCCAGTGACGTATGAATACTAATGAAGGTACGACCCAATATCAATGTCCATCCACCTAGCTGCAGTATATAAACAGTCGAGGTGAGTTGCGGATCGTATCATTTTACGTGAATACATAGGCGAGAGAAGAGCAATCCGGGTTTTGCACAACAGACGACATGAGCGAGACAGATGAAGAAGTAATTGGTTTCCACCTGTAAAATAAAATGCACAGCACTCATGAATATATTTTATTAACATAAAAATATGAATTCAGCACTGTTTTAACTTTTAAGGGTACATGGGTTTGGAGGGATGTCCACGCATATGTCATAACAGTAAACAAAGTACAACTTTATTTTATTGATTATGCTCTTTTCAAATTCATTTTACAGTAAATATACTTCTTAGTTGGTTGGTACTATTACAATTTGAACTGATTCTGTTCGTACAGCGACCCTCCCCCCACCCAACCGATAAAAAATCCTGCAATGGCGGGCCAGGCCTTCAAATAAATCAGGAAATTGGATTTGTTATGGGTGTTGTGTTTGAAGTCATTGAATTTATCGATTGAAACTTCCAATGTAATGAAATATATATAATGCATAACTTAATATCTACTTTACTTCATGGATCCATCTGGATCCGCCAATGAGACCAAGCTGATTAAAAAATTATGAATTAATACTCTATACTTGATGTAATAAACTATAAATAAATAAATAAAGATTATATTCACTATAGAATTATAATTACTTACATTTGTTAGTAATATTCATTCGTTATATACACAAGACGAAAAGTGAACAGAAAAAACATGGTGTACGCTTATAAAATAAAGTTGAATGGGAGTAACTGTGTGTTATATTTTTTATAATGAAAATTAATTATGGCTTTTATTTTGGTGAATATCGAATTATGATAAATTTTAAAGGAATGCGTGAGTTGCAAGCATAACAAGACATGTTTGATATACCGACAGCATATAAAGTCAAACTAAAAAGTCAAGGTCAAAGATAAAACAGAATGTTATCAAATTAGTCTTGACTAATCAGGGGCTCAAACAAAATGTCAGGTGCACAACTAGACCACAGACCAAGTGTAATGCAAAAAGAGTTACATTTCTATCTCTTATAGTTTCAGAGGAGTTGCGAGCACAAGAATTGCTTACGGACGGACGGACGGACGGACGGTCAGACAGACGGTCAGACGCCGGACGACGGGGTATCGCATACGCTGGACTGGTCTATGACCAGTAGAGCTAAAAATAATAATTTCATCCCTCTGACCTTGACTAAATGTAATGTTGAAAATAGCGTTTTACGGACAAAGATGCTAATGAGGCAATGGACTTTATCAAACACCTCCTTTTCTATTCATTATAAGAAGATGTCATTAGGACTAAATAGTCATGATGTTATTTATTTACATTGGAAGATTTTCAAATAAAAATATCCAGAAAGACAGTATTACATGTACTATATGACATTCTACTCTAGGAACTTTTTGTTAGTAAGTTTGCATAAACTCGGGTATTACCAGTTTCGAGTACATGTACATATGCTGAGTACTATTCATATAAAACAAATCTTAGCATTTTTTAAAGTGCACTTGATTGTGCTACAGCTGTAAAAATTATATCATGTCTTTTGACACTTGATATTAAATATTATGGGAAGGAATGCTAAAAGCTAAGTTGGAAAGGTAAGCAAAGCGATACTTGAAACATTTCTATGTCTATACTATAGTAATGTTTTCTTCGCGTGACCAAGCCAATATTTTAGGGATTAGAATATTTTATTGAAAGAAAGAAAGAGAGAAAAACAACAGCAACGCCCCCTCCCTTCAGAATCAAAATATGCGTCCCATTACGCACAATAAAATACATACACAGTCGCATGACAGCGATGCTTCATCAAGAAGTAGTACTGAATATCGAGAGCTGCCTAATTATACTATTCAAGATGAAATATTGAATACAAGATGTAGTAATTGCATCATACTTCTTCTCTGACTCTTTTAAACTGACATATTGGGCTTGAACAATTTGTACATCCTGTACCACAACAAATGCATGCATTTCAAGCATTTGCTTTTTCGAGTGCATCCACAACAATTATCAAAATGAGAAAAAAAATAAACATAAAGACATTCTACTGAAATCATAACTTTTTTTACATCTCACAGTTTGCGTGGGGGTAAAGATCTATAGAATTTAGTGTTATATACAGGACTAAAAAAAATGCATAACGCAGATCTAGACAATTGTACCCCTGCCCCTAGTCCGGGAAAGGGGGGGGGGGGGGTCGTAAGGAAGTCCACAACATGATTTTAAAAGGAGAAAACAAAAGATAAATTTAGCATTTTTGGAATTTCAGTTATGTCATGCCTCCCCCGTCTACTTTTTAGATTCGCGCTTCATCTTAGGTTTTGAAGTAATACAGTCTTGGACACCCGCCCCCCCCCCCCCCTCCGTCCAGCCTGAATCGCAGTTTTATGTACTAATCTAAATTGCATTCTATTCCCTAATACTGTTATTTTGTGTTATTCATATTTTCATTTAATTTGTCCATTTATATAAGTATTTGATGTAAAACATTTATCATGTTTATTAGAAGAAAAAGAAACGACACCGGTTCACTCACAAGCAAGTGTTCGTCATTTGGATTTGTAAACATGGCTAACATTTACCGACAGGTATCCATTTTAATTTCCTTTTTTTGTATAATTCAATAAGTGGTTTTATATAAAGTGACTTATTATTAAGTGACTTCTTTATAATATATCAATCAACGTTTCACAGTAGCATGTTATTTGTCTATGTATTGCCAAAAGATCATGCAGGGAATCTCGTGAATGCATGCGTCGACACTAGGTATTCATTCATAATTATTCAAGATATTTGCATGTATGACTATAACTGTACGTATTTCATATATCCATAGTATTATTTTTCAGTCTTATGCATTTTCAGAAATTACTTAGGGTGTTGGACATGGACGATTTTTTTTTTTGGGGGGGGGGGGGGGGGGGGAGGGGGGGCTGGATAGGTAGTAAAATTTGACATGTATAACATATAATCAATGAATACTTTTTGTTAAATTAGTTCTCATTTCATTTTTTTTTTAATTTTAATTAATGCATTTATTTACCGGTTCCATTACAGATCTGTTCCAGCTGATTAATAGCTCGTTCTATCATCGATCGTATGAGAATGACACGGTCCGTGATTCCCCTCGACTGTTTATATACTGAAGCCAGGTGGATGGACATGGATATTGGGTCGTACCTTCATTAGTATTCATACGTCACTGGCAGTTATAGTCTGCTCTGATATAGGGACGAGGATTGTCAGAGTCTATTCCTAACAATCCTCGTCCCTAATAAAATTTTCAGAAGGAAGCTTCTTAAAATGTAGGCTTTCAGCTTCAATACAGGATTTGTATCTTATATAAACAAGATACACGAATTTTTAGACCGTTTATATTCGTTTTAAATGATTAAGTGCTCGGTGTCATATTCTGTCTGAAGCAAGTTCTTTTTTTAACAATCAAAGCTAAATGAATTAAGTAATACTAGTATTAATGCAGAATCCGGGCCTTTACTCCATTGTAGTAAGAATTTAAGACACGATACGTGCTTGGATACAATATGCATACGGATACGCAAAGTTATATATCCCTATTTTCATACCGTTAATCTTCTTTTATTTGCGGGTGTTTTATTTACGCTATATTCGCGAGATACTTTGATTCGCGAAACTAAAACGCTTCGAATTTGTCTTTTAAATACATTTTGTACATTTGAAGTTTAATACGAGAATACGATGTCGCGAAAGTAAAACGTCGCAAACCAGTGATTTCGTTCGTTTTCACGAACTTAAGACGTCGCGAATATAAAACGGTTTACAGTAATTCAACTGATTGGGACTTTGCTTTATTGTTTGCATCGTCATCGTACAATTATTATTCAGATCAGATTGTTCGATTGGCACCTGAACAGTCACATAATGTAAAGAATTCAAAGTGCTGGGGTGGACACTTCGCTTTTCTTCAAAACCATGATGAAATGTCAGTTTCTATATAGACATTACCTCAGACAGTGCATGTATTTTAGATATTGTTTTCGTTTTCGCACGTGTACATCGACGGCGGGTGCTTCTATCCAAAGAGAGGATACTTACTCCTCCCGGGCACCTGGTCCCACCTCTAGCTTGTTAGGGCCGTCGATGCTCAAATTGTGTGCTCTATTATGATTCCTGTTGAGATTATCGTCAGGATTTTCTTTAACTCATTCGTGTCACACTTATGACCTTTGCCGTGTAGAGCTCGTAAAAAAATTCCCGCGAGAGGTTTGACAGTAAGTTTTTTGAATAGATTTCCCCGACATGGTCGCCATAGACATCACCTCAGACAGTGCATATATTTTAGATATTGTTTTTCATTTTCGTGCGTGAACATCGGTCCGTCGATGCTCTAATGCGAGTGCTGCTGAGATTTTCTCCCGGATCTTCTCTAACGCATTTGAGTTGCACGTTGCAAACAGTTAGATCTCATGCTAAGCAAGAAGAGCCAAACTCTGCTTACTAGCTTAATCTGCAACGCAAAGTTTGCAAAAACATAAAAAAAACATATAATTTATTTTTCATTTTACAATAGCACATGCGGAGTCTACACACATCAAATTACACGGTCGTCATTATGATTAAAAGATAAAATATAATAAGACAACAACAAATACAATGTAACCACGGAGAGGGGAAAAGAGAAAGGACATCCATATTAACGAAATCAATCATGAATTAAAGAATAGGAGTCTCAGAATATCTCCAGCACGCGTTAATAACAGCGGAAATCACGCGCACGAGAGGAGAACAAACAATATAGGCAACACACCATTACTATGTGGAGGACAGCACATCTTAAGGAAGGAGACCAATTACTCAATATCAGTGTTTTAGATGTGTGTAGTCTATTATGAGCCATTGAATCAGACAAACACAAATTAAATAATCTTTCAAATAAACATGTAACGGAAGCAGTCAGATAAAACAATTTTTTTATTATTTACAAAATTAATACAATACATCGGCAATACGGCAATTGAACGAGTCAAAATATCCCTGAATCATCAAGGACAATTCACCAAAAAGAAAACACAAAGTGATTGTAGATTACGCAATCGAAGCATATAAATAAGGAACAAAAATTAGAAATAAGCAAATTTTGAAAAAAAAACAAATGCCTTTTAAAGTATGTAAAGGACTCTTCTTGAAGGTCACATGTAAATAAAATTAAAATCCTGTTGATGCGATACAACTGTGAAATCCATGTAAAAGAAAGGAGAAGCTCTTCAACTTGACTCGGTTGCAGCACCCACAACAAAGCACAAAAAACACCAGATGTGAAAACACAGAGTATGTAAGCACAACAATAGAAGCACAGATAAATACGACATAGAAACATGAAATACAAAAGACTTCACAAAAACCAACGAGGCCAAGGAATAATCGGTGCCGCCTTATAATGACAATTTGCTACGTTAAAGCCCCGTTTACACTATCAAAGTTTTCTTGTACAAGAAAACTTGGTCAAAGTTTTTGACGCGAACTTTGATAGTGTAAACGATCCAAGAAAACTTTGATCAAAGTCCGTCAAAGAATTTGGATGGACTTTGACGGAATAGAACCCCATCCTATTTTTCTTGAAACTTTGACGGACTTTGACGGGAATCGACCAATCAGAGTAGAGATTCAAAATTACACCAGAAGTATTTTAAGTATTGATGAAAGAAATAGAGGCAATTTAGAACGTTAAAAGTAATGAATATATCAACAAAGACGAAAGACGCGTTGCAGTGAATTCCATCTAAACTCTTTTGTGTTATAAATCCTTGAACTCGTGCTTAATTGTTCCATATCATGTAATAAGACCAACCACTAACATAAACTATAAAGTTTTCATGAGAAATATTCACAATATTTACATGAACCATCTATGTTTTGGTGCATAGTTTAGTACCCGAAACGTGCATGTCTGGTCCATGCTGTTAATTTATCAGGTTTTAAATGATGCTAGTGAATTTAAAGACGTTTAACATTTACCACGTTTTCCTGTACAAAGAACTTTGATAGTGTAAACAGACAACTTTGTCAAAGAAAACTTTTATCAAGTTTTCTTTGACGGACTTTGACCAAGAAAACTTTGATAGTGTAAACGCGGCTTAATACCAAATGATGCGGTTATTCGAATTTTGAGCGCACAACCATCCAATTTTTCTGCAACCCAAAAGTTTCGAAGAACGCATAATTGTAATGTGAAATCTCTTCACTATAAGATGACCACACAAACAAGTCTTCAAAACCATGGACCATAGCAACATAGATGAATAAGAAAATGGATATTAAAAGAGGGGACATACGAAATACAGTCCGTGCTCTGCCGGCTTTAGCTAGCTCTTGTATGTAATCATCAGATGAGTTCGACCGACATTCAGGGAATACAAATGGTCGGGGACATGTATTTATTTAAGAGTTTTGGACAGGGCCCGTCAAGGAGTCCTGTTGTCACAGTCAGTCAGAGTACAAGTCTTATGAATACGCTGGTACAAGGATGTAGATTAGTCAAGTACCATGCCGAGTGTCCGTCTGGTGAAACTAGGATAATATCAACGGAATAAGACTTTTGATTATTCTTATGCATTCTAGATTGATATGCTGTCTACCTTTGGTCCTTCTTATTTTGTTCTTATATCATTGTAAATGGCAAGTTTTGAATTACAAAAAAATAATATACTCAGTTACTTGTTTAGGTCCTATCGATGTTACAACACCGAAAAACGAAATACATCAAATAACAGGTGACAATATGTCAGACAACTCTCAATATCACCATATGTTAATGACCAAATTAATAATGACATGGGCATTATTCAGTTGATTTCAACAAATAATAGCTGTAATGCTCAACGCTCAAATAAGGAACCTGAGAATAGCTAAACTAAAACACATACCTATGTCAAACTTTCAAGTACAGTAAGTGTTATTAATATTTTTCCCTGACATGGTCAACCTAGCACTTTCAATATAGACATCTCCTCAGGTAGTGCGTGTATTTCAGATATTGTATTTCATTTTCGCGTGTAAGCATCGACGGCGGGTGAGGCTAGCCAAACAGGGGAAGCTTACTCCTCCTAGGCACCTGGACCCACCTCTTGCCGGCTAGGGGTCCATCGATGCTCAACTTTGTGCTCTATTGTGAGTGCTGTTGAGATTACCGTCAGGATCTTCTTGAACTCATCTCAAGTGAAGACAGAGCGAAGTGACAGAAATACATGTACTACCGTACCGAATTTTTGATAAAGCGAATTTATTTTCATGAACATGAGGTCCGTGCATAAATTTTAAAATAAGGCAATTCAAGTCTGAAAGAGTTAGACAAAAAGGTTATTGTATGAATACAATAATGAAATAGATATCATAATTTAAAGGTAAAAAGATTATCAGTTCAACATTTGTGCATCTTTCAAATCATGTTTCATTACAAAAGTATTACTAGATCTATTATATATGAATGATATTAATGATGGTGCAATCATAAATGAAAGTAAAAAAATAAACAAATTCAGAAAACAGGTAACAAAAAATAACAATGGAAAGGCTGACATATTATTCAATAGAGTATGAACAGAACTTCTTGCGCGAACAGAAAATGGGACAAGCAGACGGGGACAATGACACATAATGGACAACTTTCTCCAATAAACAATATACAGAGTCAAGATCAAATACGGAATGCACCGGTACTTTTGTTGATCGAGTATTTTCATTCCTTTAATTCATCGCGAACTTAAAATATCTGGAATTTTATTGATCGAATAATAGTATAATCATCTAAACTACTAAAGTAACGAATTAGCCGATTCTCTGTCGAAACGATGAGGACAGAGTTGAATGATGTGACATGAAGATATAGCATATGATATGACAATGTGAATTTGATAATACTTTAGAAGGAATGATTTCTAATTAACACGTAATCTTTAATTATGTCTAATCGTTTTCCTAAAATAAATCTTAGAAAAACTACAGTCCAACACCGGCGTCGGTCACCATCCATTAATTTCATATTTTCCCCTTATTTATACTCCCTTTCTTATCCCCGAATTCTTTAAAAGTATCATGAATATAGTGAGACAACTCTTGCAAGACGTTTCTCATACGTACCTCTTTCCAGCTCTGCCGCCTGAAAGAAGCTTCTTTTTGACCCATTATCGATTTGACATCATATACATTATTTTGCTATTTCGGAAACTTGTCATTCCATGAAGAAATCGAAATTATAAGAGGTAAACATCTTAGCACCATCCCTCCAATGCTATTTTGAACATATATTTTTTTTTTTTTTTTGGATATGCTACTGAATCGACCTTACAGGAAATTCGGGGTCGCACACCCTCCGTACAGTAAATGTAAAAATTTGAATTCTAAAAATAAATCAGGAGATTGCCGCTTAAATGAATTTTGGTGGCTCCGCTGTAAGCACCACTGAAGAGAATTTAATATTCGAAACTCGAAACTCATGCAGAAAAATTAGTTTGAAATTTTCTTCATAAAGGTATAGAGTTGGAAAACGTCCGTATTATCATGCTAGAAGAAGGTTATTCCATTCAAGGCTCAAAATTCCATATTAGAGAACAGGTAGAGTATGGGACATCCAACCCGCCGTCCTTTATGAACGATCGAGGTTCGGCTCCCGTCGAGGGTGGACTTTCTCAGAGGTGATTTTAGATTATCATCTTGCTTTCTGGCTCGAATGGAACTATAACGAGTAAACTCCTAACAGCATTAATGGTATAAGATATGTATTTCTTTAATACTCAACGCATATTCCCATGCTACCATATTTTTACCATGAAGTTTGCTATTTGCTTAATGTCACTCACAGATGTGGACACTTTCTTATATTTCATTTTTACACCTTTGCCTTACGATCTTACAACGGAACAACTAACGGAAGAGAGGGTTCGTAACTACTTTCCGCTTAACTCACTTTAGAAACTGGAATAACATGGCTTTAATTACTTTATCAATAAAAAATATATAAAAATAATAAAATTCAATAGATTTAAATAAGTCGTATTTTATTCTTTGGTTTATAATACTGAGATATTGAGATGACCGTGACTGCTTACGGTCATCCGCTTACCAGTGGCAATGAAATTCATATTACTACAAATTCACATGGTAAAATTGATATCAGTGACAAACAATATATATCTGAACAGAAGTTTTAATATGTATATGTATTGCATAGAAGAGTCATACATATCGTATCTAACCATGTAAATCTTTCCCGTGCTTATGCGGGTCCTTTTTTTTAGTTTGATTTATACCTTGCTATTTGATTGTAATTTTCGTGCAAAATCCGAGAACTCCATTCGACATCTGAAATGTTACTTTGAATCGTCTGGACAAACCGGAAGTAGTTCATTATAGATATAATACATGTACCTTAATGCTTCTTCTGAAATATCATGTTTGTTCTTGAATTGTGAATAATGATAAATTGCCTTTTTAAGTTGATTTTGTGATAAATTATGATGATAAAAGAAGGGAGGAGATCTCCAATAAGACCCCGTTGCAGCATCAACAGCAAAACAACAAAACACCCGATGAAAGATTCATTGGTGAGTTTTAATAGATTGTGGATTTGCATTAAGATATATTTCATCTGTAAAATTTTAATTCTATTTCATTACACAAATTACGAAGAATGTTACTGTGTTACTTTCTCTAAATTGTCCGAATGTCGGGCGTTTACAAAAGAGATTATAAATGTACCGGGGATATGATCCTGATTAAAAAAGAAATTCCCAATTTTGATTATATTATTATGAATTATGAAGGAGTTTACGAATCACAGTGGCGACTAGACTCAATGATGGACACGCTTGTTCAAATCTTATGATTTCAAGAGTTCGTTACAGAATGAGGGTCTTGTAAGTTTGAGGTTTAACGTTCTGTGAAGCTGGAAATCTCAAGATATACAGTAATGATTTCTGAATAAAACACATTTGCATCTTATATCACCTCCTATGCATCCAACTACACAGTTAAAGTTAATATAGTGATATGCCACTTGCATGCAAACCAAATAAACTTTTCATTCTATTTACAATGTGTCTCAGAAAAGAAAGGGAGGCCTTTTCATTGACAAATATCTTAGGTTTTAGTATCGATATTGATACAAAATTGAAACAAGAATAAAGAAAAATAAGAAAGATATTTCTAACAAAATAGCCTTTCGGTAATCTGAGCGAAATATAATGCGCATGCATAGGACTATAAAAAAGGATTGTAACTGTAAAATTCCATGCAAAAAAAAACCAACAGATAAATACACCAAGAACAGTAACAGTGAAACGACCAAAACGAATCAAATAATAAGGAAAACGCATAACAATAAAAAAAAATACAATCACATTATATTGCAATGCCGCTACAACGTCGAATTTCATTGGTTGTTAGCTCCTTAGATACGGCTGTAAAAAGAAGACATACTAGGATTTAACGTTGCTAACGTCATATTTCGCTTTATATTCAGAAAGATATAGATTGCATTAGAACGGGAATAACTAGATACTGACGTTATGTTTGCGGACGGCAAATGCTGATTGTACGTTGCAAACATCCGTTTTATTGGCTGCGCTAATGCGTCGGAAGAAAAAACTCATTTTGCGACCGTAAAATCAGCATTTACAGTGCGCAAACATAACGTCATAAGCTAGTTATTCCCTAACTGTACGGGCTAAAAACAGAATTTATTGAATAGATATTTAAAGGAAAATGGTTCCCGGAGTAAAACTAATACAATTTTACTTCCCGAAATGTTCGGACTGAAGGAAATTATTCTTAATGCTATATTTTTTCGATGAAGTAAATATTTGTTAAATGCATCTAGGTGCGAGTACATTGTTTTGCAAGACTTGCGAAGATATTAAAGCCGGATATACTTTTTTTTTCTTCATCTAATGACATCACCCACAAAAAAAAAACATCAAAAAGGCGTTCACAAAGGATATTCATTTTACGACTTTATGTTTCTTAGTAATGTTTTGATGCATTAAGTTAAACATCTTCGATGTCTTAAAAATACCCTCTTTCTAGTAATAATTATAGATAAAAGTTTACATGTTTTGCTATCTAAGAGTGCCTTCGTCATTCGTTGGTATTCTGCAGACTTACAATTAATATCATCTAGATCTATGTTTAAACGTCTAAATCTTAAATGCATACAAAGTATACGATTACTTCTATTTGTGTACTTTTAGCATGTTTACGTCAATAGGTAATTTTAATGATAATTCACTACTTTTGAAAAAAAAACGGACAAAACTGTTCGTATTTTCATACAAAATAACAAAATTATAACTTGACTATTATCTTAAGTAATTATCTAAGAAGTCGTGAGATGGACACGTTAGCTCAAAGAATGAAATTTGAACACAAAAGCCGAATCACAATCACTATCGAGAGGTTCACGACATTTGGAATAAAATGCAATACAAATCTTTCATACGCGAAAAGAAAAAAAAATGGAGGAACAGACAGAAATACGAAGGACAATTTATTTAAATAACTATCTCCAATATAAGTGCAGAAGGCATTATAGATGGCGCAGTCAAACGTGCCGTATTTCCATATACGAAATGAATCATATTACATATCTAAACGAAGTATAGTATCCAAGAAGGAATCCCAAAGCTCATCTCTATTTTTGTCTGAGTGTTACCGACAGTTTCTCTTATTGAAGTTAAAAAAATGTGAGTAGCGACACCCTGAATAATTCCGTTTAAAAAAAGATGAACAATTCAATTGATAAATAAATAGCTAAATAGATGTCGGTATTGAAAATTAAAAGTAAAATGGAATAACACTTAAAAAAGCATGTAAAACGACTCCCGACCTTTAAAAGAAAAATGTAATGTTAAACGTCTTCATATTGAATAAAATCTTCCATTAAATTAAACCTCCAAATAGATCCCATAAAAAAGATCAGTCCTTCTACATATAGGTTTCCTCTGAGTATAAATATTAGTAATATTGATCCATCAGCTCCATATTAAAGGTAGAAAAGAAAGGAGGGGTTCCTCAACAACACTCGGTTGCAGTACAAACAGCAAGACCACAAAACGTCCCATGCTAAAACACAGAACAGGCACCCACAGAAAGAGGCGCAACAGGAACAAGGAACACCAAATCACACCATAGAAACATGAAGCACAAAAGGCCACATATAAACCAAGAAAACCAACAGGCAACCGTTGCCACCAAAGACGGCCATCTGACACGCAAACAGTAGACGGTGTGGTTATCCTGGATTACATGCGCACAACCCTCCCATGTTTGCGATTACCCAGAGGTCTAAAAGAACGTACAATTGTGATCTAAAATAACCTCCCTGTAAGATAGATAAAATCAGACAACATCACACAGGGACCCCAAGAAACACACAGATGGATATGTAAATGGATATCAAAACAGAAGATTGACAAAATATAGTCCGTGCTCTGCCGGCTGTAGCGAGCTCATGCATGTGATCATCCAAGGAGTCCGACTGAGATTCAGTACAGGTGGTCGGGGCCCTGTCTTCTCTAAAGAGGTTTGTAGAGGGTCCGTCCTGTCATCACAGTCAGTTATAGTGCAATTATAAAGAATTCGCTCAATTCTTTCAAAGAATGCGCAGGTACAAGGCTGTAGATTGGTCCAGTGCCACGCCAAGTGTCCGTCTGATGACAGAAGGATCATATCCACTTTATAAAAGGCGTTTGATGATTTTAAAACAATTTCGATAGTTATTCTCTCTACCTTTGATCCTTTGTATTTTGTTAATCATGTCACCATCAAATGCAGGTTTTAAGATACCCAAAGTTATATACTCTGTTGCTTGTATGGGTCAGAATTTGTAAATTTTGGAAAATTTCCAGAAAGTCTTAAAAGTTTGTGAAAGCCAAAACCTTGAAATGAAATTTTCTTCGTAATTTGTAAATTTCTTCTTGAAAATCCAAAACATATGTACATGCTCTAGCATACTGGATGAGTTGTGAAATGTAGATACCGTATGACTCGTATACTTTTTGCTTTATTCCCCATTTGTTTTTGCAAGATCAGATGGAAAAAGTCAGATAGTACATGTGTTTATTTCTTTAGTCGAACACAAAGCAAATGTCCTTAATACCTCCTTTTCAAAAGACGTAGAATCTTCTTTAAATCGCTATTTTTTTTTAAATCAAGAATTGTAATTAATTTTCGAAACCTGTGATTTAATAAAATTGTTATAGTTAAGGAGTTTAATTGACATTATAGTAACAAGGTCGTTTTATATATGAAATCAAAGGCTTAAGATTTCTCTTCAGAAAGTACGAAAGTTGTGTTTTGGATGTAAATTTCTTATATCGGCCGAGAAATCACTGACAAATGAAAACAAGAGGCCCAAGTAGGTCACATCGCTCACCTGAGTTGCACATAAAAGAATGATAATGGACACTTTGGTACAGGACCTTGAGTACTTGCTTCCAATAAGGTTTCGTTAAATTCTGTGTAGCAGTTTCAGAGGAGATGTCGAAAATGTGTCACCCAATCAGACCACTGGACGGCCCTATCTTTTGACCAGTCGGCATGAAAAAAACGTGCACAAACCTTGAGTACTTGCTTCCTGTAAGGATTTATGAAATTCAGTGCAGCGGTTGCAGAGGAAATGTCGAAAATATTTCAGCCAATAAGAGACCTCGGCGGTCATATTTGTTGACCGATTGGCACGAAAAACACGAACTTGGTAGATGATCTTGAGTTCTTCCTTCCTGTACGGTTTCGTGAAATTCCGTGCAGCGGATGCAGAGGAGATATAGAAAATGTTAAAAGTTTACGCCAGACGGACGACGACGACGGACGGACACCGGACGGAGCGTTATTACAATAGCTCACTTGAGCTACGCTCAGGTGAGCTAAATAGGTCTACAATTATTTTGGGAATTAATACAGCGAATAAGACTTCATGTTCATATGGTGACATCGGAAAGATCTTTCTTTTGTCGTAGCATTTAAATTCAGCTCTGTTATAAAAGTTGTGTTTCTGCAAAATGCGAAGAAAAAATGATGATAATACCCATTGTATTTACATTTACAATTTACATAACGTATTTGTCAATCAGTATTTTGAAAATATGCACAATGCCAGCCTTTTCAACTAACGCAAGTGACTTTTTTATTCAAAATATTCAAAATAGAATTATTTCATCGAACATTTTTTTATGAATTACAGAACTTTTCTAATATTAACGTTTATTACGGCATCATTTTGTCTAAGCCAATGTATTGCCGTTCATTTCATAGCATAAATATATGGAATCTTATGAGATGAAAACAATTATCCGTTATCAAATTGGTACATTATTAATAATTCTACATTAAGGACTAAGTTGCAATGACCACAACGTACTCATGTATGCTCAAAAGAAAAGAGGGGATCTCTTGAAAACAACAATCGGTTGCAGCTCCCACAGCAAAACTCCAAATCACCCAGTGCAAATCACAGAGCAGACACCCACAGAAAGAGACACCAAAGGGACAAGAAACACCAACTGACTGTCAGACAACATAGATACATGAAACATAAAAAAACATACATAAACCAGTTGTTGGTATCCACAACAAACAGTAGATACCAAGCATCTATAACGACAAATAATAGAAGACAACAGGTTCATTTAATAAACACAAAAGACCACACATAAACTAATTGTTTGGTATCCACAAACAGTGAATACGAAACAACTATAACAACAAACAATATGAAACAAGAAGAGCATGAAGACAAAATGGGCAATCAACACAAAGCCTCTCTTAAAACACGAATGGAACCAATGCGAAGCGCTTGTACAGGAACAAAAGTACATATTTTTAAATTTATGTCGGCTCAAAATATACTTATATTATTCCTTAGATTTTCGAAATCCAAATCAGGGATGTTCAAAGTGTGAAAAGTGTAAGTTAACAAAAACAACCTGCATCTATTTAAACCTTATAACCATGAAAACAAACATTCCATAGAATTAAGGAAGATCTGTATTTAAAAATAATCTCAAAGAAGAAGTGATATCATTTGCCTAAGAAGGCATTTTATGCTGGCTTTATTTAACATGTTGGAAGAGATTCACACCAAGGTATAATCTGAAAGCAGAAAGAGGTAGGGGCAACATCTGTCATTTTTGGCCCCATTTTTGTTATTGCCAGAAATTATTTTCTAACTGTTTTCATATCTTTCAAATAAGGGTAGAGATATTGTTATTTATTCAAATTGAATCGAACATAGATATTATCAATGGATATAAGTGTTATTTCCAGCCGAAATTCCCACTACTACCGAAATTAGTGGTAAAATGATAACAACTTAATTTCAACATTATAGTTTTTATTATATAAAGAGCAAGTGAATGTAACAAAGTTATACTTTCCATGTACATTCAGAATATAAAAGGAATGTTCCATATGAGTTTGAACTTGTTACATGCCCTTGCACTGGGGGTTACCACTGTAGGTATGATTTCCCTTGCTGAAAATATGAATTTCCAATGTGAAGATATAGAGCTCAATTTTCAATCATTTTGCCCTACAAGGTGGTGTTTTCGAGAAATCACATACAATTTGTCCCTTTTTTTGTTTAAAAGAAGCATAATGAATAAGAAAATAGAACATTTTTTAAAAATTTTGATTGGGGCTAAAAATGGTCACATTTGCCCCTACTCCTTTCAGTAAGGTATAACAATATAAAACATATTTCAAGAACAAGTTCAAATATCTAATCACAAGTCGGAATAGAACGAGAGGAAGGATATCCTCAGGACTTTCAATTCATCATCATCGTCACAAAATTTGTGATTTAAAATCTTTTGCCGCGGATAATGCAACCGAGTCTTAATGTATATCCCCTCTTTTCTTACGTACAGAAACTCACTAAGCCTTGTATAGTGTATCTTGTAGTTGACGTCCAAACGAATCAAAATATCCAACAAGAGAACAAACTCTTACAGAAACGAGCCTTCAGCCATATAACATATCGCGCCATCCCAGCCCGACAACAACAGAGATGTCTGGCAGCATTTAAGGCATGTCATTTCTGAATGAAGGAATTTCAACGATTTTATGATAACCATATGAAAATATAGTATTCATGTCACTTAATCATTTTATGAATGAAAATGAATAGGTCCGTAATGAAAATCAAGACCTATGCTTATTTGAAAACTGGGTAAATGATGAAAGAAATTTGTTGCTAAAAATATCACATTTGTAAAGAAAATACAAAAAGTGTTGAAATGCACTTATTTGATTTTTATATTACTTTTCTTTGTTATTATACAATAAAATAGGTTAGAAACTTTGTATAAAAGAAGAATTTGATAAAGTGCTACCTTAGGTACCAACTTCACAGATAATCTAAAATCTTCTAGATTTTACACAAAAATAATGAAAATCATCCAAGTTAAGGTCGAAACTTCAGAGATACCGAATTTCAACGATTTTTCCAAACACACAGTAACACGTGCTCCTAGGGAAGACTTTAAAAAATATTGAAGAAAAAGTATATGTCCGTGTTCAAATAAGAGAAAACAGACGCTCACAAATAGTGTCATTTTGTGGTTTTCTTGAAAAAATGTCAGAGCTGAAAATATGCCTTATTTTGGGTGGAATTTAAAAAATTTATAATTTTTCGGTATTCATCAGCCATACCTTACAAAAAAGCTTAAATCAATAATATTACGTAATACAAAATTCAGGGGTAATTACTAACGTTAAAGAAATCCGAAAAGTTAAAAAAGTTCCTCCATGTCAATTTTTACAGAAATTACCGCGAAGCATTTTCTCACGCATACTTCATTCATTTTAGATAAAATTTTCAAACTTGGCCGATTTAATGTGTCTAATGAATTAAAGTCCTAAAAAGAAAAAGAAATGATACATTGGCCATAATAAATTCAAATATCTATGAATGTCAAGCTCAATGAGTTCTAAAACCGATTACAATAAGCTACTTTATAATACTGTAATTATCCTATTTTGAAGTATTAAGGGAGAAATACGAAACAAAAAAAAGAAGCACGATAAAGGATATATTGTAGTTATTTTTAAGATCATTAAAACATCACCTTTAGGGCTGAACACCTTCATATGCTACTTTTAAGAAGTATATCTTTCATTAAAAGATGCTTCAAATGCTTTTCTTTTAAATTAGGTATAGTTTTCATAACAAAATCGATTTCTTTGATGAAAAACAAATAAATCAATTTGCGTTTTTTTTATACAAATTTACATCCATTATCTAGTTTAATTTTTGTGTTACTATTTTCTTTGACAAAAAATTACAAGGCCAATTTGAAGGGTTAGTGCATGTAATCTTTCGAATTATTTTATCCTATGCTATGATAACTGGCTATATGGTGCTGAGTATGAAAATGAGTATATATACTATGAGTAGGATTTCAAAACTGAATGCTAAATTCGAAAATGTAAAATAAATGAGCATCATGTAAATTTTACATGAAAGTTCATATGAAATCCATATCAATTTTACACAACATTTATGTGAAAAAAAATTCACATGAATTTCACGTGAATTTTACATGACATTTTCTTTGTTACCTTCAAGCAAAATGGACCTTACATGCGATTCGTTATAAAATCTTCGCATGAATTGCATGTGAAAAATTTCATGTTAATTTCATGTTCATGCAAATTTCACATCAATTTCATATGAGGGACAATTGGCTGTGTACAGTATTCTAGTAAGTCTAAATAGTCTAGTAAAATATATAATGATATATAAATGCATAACCAATGTAAAGCGCTGAGATGAAACTTTCAGATTGAATTAAACGTTCGTTGCATCCACTTCACAATACATTCGCTCATTATGAACATACTGCAACAGCTGTTTCTACCTGAAAACGCTAATCGCGGTGGCCTTAATGTTCATACATCATTTAAATTCAGAGCAGCGATTTCAGAAACAAAATCAAACTGATAAGCTTCTCAGTCAGGAGGATGTTTGTGACTGACTAACATCGTCACTGAGGAAGTTCTACGGTCGATATTGTGAACTCATCATACACTATGATGTCCCACTCTCCAGAATGGTGGATGATATTCTGTCATAGACCGTTTGAACCATCCAACCAAAGATTGTACTCTATGTCTTCCGAAATGGAAGTAACCGGATGTGACAGTTCTACCGAATTGAAGCGGCGGGTGTTGCATGCAAGCAGGAGATGCTAGCTCTTCCTGGGCACCTGGTCTCACTCCCATATCGGGAGTTCTCTTCATTTCATTGGAGGTTTTTGTTTCTTTGCTTTGGTTCCTGATTTGTCCTGATTTTGTATGCCTTCCGTTTCTGATTTTCTAAATTATCGATTTTGTGCTGTATACAGGGATATGGTCATTATCCATATTTGTCATTACAATCATGGTACATGTACATAGATATAGAATAATTGTATAAATTTGTGTAAAAGATATGCAATATTATCGTATGTAATTCGCTATATATACGATGAATGCAGTTTTTTTTACATATGTTCAGAAAAGATAGTTAAGATACTTATTCTATTATTCACGAACATCCAAAATGGTACAGCGAATGACAAAAATCGAATTCATCATAAATCATTCAAAGTGTGGAGGCGTGACTACATCAAGGGCCCCGTCCAACGTCATAGAGAAGACAGGACCCTTACTTCCTGTCCTATCTGAATATCGAAATCCTCGGATGATAGTATGAATAAGCTCGCTATATAGCCAGCAGAGGATAGACAGTATCATTTAAGCCCCCTTTTTATATCCAATTACATATTAATCTGTGTTGCTTCGGCCCCTTACTTGTGTGGTCATATTACAATTACACTACAATTGTGCGTTCTTCCATACATCAGGCGTCTCGTAAGTTAATGTGTACTCTTTTGGGTTTGATGTGTCTGGTTTGGTGTTCTTTGGTCCTTTTGCGTCTCTTTCTTTGTATGTCTTCCATGTTTTCAATTTGGATGCTTTGCTGTTAGTGATGTAACCAAGTCTTGTTGGAGGACCCATTCTTTCTTTCAGAGAGAGAGAGAGAAACATAGGGAGAGAGCAAAATAAGAGTACATACTGCTTAAGAAATAGATATATAAGTATTCATTTTTAAGGTTTATTGTAAAGGGTTTTGATGTTCGTATTACAAAGTAAAAGCATTAGTAGTGCTGTAATAGTGCAATTACAAAGCAATAAACGCTACCTTATATAAATGGACTTTTTTTAAAAAAAGAACTTCAATATTGTGCAAGTATGTCAAATAAATTCGTTCAGGTTCCGGCATATATCATACAGATGTTCTGAATTTCATCATTTAAACAATAGTTTTAGCATTAAAAGTACATTAGTTGCGTAGGAGATGTATCTTTTTTATGAAATGACAATATTTAGAACATATTCTCAAAACATCAAAGACAGTTTTGGTCTACAAGATTGACATCATGCCTCTGTTTTTATGGTTACGTATACATATCGAAGAGTATATATAGCGACAGATATTTTCTTAATACATCAATCGTCTTGTCTCAATATTCTGTCTTTTCAGAACACAGTAAGTCAACTTTTACATTTTTACATATCTTTACTTAAAATTTTTCAAGTTATTATTGTAATCATATTACATTAAACATCTATAATTGCAAAAATGTATTTACAAAATGCTCGCGTTTTATGTACGAAAAAATCTTATACTTCTTAAGGTTTCTGCTATTGTGTTATCTTCACTAGAATCTTTATTATTCATGAAATATCTTTCGAATAAATTCCATAATCTGATTCAGAGACTCTACTAATTACCGATTGAATTTGCATTTTGAAATTATTGGATACAAACGATGTATTTCAGGGAAGCATACTCAAGCATGAAATTACAGACTTCATTAGTCATCATGTGTGTTCTCTGCACCATCTGTTATACAGCCCCTTGGAATTTGGAGGATCTTAACCTTGAAAACGGTATTTATGAATTTACAAATTTGTTCATCATTTTTCTTTTCCCACGCCGACTGCTTCAACTTAAACATGTATATGGTCACTATCGATGAAAAGAAATGAATAAAGATGGTAGAATAAAATACAATTTCTCTTTGTATATATTCGCGTACAAATTGTAATTATTGAGTCCAAACACTTATAGTTGAAACCTCGGAACTAAATTTTGAAACATTTTTTGCCTTCGAACGCGGTCAATTCCATGTGAAATTGGTCAGCACTCATTACCTCGTTCCTGGACCGAATCACAATTTCTCTTTTGATCTATTGCGTATACAAGGCGGTCTCCTATCTTCCTTTCTCGTGTTAAGTTGATGCTTTTACGTCAAAACTACTACAGCTTTTGGCTTGAAATTCAACCTAAATAATAACATTTTTCTCATTGTGCTATTTTCTTTATGCATACAATGTGCAACTATGTGAATACCGCAGAATTCATATTCTTCGCGTGATATTCTCGCTTCATCAGTACTATTTTAGATCTTAAAAGTAATAACACTTGCAATGAACAGTTAATGACCACCAACATTAAATTGATCCCGATGATTTCTGAAGAAAAATAGCACATAGATTTTTTTCTTTATCAATTTAGCGATGGATGAAGAAAATGACGATTTCGAGAAGAATAGACGAATGGTCAATGGAGACAGTAGTAGAAGCAACAGTGAGGGATTCAGTTCTGTATTGGAAAGGAGAAATCTAATTGCTGCTATTGCTGCTGCTCAAAGCCAACAAGTATGAATGAACAGTAGTCTTTCATTCTGATCTTTCTGTAATCAAATAAAAAACGCTGAATATATATGAGCAATGTCTTACCCCTAGGTATGCGCTGTTTTCGAAAACCAGAGTTACTTCCCATTTGAGACGGTATTTGACGTAGACTGATTATGACGTCATCAAATTCTATGGAATAAGTCCTAAAGTCTTGGAAATGGTGGTATGAAATCGACGTTACCATACCATTTTCATGACGTCACAATGGTTTTACGTCAGATACCGTAAGGGGAAAATACTCTGTATTCCGCAAAGACCCAATTATTTCGCGGGAAATTAACGAATAACATACTAAGTTTAGTAAGCTTAGTCCCAAAAGTCTGAAGGGTAGATTATTGTCCATGTTTCTTATTGTCAATAGTATGATGAGGGTATGAAGAAAAAATAAATGCTGTACTTACTTAAATTTTAAGTTGAACTCATTAAGATGAATTAGTATAGTAAGAGAGTATTTTCTTATGTGTAAGGGCTTTTCAGCATATAAAGCTTTATTAGTATGTGTAAAATAGGATGATATGTTTTCGTCAAGATACCAGAATTCAAGTACAAAATTAGAATGCTATTTTACATGTTATTTGATCATTCCCGGTAAGAATTTGAATGCGCTCTAATAAAACGATAAACGGTAAAAAGTAATTCATGGTTATCATGCTTATGAATATCTTAAGCTCCACGTAAGACTTATTTTGATTTCAAATGGTATCTTATGTATGCAAAAAAAACAAAGGAGGGGATCTCAAACAACGCTGCTGGCTGTAGCGTTCCCATGCACGGGATCACCCGAGGGGTTCGACTAACATTCAGAGAGGACAATTGGTTTGTTGCCCTGTCTTCTCTTAAAAGTTTTGGACAGTGCCTGTTATGTTGTCCTATCGCCAAAGTCATTCAAAGCGGAAAACTTAAGAATTTGATAGGTCTGTGGTATAGTTGTGCACCTGATATTTTGTTTGGGCCCTAGACCCCTAGGGACTTAGAAAACGGGTGTGACCATTTTCCAAAATATAAGTCTATGTAAAGTTGCACTTGCAACTCCTCTGAAGCTATATGTGATTGAGAGTTAATTCTTTTTGCAATATGTAAGGTCTGTGGTCTATTTGTGCACGTTATATTTTGTTTGAGCCACTGACCCCAAGAGTCTTAGAAAATAGGTGTTGTCATTTTCTCCTTCATAACTCTATGTAATCTTGTGCTTGCAACTCCTCTGATCCTATAAATGATTGAGACTTAATTCTTTCTGCAATATGATGGATGTATGGTATAGTTGTGCTCCTGATATTTTGTTTGAGCCACTGACCCCCAGGGTCTTAGAAAAAAGGTGTTGTCATTTTCTCCTTCATAACTCTATGTAATCTTGTGCTTGCAACTCCTCTGATCCTATAAATGATTGAGACTTAATTCTTTTTGTAATATGATAGATGTGAGGTATAGTTGTGCACCTGATATTTTGTTTGAACCCCTGACTCCAGGGCCTTAGAAAATGGGTGTGGTCATTTTCTACTATATAACTCTATGTAATCTTATGCTTGCAACTCCTCTGATGCTGTAAATGATGGAAACTTATCTTTTTTTGCAATATGATGGGTCAGTGGTCACGTTGTGCACTTGCTATTTTGTTTGAGCCCCTGACCCCCGGGGTCTTAGAAAGGGGATGTGGTCATATTCTCCTTTATAACTCTATTTAATCATGTGCTCACAAATTCACCGACACTATAAATGATGAAGACTTTAAAATTCTTTTTAGAATATGATTTGTTTTTGGTCTAGTTGTGCACCTGATATTTTGTTTGAGCCCTTCACCCTCAGTGCGTAGTCATTTTTCTTATATAATTGTGCTCTCAAGTCTTCTAAAGCCATTAATTATGGAAACTTAGTTCTATATGCAATATAATGATCTGTAGTCTGATTGTGTAATTGATAGGTCATTTGAGATATTAGCCCCTGACCTCTAGGATCTTGAAAAATGGGTGTGGCATTATTCTTTGAAATCCTTTATCTCTGTTATGATATTCTAGTAGCAGTCTAATGAATATATAGTTTCGTTGTGCTACTTTTAATCTGATAATTTGTTAGAGCGCCTACTGCCTATCGTCTTTGGTTTAAAATAAAATGGAAATTGTTATCTATGTGATTATATAATACAATTTTCCAGCTTACCCCCAAGTTTTCAGATGAAACTTCGCATACATGATTATATTACAGGCATAATTCAGATTCAGATACATAATTCAGATTAATTATGCACAATAATCATTAGAATGTTGTTTTTATAAGGCTTTTAGCAAAGTACAAATATATAAGAGTAGAACGTTAGTTAGAATGCATATGGACAATATATGAGCGTTATGGCTCACTTGTGTCTTTTTTTCCCTTCTTTTATTCCGTAACGTATCATAGATCAATAACATAAACATGAAGAATTTAAAACTTGTGAACCAGTACTTTAACAAGGGATCATTGTGTGAAAAAGGCTTTCAAGTTATTTAATGTGCAGTTTTAAATAACATACCGATAGACAGACAGAGGGATTGGCGGACGGACGTACGGACGGACGGACAAACAAACAGACAAATTTATATTGAATATAACAATCTGCTGATCTGTATAATCTTTATATCAGATGATTTATGAAACACAAGCTTGTTAACTTGTACTTTGTTTTCAGGCTTTAAACAAGTTGATGGCGCAAATGATGAATCAAATGATGAACCAAATGACAAATTCTCAAAGGCAAAGAATTCGGCAACAGATGAGTCAGATGGCGGCGAATAGTGCTGCCGATCAAGCAAAGAAAATTAGTGAAATCGCAAAAAATTTTGGATTTAATTAGATTAACCTCGTAATCAGAACTCTGCCAACACATCTTAAACTGCGATTGTTTTATTTTTCAAACTTCAATAATGATTTTTTGTGAATCTTTCATCTTTACAAATATCATGGAACTATCTAGAAAATAACAAAATCAAGATAATTTTTTTGCCATGTAGAACTTTCCATCTTTGCTCATTAAATTCACAATAAGTTTTACTTTGTTTGTGTGTTTCCTTCTAATCTGCATAGCATTGAGCAGGCAAAGAAGAATGTTTTGTTTGTACATTCTTATAATTTTAGCTTTAAGTGAACACATTATCATTTTGAAATATATGTTCTATCTTGTATCGTGATAATTCAGTACACCATGTTCACATGTCAACAAAGTATAATTATACCAGTAATTTTTAAGGCCGTAAGATGGGGATGCCAAATAGGGAATAGAAATCAAGAGTAAACATGATCCATAATGCTGATAGGTCAGGGTTATGTCATTAATTAGAGAAATACTCCTTAGATTAATTAAATTTATAAAAATTTTACAAATAAATCTCAATTCAATGCAAAAGCACTGAAAGCACACAAAAGCACACAGTACACCTTGCGAACGATATCCTTGGGGACACTCAGTCCGCAAGCAGAGATACCTAACTTGTGGTAGAATAAACAGTTATTTGAAAAGTCACTGTATTTTTTTCTGCTTGTTTGTCGATGTATGGTACCTTATATTGTATATATACTTATTCTAGTGATATAAATATTACCATGATATAAATATTACCATGATTAGAAACGAAACTGAAATATTTTTGGCTGATCAGTTTTCTTTAAAAAAAAGGTCCACGTAATATAGGGGTACATTTAGAACTCGCTGACTTTTTCCTCCCTCTCGGTAAAGCTTTAGTAAACCCATAGGTATCTGAAAGTTGACGTTATAATTCCTAAGAGCGCTGCCTTTGGTTGCTATTGAAACATATACACAAAGCAACGATGGTGTCATTCCCATTAAAATTCATAAAAGTGCTATCAACTGCTCATCTTTCGGTGTTAGTAATTTTACCTAAGCATGTACATGAGGTGTTTACAGTGGTATTCATTTTGCATTTTCGAAACTTCGGCTTAAGAAAGAGTCGAGTTCCGATTCTGGGCACACTTTTGAAGGACTAGAATCCTCGAAATCACGATATCTAGGTAGATTTTGTACTATTAACGACGTACACTTCTAAAAAAATAGTCACAACAAGCGTAAATGACAACTGATGACAACCAAGAAAAGACTTTAAAGGAGATTGCAATTGTTAAACGTCTTCAAATTCAATAGCATCATTTATAAACAGGAACATTTTTCAGCATGGACCAGACATGCACGTATCGGGTACTCAACCCTCGTCAGTGATCCTCAATATATAAATTATTATGTCCAAAATGTACCGAAAGACGTAGCAGGAAGTCAGTCCAATTTTGATAAACCAATTTCGAATAAATAAGGAGAACTTTGCAACATAATTCAATTTCAAAGTAAGGTTTTTCGTTTTCGAAACATTGCTAGCATTTGGAGTTGATTTCAAATTTTCTATAACACTGTGGGTAATTTTGCGACGCAGAACAATAGCTTTTTCTATATTTTTGTGCCGTATAGATCATTTGTAACAAAAAGGGGAATATGATGCAATGTAGGAATTTCTAAGCTATGAGGTGTATCCAAGATAAGGTGAAATGACAAATATGGATAATGACCATATCCCTGTTTACAGCTCAAAATCGATAATTCAGGAAATCAGAAACCGAAGGCATACAAAATCAGGATAAAACAGGAACCAAAGGAAACAAGAGCCCCAGGGGGCACAACGCTCACCTGATACCCATGCACGCTCTAATTGACATACTGACATTGAATACTGATAGTGCCAGTACCAGGATTTTAGCCCACAACCTTTCTAAAAAGATTTTTGCCGGATGCAGAGAATTTTTTTTTTCAGACAACCGTTAAAAGTACCAAAAAAGGAAAAAAATGTTACATTACAAACAATAACTTTTTCACTGATTTGAAAAGACGGATAAAGTGGTCCAATGTCATATGCCAGCTAGTATAGTTCAATTATACAACATCAAAAATAAAATCATATTGTAAAATTCCACATTAATGTGCAGCAGAAAAAGAATAAAATAATGAATTGATTTCATAAATTACGTTTATTTAAAATTGAACACCAAACCTTTCATTATTGATAGCTAGCATGCCAGAAATTATAAAGCATGTGTTTGTGAAACGAGAATGCCCCCGATGGCATCTTTGTTAGTATAAACGCCATTTTCTGTTAAGTATGTGAGAGGTCAGGGTCAGCGTAATATTGGTATCAATGGAAAGATCTTGTCACAAGGAATACACATGTAAAATATGAAAGCCCTATCACTAACCATTCAAAATGTATGCCCAATGTTAAAGTTTTTCGGAAATCAGACAGACAAACAGACAGACGGACAGGCCAAAAACTATATGCTGCCGAATCTTTTATTCCAGGGGCATAAAAAACAAAGATTTTTCGGTTTTGCCTTTATTCATATTAAAGTATATTGAAATCTATGAATGCTTTTGAATAGTATTGATTTCATCTCAAATACACGAAACGTACAGTTAAAATCGTTTTAATCCAATATTTATCAATTCAAGTGAGTTTTGCAGAAATTGGGCCAATTTGTTTTCCAAAAAGCAGTGTACGGTGTATCAAACCTCATGACCCAGTGAAGCCACTTGAACAAATAATTTTCAGTAAATATGCTGAAATGCGGCGCCTCTTACCTATGCATATTTCAACAAGCGAGAAGGAGCGTCGCATTTCAGCATACGCTGTTCAACAACTCAAGTGGTTTCGCTAGTTTTCGCAGTTTGAAACAAATTAAAAGGCCCATGAAATTGTTAATCTTGTCCAACTAGCAGACCTACGACGTCGTTATTTACTATTAACTAATTGTTTTACCTCATCATAGGTCTGTTAAACAGACAAGTTGTTAGTGGAGAGAGTTCATGAAATGTATCGGTTGCATCGGATTTGCCGACAAAAAGTTATTTAGTCCGATAAAAACTCATGTTGTTTCTATTATTTGAACAGATAAAAATTCCCAAATGTCTTACCACAGGAACATGTCGTTTTATGAGAGAAAATGTTGTATTATTCACAACCTCAGGCCTCTGTGTTCCTCTTATTATTTATTATATATACAAGATGTCGAACACAGTGGCTTAAGGTTGTGAATAATAATCTATTTTCTCTATTTAAACAACAGCTTCCTGTGGTCCAACATTTCATTGGAAGATTTCAGGAACTCTGAACTGAATTATCTGTTTTCAAGAATTTCAGATATTAAATGTCCTATGCATTCTCAAATCCAGATGAAGAGATTACTCATTAGACGTTTCTTCAAGAAATCAGTCCGTAAATTACTTCATCTAAGAGAGTCTAAGACAGAGGAAATTCGAGCAAACTTTATACATGATAACAAGTATATGCAAGTGTTCCAAGTACATGAATGATGACCATTGTGAAAGTGTTCCAAGTATAATGCACATAAAATAAAAATCTGTTCCGTTTGCACTGTATCTCCTGAAATGTATCGCAGTACTAAATTGCTAAAGGTATCACAGTACTAAATGGGAAACCCCTTCGGGTTCACGGCAAAACATGACCGCTTTTGAAATCTTGTCCCCGACTTTAAAAATAAAATTCTAAATAAGTATAAAGAATTTAAATAATTGAATCATACCATATAAAGGGTCAATCAATAAGACATTGAAGCATGTGTCACTTGTTGAATTATCAGCTGTAACAAGGATGAAAGGTCGATCTAAAAGGGATCCCATGAATTCAAAAATCGTATTTTAGATTTAAGTGCAAAAAATGGACCTTAAACGTCAAGTGGCTAGATCTTTCTAGACTCTGTGGTCACTTTTTTAGAGATAGCATTTTTAAGCATCACTAACCTTTGTGTACAAAACGTATATAGTGAAACTTCGGGGTGAATGTTGTGAGAGACATGGGAAGCAATTGAACAGAGGTGGGCGCTCCATAGACTTCAATGGAAAAGGCTTTTAATACTGTGATACCTTAAGGCTTGTGGAAGAATTAAACCGATCAAATCTGAAGTACGGCGACTTTGTCTACAGTTACAGTTGTAGGTGTAACTACAGGAAATAATTTTAGCAGGGAATCCCTTCCCTTTTGACTGGTGAACCGGGCTGAATAAAAGGTGTCACCTGATTGGTCATAACTATTGAAAATGTAAAAATAGCACATTAAATCGATGTACGATTCCCTGCTGTCTGTAGAAGTTGAGTTTTGAACATGATTTTGCCTTTTATGTAATCAATAGATTGATTTGAAAATGTATAAAAATTAGCAAATTTTCAATTCGGAAGGAAGGTTCATGTAACAAAGTGAATTTTGCAGAAAAGGTATGCATTTCTCCCTTTTTTCTTTCGTTTTTATGCGTGCCAAAGATTTCCTAAGCCAAAAAGACCAAATTTATAAGCTTTCAAGTATTTGAAGTCACCGAAATCGAGATAAATGATTAATCATAAAATGAATGTTTTTTTTTTCCTGTAGTTGCACCTGTAACATTGGGCATGGAAAACATACATTATACCTTTGTACAATCTTAAAAAATATTCCTTAAAATCCAAAAGTGGATATCTTGACAAATTCGTTCACTTCTTGGGTACCATGCATGAGTACCTCATACCTACAAATTGTCATGACAATCTGAAGAGTGGTTAGAGAAAAGAAGCAGAAAATGTATGAAAACCAACCCCTCCCCCCCGCCCCTTTCTTTTTACATAAGAAAAAAATTCATAAAAAATCAAAAAAAAATAAAATTTAAGCATAAAATACATATCAAAGCATGATAAATATGATAAATATGCAGTAAATGAGTGTGCAAAATCATACACTTATTGAGTTATTTAAAGAAATAGTGCAAAATGTGCATTTCTGAGTAAGTCCGAAAAGACGTCAAAAACGCGTCAAAAATTTGACTTCGAAGTGGAACCAAAAGCAACAACACTTCGACATCTCTCTAGATCATCCTGATGCTTTCGGTTTGTCGATACATGTTTTGGTTCTGAAGAAGAAGTTTGTCAAAGGAGGGTACCCCCGTGACCTAATTTTGGCTGTCGTGGCGCCACCTGTTGACGGATTCGGACGAAAAACAACAACATTTGTAGGGGACCATGAGTACTTCATACCTACCAAGTGTCATCAAAATCCCTTCCGCCGTTCTGGAGAAGAAGTTTAAAATGTGAAAATTTTACGACGACGGACGACGAGGACAACGACGACGACGGACGACAGACGCAACACTATGACAATAGCTCACTTGAACCGTTGGCTCAGGTGAGCTAAAAAGGGAAAAAATTTGGTTGGGGTCCCGCCGGGGTTTGAAGCCACTCCCCATCAGGGTCTATTGGGCATAGAAAACATACATTATACCTATGTACAATCTAAAAAATTTCATTAATAATCCAAAAGTGGATATCTTTACAAAATTCTTTCACTTGTAGGGTACCATGCATGAGTACCTCATACCTACAAATTGTCATGACAATCTGAAGAGTTGTTATAGAACAGAAGCAGAAAATGTATGAAAACCAACCCCTCCCCCCGCCCCTTCCTTTTTACATAAGAAAAAATTCATAAGAAATCAAAAACAAAATTAAAGCATAAAATACATATCAAAGCATTAAGTAAGTTAAATATGATAAAAAATGCAGTAAATGAGTGTGTAAAACCATACACTTATTGAGTTATTTAAAGAAATAGTGCAAAAATGTGCATTTCTGACTAAGTCCGAGAAGACGTAAAACATGCGTCAAAAATTTAACTTCGAAGTTGAACCAAAAATAACAACACTTCTTAAGACATCTCTCTAGATCATCCTGATGCTTTCGGTTTGTCGATACATGCTTCGGTTCTGAAGAAGAAGTTTGTCAAAGGAGGGTACCGCCGTGATCTAATTTTGGCTGTTGTGGCGCCACCTGTTGACGGATCCCGGACGAAAAACAACAACACTTGTAGGGGACCATAAGTACTTCATACCTGACAAGTTTCATCAAAATCGCTTCAGTTTAAAAAGTTTAAAATGTGAAAAGTTTACGACGACGGACGACAGACGCAGCACTATGACAATAACTCACTTGAGCCGTTGGCTCAGGTGAGCTAATAAAAAAAAAACCTCCACCACATGAAAAGAAGCGAACTCCCGATATGGGAGTGAGAAATTAGCTTTTAATAATGCATAACCCTTCGACATTATTTATATAGACACTTATTTCACGTTGCAGTGTGGAGCAGTTAAAATCGTTCCCCGTGGCCTGATGTTTGGCAAGTTTATTAATTACTTCTTTCCAGCTCTGTCACCTGACTGAAGCTTTGTTTTGGCCTTTTATCAATTTGACATCAAATATATATATTTTTTGCCATTTCGGAAACTAGCCATTTCACCGATAAATATCATCGACATTAAAGGAGTTTAACATCTTAGCACCATCCCTCCAATGCTATTATGAACATAGATTTAATTTGGATATGCTAATGAATCGACCCTACAGGAAATTTGGAGCCGCGCGCTCTCTGTAATGTAAATGTAAAAATCAAAATTCAAAAAATTAAAGAGGGGGCTCCTGAAATTATTTTTGGTGGCTCCGCTGAAAGCATCACTGATGAGAATTTAATATTCGAAACACGTGTCTGGTGCATGTAAATTGGTTTGGAATTTTCTTCAAGAAGGTAGAGAGTTGGAACCCTTCGACATTATAAAAACGATTGGCGTTCTACTTTCACTTCCATCAGCATGAATCTTGCCCATCTTTTTTTTAGCTCTATAAGATGATACCATTCTCTCATTTTGGATAAAACTCGTAGCTATGGCATCATTTCACTTCATCACATTCCCCTTTTTGCGATATTTAATCTATATCACATGAAATTATAGAAAACCCGATTGCTCTGCGTTGCGAGATTACCCACCGTGTATAAATATATGACAGTGAAGCCTTAAACTAGTAATTTAACAAAACAAAGGAATTTAAGAAAACAAGGGTCGAACTTATTTTTTCCAATGATTTTATTTGTCACATGAAATTTATTTTGTTCTGACAACAGTGATGGTGTTATCAGCCTGATATTTTTGAGTTATTTTTGCTTAGAAATAGTTTTAAAAATACAATGGCAATTTTTGACTGATTTTGATTTGATAGGATTCTGCTAATTGAAATAATTTTTTTAAAAATGTATTTTTTTCTAATAGTAGAGGATATAAAGATAATATTAAGTTGCTATATGTTGTTAATAACAATAAGATCTAACAATGGTTTCCATGGCAACATAATAACCAAAAATAACTTATTTAACCATTTTATCGTGCTATAAATAGACAGATCTCCTTTCTATTTCGAAAAATTGTTATTCTTATAGACAGGGCATTATACAGACCATTTCTAGAGAAAATAATAAAAATCCATGACATGCTTTTTCCAAAATATCTTGGTCCCTACAGAGAATTGAAGTTAAAGTACTAACAGCCAGTTAAGAAAACAAATTTTGATTTTACGTGAAAGCCCTTTGAGATGGACACATGAATATCGAGAAAAATAATCAACTTTTAGAGCTCTGTTTGAAAATGAAATTTTAGTTTGGTATCATTTTAGCGTTTCCCCTCTAAACATATGAAAATAGCACGGTAAATCATCTTTTCCATGCACTAAGTCATTAAAACCTACATTGGTCAAGTTTGTTTAATGCAATAGCCATGATCATAGTTATACACATAGATCTGTGCCTCAATGATCAGTGAGTAATTTACCTGTATGAATAGGTATTGCCGTTTTATTTAATATGCTAGACCCTTGTTTAGAAAGAGGACTTCGATAATTTCCGAGTGTAAAATATTGCTATTTTTCCATGAGTGCACCAAAAATGATGTTTTATCTGGTTACAAATACAAGTTTTTTTGAATAGTGCTTTTCCTTCTGCATTACCATTTAAATTTTCTAGTAATAATTTTTTGCCGTCTACAAATAAAAGAGCAATATTATTTCCGTTTTCTAAAAAACATATCAGCACTTCATATCAGTTGTTTTGCACCAAAATTGACGTACTTCGAGACCTCTGGGTAATCGGAAAAGTGGGAATGTTGTGCGCAAGTAATCCAGGATAACCACACTTTCTGCTATTTCCGTGGAAGATGGCCGTCCTAAGTCGGCACCGGTTGCCCATTGGTCTCGTTGGTTTATGTGTAGTCCTTTGTGTTTGATATTTCTGTGTTGAGCGTTGACGTTCTTTGCCCCTTATGCGTCTCTTTCTGTGCTTATCTGCTTTGTGTTTTTGCATTGGGTGTTTTGGGGTTTTGCTGTGGGTGCTGCAACCTGGTGTTGTTGGAGATCCCCTCCTTTGTTTCAAGTCTCAGTGTTTGCTAGCTCATCCGTGATACTTTATAAAGTAAAGTTAGCATACTTTTTTTGGTACAACATGTATTTTACATACAACAGTACTTTGATCTTTATTATTTCTGAATTATAACAATATATTTGGTACTCATTAATAGGAAATAATATAATTTGACCATATTTGTCATTCCAATACAAACACAAAATTCTAAATTAAGGAACCAATATTCTTTGCGTCATAAATGGAGGAAAATGTGCTTCTCCTATCTGATATATACGCTGGAATTTGTTTACAACTTTTATATAAGAGACATGTTTTTCAATTTACCCAAATGTCTTAATTTCTAATGTCTCTATGGTTATTGCATTGGACATTTACCTTCACGTCGAACAAGTGCTACTCGTTGATCCTAACTTAATAAACATGACCAATAAGCAAAAAACTGCATGAACACTCAGGACCTCCTGTTCCAGCAGCAATGACACTCACAAAGTGGTACAAATGTTAAACGTCTTCAAATTCATAAGCATATTTTAAAAGCAGATACTAGAATTAAATCTACAGCATGGACCAGAATGCACGTTTCGGTTATTTAACCCTCTTCAGTGATCCTACATTTTTCCCTCCCTACCTCACTCTATGACAAACACTGACGACTTCAATTTCAGCATTACAAACTTTCCTTTTCTGAGTAGCAACATCCCTTCATCGCCTGCTTATGACGTGTTCATATCTCAGTTGATACGCTATGCCAGAGCAAGTACAAAATATACGGATTTTGTTCTGAGAGCTAGGCGTCTTTCAGATAAGCTTCTCAGTCTGGTATATGTTTGTGACCGTCACTGAGGAAATTCTACGATCGATATGGGGAACTCGTCATACACTATGATGTCCCACTCTCCAGAATGGTGGATGATATTCTGTCATAGACCATTTGAACCATCCGACCAAAGATTGTACTCTATGTTTTCCAAAATGGAAGTAACCGGATGTGACAGTTCTACCGAATTGAAGCGACGGGTGTTGCATGCAAGCAGGAGATTCTTTCTCTTCCTTGGCACCTGGTCTCACTCCCATATCGGGAGTTAGCTTCTTTTCATATGGTGGAGGTTTTTGTTTGTTTGCTTTGGTTCCTGTTTTATCCTGATTTTGTATGCCTTCGGTTTCTGATTTTCTGAATTATCGATTTTGTGCTGAAAATAGGGATATTGTCATTATCCATATTTGTCATTGTATTCATATCGCAACTGATACGTTTTTGAAAAGCACGTTCAAACTACAACGACTTTGTTCTCACGGAAAGATGACGTACAGTGAAACTACTGAACCAACCGTCCATTTTCACTACATTTTGATCTCATACCCGATGACTCGCATTCTACATCCAACCCTCCATGACTTCACAATGATGTCCCTCATTTTTACACCATTACTAAATCTGATAAAGAAGTCCAAACGCATTATGAAAATTAGCAATATAGGTCAGCGGCTAGGTGAATTCGTTACCTAGTCATCTGGCTTAAAATGAAGTGACCTGATATCTCATTCCGTACCAAATCACCAGATGACTATGAAACGAATAAAACCTCTCTTCTGACAAAAGAAGGGAGGATATCTCCAACAAGACCCCGTTGCAGCGCCAACAGCAAAACACCAAAACACCCGATAAAAAAACACAAAAGACGAGTATAGTATGAGACGGAAGAGAGACATACAACATGTAAACATCAAACACAAAAGACAACACATAAACCGACGAGACCAATGGGCAACCGGTGCCGACTTTGGACGGCCATTTGTCACGCAAGTAGCAAATGGTGTGGTTATGCTGGATCACGTGCGCACAACCATCTCACTTCTCCAATTACCCAGAGGTCTGACAAGTTTAATTTGCATGGAAATCCCGGATAGCGATTTGCTGATAATAGTCACGTAAAAACGTACGTAATATCTCTAATAATTTTCTTATCTGGAACCTGGCCATTTATAACCGACCCTCGATGACGTTACAATATTATCCTTGATTGAATTCATTGAAGATTTCCTCCTGTTAATATCTGAAATGTAAAGAATCAAATATTGTCTTGAACATTAAGTAAAGTTAGACTATAATTTCCCTAAATTGAGACAGATATGAAAGGACAAGAAATAAGTTGTACGCTGCACAATTAAATACGACAAATATTTACGTTTTCAAAACATGTACACGATGTCAAAAAAATTACATACTAGTATACGTTTTAAACAAATTACCGGTACTAAATTTGGCACTACAAAACACTCCTTGTAAAAACATGGAGTAGTTCTTCATCCCCAGACAGAGACGCAGAAGTGACAAGGAACACCGAATCACATCGAGCACAATAGACAACAATAAACCAACAAGTTAATTGGTAATCGGTGCCGATATTGGAAGGCCATCTGCCACATTAGTTGCGTCAAATAGCCTCATCATTGTAAAATTACAATACAAACAAACATAATCAATAGATACATTTTGTTTAACTGTACCTTGATTTCTACTGGAAATAAAAGGGAGATATGATTTTATCCAATCCCTCCTAAAGTTACGTTTTCTATCAGAGTACTCGAGGACATGAAATATTCAAAGTATTGAATCGAAACTAAAATAATGCTAACTTTTCTTTATGGAAGAGAATGCATATATTTTAAAAGATGTAAGGTGTCCTGACGACGCTTGATTTTTGTGTTAATCTACTGAATTGTTCGTGTTTGTCTTGGACTTTTTTTTTTGTTTGTTTCAAGCGATATCAGCAAAATTTCATATTCTTAAAACAATTGACGGACATGGACATGCAGATCATCGTCAGATTCGTGTCTTTGTATGACACATTGAAGATATATTATAAGACTGAATCAGTGTTTAAAGTTGTCTGATTTTCATTAATTTGACAGCTCTTGACAACTTTTGACGAATTTGAAAATTTTGAAAGCTATAGTTAACAAAATTTTCGTCAGCAATTAGTTTTCAAAATTTTTTTTGACGAAATTTCGTTAACTATAGCTTTTAAATTTTTTGAAAGCTAATCGCTGATGAAATTTCGTTAAGGTGCGTCATTGTTCGCGATTTTGAACTATTCTTGCGCATCGCCCGTTTAAGCACTCATTGAGCTTGACTTTATTAGATATTTCAATTTATTATGGCCAATCTATCATTTCTTACTCTTTTTGAGACTTTAATTATGAGACACATTAAAGCGGCCAAGTTTGAAAATTTGCTCTAAAATGAAAGAATTATGCGCAAGAAAATGCTTTGCGGAAATTTCTGTAAAAATTGACGTGGAGGTACTTTTATTTAACTTTTCGGATTTCTTTTACGTTAGTAATTACCCATGAATTTTGTTTTACGTATGGAATATTATTTATTTAAGCTTTTTTATAAGGTATGACTGATGAATACCGAAAAATTATAAATCGTTTAATTCAAACCCAAAATAAGGCAAAATTCAGCTCTGACACTTTTTCAAGAAAACCACAAAATGACACTTTTGTGAGCGTCTGTTCTCTTTTATTTGAACACGGACATATACTTTTTCTTTAATATTTTGAAAAGTCTTCCCAAGGAGCACGTATTACTGTGTGTTTGGAAAAATGGTTGAAATTCGGTATCGTTGAAATTTTGACCTTAACTTGGATGATTTTCATTATTTTTGTGTAAAATCTAGAAAATATTTAATTATCGGTGAAGTTGGTACCTAAGGTAGCACTTTATCAAATTCTACTTCTATACAAAGTTTCTAACCTGTTTTATTGTATAATAACAATGAAAAGTAAAATAAAAATCAAATGAGTGCATTTCATTACTTTTTTTTATTTTTTTTACAAATGTGCTATTTTTAGCAAGAAATTTCCGGCATTTTTACCCAGTTTTCAAATAAGCAAAAATCTTGATTTTCATCACCGACCTATCAATTTTCCTTCATAAAATGATTAAGGGACATGAATATTATATTTTCATATGGTTATCATAAAATCGTTGAATTCCTTCATTCAGAAATGGCATGCCTTAACTATAGCTTTCAAAGCTATCGCTGACGAAAATTTTGAAGGCAAGGGAATCGCTGACAAAAATTAGTAAACGAAAAATCGCTGACGAAATTTCGTCATCTCTTGAGTATTCAAAATTTTGAAAGCAATGGCTGACGAAATTTTGAAAGCTAAACTTTCAAAAAGCTTTCAATTCGTTTAGTAATACGAATTGAAAGCGAATATTAAACTTTCGACTGGTCGGGGCTGTACATAAATGATATAGACCTACTTATTAGACATTGCCCTACTGCAACGTCTCATCAATTTTGTGCAGTATCACTTAAATGACGAGAAAACATCAAAATTCTCCGTAAGGAATCACATACATTTTGATCCCACGTGGTGCCTTGAAGATATAGCGTAAACATACGATTGTACAAAAAGAAGGGAAGGGGGAAAGTTAAGATCACAGTTTCAAAGTGGTAGTGGTGGAAGAGGGAGCAATCTGCCCTGACTGAACCCTTTTGTAAAATAATCTAAAGGAAAAAAGAAAAGATATTCAAATAAATCATACATATAATGTTACATATCTTCAAATTCATAGCATCATTTAAGAACAGATAAAGATAAATGTGCAACATGGACTGGACATGCACGTTACGTTTAATTAACCAATGAATACGGGGACTGATTGATATGTTGTGAGCCTTGTACATAGGGAGATCACTCTACATTCATATCACATAATATTTGAAACGGACATGAACCATACATGGTATAATCTTAGATTGTTACAGAAAAAAACTAATAATCCTTGACACTTTCTTTGCTGAACGGATATTTTTGGGAAAAATTCATATTTTTCAACGAAAAATCGCCAATCGTAGGAAAAATATTTGTCATTTTTTGCATGAGTTCTGCTACCAAAGATTCAAACATCAGATTCGAACTTCAAGTTAAACTCTATGTTTTTGGTCAAAATGTTGATTTTTTTTGCGTAAGTTATTGTGCAAAATTTAATTCGGGTACATATTGATTTGACTGCTTAAGATAAGGCAATACCATAGATATACATGTAGAAAAAAAATTGTTTAGCCTGCGACCTTCTAGCTATTAATCAAAACAATGAGTTGTTGCCATGACAACCAGCAGCATAGTTTTGATAAGAAAATACTCTCCTTAGAACTGAGTATTTTATCAGAATTTCTCAAAGTAGCCTTTAATACATCGCAATCTATACATTGCTATAAGAATCTCGAAAAATAAGGATATATATGAAGTTTTGAAATTTCATGCATTTCAGAGGTATTTAAAGTTATGATGTGGTATTCTCTAAAATGACAAAAATGTTAAAATAGGCCGAAATGGACGTTTATAATAACAATCGAGACGTTCCTCTACATATGAAGCTATTCATCTTTCTTCTACTTCTTTTCTATTAAAAGTCGCCACCTTGACCTTAAGGATTTGAAGTTTATAAGAAATTTTGCATTTTTTCTACATAATCCCTTCCAGTATCTATACACTTTTGCCACCGGTGTTCGAAGGCCTCAGTTGCACTTTTAAAGAACGCCTTATCTTGACTGGTCAGAAAGTCATCCACTGCAAGTGTGACGTCATCATCGGACTGAAAGTGAGGAACACACCTTAACTTGTGAGCCTACCGCGGCGCTTAAGTTTAATATTTTCCTGTAAATGTGTAAGAAGTGAAGCATAGTATGTGCCATTCATTGTTTGTCCTTTTTGGAGATAATCTATCAGCAGAATACCCTTCTGCAACCAAGAAAACCGAGGCTCACAACATATCAATCGGTCCTCGTATTTATATTAAAAATTACTTAACAAAGTATTATTTTTCATGTTAAGCAATGTATTGTACACATCGAAACGGTACCATAAACCCTCAATACTCTCAGGTGAATTTCCTATAAAGCAGGCGCGTAGCCAGGTGCACGCAAGTACGCAGGTGCTGTAATGTCGTTATGTAAAAAATAAAAATGACAAAACAGTGTATAAAGGTTCATTTCTGCTGTAGAAAATGCCCTGGAACTATGTTTAAATCATTGGCTTCCGGAACTTAATCCTGCTAATTCTCATTGATAAGGGCTTCAACCGGGACCAATTTTGAGCCTCACGGCAGCCCTTAAATCCCGTTTGAAAAATAGCTTCCACCTGAAATGTACTCTGGATACAGGCCTGACTAGTAGGAACAGGACCACCAAAATTCTAAGTCCGATCTATCATTAAATTAGAGATTTATATATTGTACAGGTCTTAATACTTATTAGGGTTCAAGACTGGGGTAGGGCTAGCAAATTATGTAATACACGGAGACATTATTCAGGAGAAAATGTTTTAAATAAAGTAAATTAAGTTTTTGCTTTGGTAGGAAGGGAAGTGCCCCCTTCAACTTGCGGTTAGGATCTGATGCCGTGTTCATTTCTAGGATAAAAAAATACGTGATGCAACGTACATGTTAGTAATTAAATATGATTGCAGAAAGTCTTACCCTTATTTAGCAAAGTAGTATTATCCAACTAATGTTAAATAGGGATCGAAATCGGGACAGGTATGATGTTAAATGTCTTCAAATTAACCCTTCCGATTGCGGGAAAAATGTAAAATTTCGTGACGTCACAATGCTTTTACCATGTGTTTACCTCGGACAAACAAGCTTCGAAGCTCTGTCAAACATCGAAATTGCATTGTGACGTCATGGAATCTCTCAAATTTTCCCACGTTCGGAAGGATCAATTCAATGGCATCATTTAAGATGCGTCATTGGTCACGCTTTGAGATCATTCTTGCACATCTCCCGTTTTAGCACTTATTGAGCTTGAATCATATACTAGATATTGTAATTTATTATGGAAAATGTATCAATTCTGACTCTATTGAAGATTTCAATTCATTACATACCTAAATTCGGATAAGCTTGAAAATTTGATCTAAACTGAATGAAGTATCTGTAAGAAAATGATTCTCAATAATTCCTATGAAATACTGGAGGTATTCTTTTGAACAATTCGGATTTCTCTTACATAGGAAATAACCCCTGAATTTCGTTTCGTTTGGAATAGTATTGACTTTAAGTGTTTTATAAGGTACAGCTTATGGATACCGACAAATTCTAAACTGTTTAAATTCCACCCAAATTAAGGCAAATTTTACCGCGCTGATAATTTTTCAAGAAAACCACAAAATGTCACTGTTCTTGAGCGTTTGTTCTCTCTTATTTCAAAACGGACATATACTTTTTCTCCAATATTATGAACAATCTTGCTCAGGAGCACAGTTTACTGTCTGTTCGAAGAAAAATTATACTCAGTATCTCTGACATTTTGAACTAAACTTAGTCGATTTTCATAATTGTTGTGTAAAATTGAGAATTTTTTTATTGATTTGTGAATTTGGTACCTACGGTGAAACTTTATCAAAATCAAGTTTTATACAAAGTTGCTAACATGCTTTATTGTTTGTTAACAAAGAAAACTAACATTATTTTTTTAGGAATATTGTGCCCTGCATTATTCAAATCAGCTCATCAATTTACTAAACTTTACCTAGGCATCGATAATTTTAACTGTTAATGTCTTAAAACTTGTAAATCCATGAACATGTGTTTCTGTCTCAGTTCTAAACAGAAATGTCTGCCCTTTTTCCGGATGTGAAAAATCCGCGCTCACCTTCCGTGAACATTACCGTTTGCACGAACGAGATGATATTTAATACATCGCTTTTGCATATTAAGCTATAAAATCAAATGAGTGCATTTCAGCACTTTTTGTATTTTCGTTACAAATGTGCTTTTTAGCAATGAATTTCCAGCATTTTTCACCTTGTTTTCAAATAAGCAAAAGTCTTGATTTTCATCTTCGACCTATTAGTTTTTCTTCGTAAATTGATTAATTGACATGAATCCGATAATTTAATATGGTTTTCAGAAGATCGTTGAAATTCATTACTACAGAAATGACATTTTCAACATGGACCAGACACGCACGTTTCGGATCCTTAACCTTCGTCAGTGTGATCCTTAATCTACACAATGTAATATGCGAACCGTTTTGGCATGCGCACAATAGAGATTAATACCATGGGTAGTCCATACAGCACCTTTTTCGGTATTTACTCCTTGATCTTGAAATTTTATAATTTATTTCTGAGAATTTCCTCATGTAAGAAAAATACTCCTCTTCTTCATGTCCATACCGCAACGGCTGTTCTTACCTGAAAACGCAAACCGCGGTGGCCTAAATACTGTAAACATTGAAATTTTCATGTGGGTGAATTTTTTTCGCGAATCGATGGATTTCATGAAAATTTCCCCTACGCGAAAATATCCCCGCTGCATTCTTACTATGGGAAAGACATTTTTGTGGCGAATATTTCCTCTACGCCAAACGTCTTGATGTTTAAATCGCGAACCCCCCCCCCCCTCCCCAGCGAAAATGATCATGCACGTTTATAGCAATCACACATCATTTAGATCTAGAGCAGCAATTTCAGAAAACAAAACCCTATAATCATGGTACATGTACAGATATGGAATATATGGAATAATTGTTTTAATTTGTGTTTTGTAACAGATACGCAATATACAGGAAAGCTATTTTCGTATGTAATTCGCTACATGTAAGATGAATGCAGTTGGCTTTTTGCTCACTATGTGTAAAAAAAATAAATACTATTCTATAACTCACACTTAGGTGCATGTCTGGTCCGTGCTTGAAATTTATCTGTTCTTAAATTATGCTATTGAATTTGAAGACGTTTAACATTGGTACATGTGTACAACGACTGAAGAAATCGAATTCATCATAAATCATACACAATTTCCCACTGATGTGAATAACTTATTATGATAGTGTACTAACAATGTATCATCTTAAGACTTGTACTCTGACCGACTTTGACGACAGAACTTCACGCCGGGCCATGTCCAAACGTCTTAGAGAAAACAGGGCCCGAGTACCTGTCCTCTCTGAATGTCGGTTAGAACCCCACAGGTGATAACATGCATAAGCTCGCTTCAGGGGACCGCACACTGACAGTATCTTGTATGCCCCCTTTTTGTCCATGTAAAACTCATCTGTGTTGCTAAGGCCTTTGCGCTTGGCTGTTTTATTTGTGTGGTCATCTTACAGTGAGGGTTTTTACACTAAAATTATGCGTTCTTTTTTACCTTCGCGTAACAAGAGATGTGTAATGGTTTTGCGCACGTAATCAGGATAACTACTCCGTTTGCTACTAGCATCTCGTAGGTTAATGTGTTGTCTTTTGTGTTTGATGTCTTGGTTTATTGTTCTCCGGTCCTTTTGCGTCTCTTCCTCTGTATGTCTTTTCTGTGTTTTCACTTGTATTGATTTGCTTGAGAGATGCAACAGAGTGTCTTGTTTGAGTCGCCCCTATCTTTCGCTTACATGTATATAGAGTTAAACAAGAGTACATACTGCCCAAGAAATGTATATAACTATGCACTTTAAGCTTTACAATTTATTGTAGTTACATGTAATTATAATTTTCTTATTACCAGATAGTAAAAACACAATTACACAAATTTTCGATCTTTTGGCCTTTATCCAGTGTAAATGTATACGACAGCTAAGAAAAATACAATGTTTGCTTCTCTAAACTTAATTACACATGTTTACGTCAGTCTGTGACTTCTCTCTGGAAGAAATATTTCAGTCTTCTGTATTAATACCATTACGAAGCAATAAAAGCTTATTTATATAAATGACAAATTAAAGATATAAATAAATTTCTCTTTTTTTTTCAAGTATGCCAATTAAATCTCTTTAAAATCCGGTATACATTAGACAGATGTGATGACTCTCGTCATTAATACAATAATTTTAATATCAAAAGTACAGCATAGGAGATGTACAATGTATCTATTTGAATAGAAGAACAAAATTTAGAACATTTCCACATCATATTAATATGATCAAAGACAGTTTTGGTCCACAAGAGTGACATCATACGCCTTTTTATGGTTACATATACACTTTGAGGGGTATATATATAAAGACAGTTATTTTCTTAATATATCAAATACAAAATTTTGTCTTCTCACAACAAAGTAAGTCAACTTTTATATACCATTACTTTTATTTTTTAACTTAATATTGCAAATATATTACATTAAACATCTGTTACAAAAAATGATAAATTTTGAGACAGTTATTTTCTTAATATATCAAATACAAAATCCTGTCTTCTCACAACAAAGTAAGTCAACTTTAATATACCATTACTTTTATTTTTTTAACTTAACATTGCAAAATATATTACATTAAACATCTGTTACAAAAAAATGATAAATTTACAAATTCTTGCGTTTTATATGCGAGAGATAATTTTTAAGGTTTCTGATCTTGCTTTGTTCACTAAATTTAGAGCACCCTGTTTTAGTGATTTATTCTGTTGGCTGAAGAATGTTCCTATCAGTTAATGTTTCCGACTATTGACCTTTCGTCGTAACTGGTAATTAACTTCAACTGACCCTATCAGCTGTCTTCAAATCGCAATATGAAAGATAAAATGTTTACGAGAAATATCAATTGTTTCAAGCTATCGCCATATATTGTTGACCGTGTCAACAATAGTAAACAGTGTCGTCAAAGCGTCCGACGTCATGCATTTTTAGTGATTTTAGTTTAGAAAATCTCAGTAGACCTTTTTTCCGTCCTATTTCTAAATCAATTGACGTAATGCCAAAACAATGGTATCTTCTGTTACGACGCGAGGAGTACTATATAATTGGTACCTTTTTAGGAAGAATACAATATCATATTTTTAGAGAAAACCAGGAAAACAAGATGCTCTAAATTTAGGAATCTTTATTTTTGATGAAAAGAATCTCGCATCAATTTGATAATCAGATTCCTGAAAATTTCATGAAGCACATAATTATGCCATTTTCGACTGGCTCATTGATGAATATTTTTTTTTCAAAATAGTAACAAAACTAAACTTCGATATTTATTTTACACTTAGTAGATATAGATTACAGATTGAATTTCTATTTTGAAATTATTAGATAAAACCCGTGTTTTCAGGCAAGCGCATTCCAGCATGAAGATACAGACTTCATATGTTCTCATCTGCATCCTTTTTACCATCTGTTACGCAGCCCCATGGAACTTGGAGAACCTTGACCTTGGAGAAGGTACACTTTATGCATTATTTACGGCGACAGACTCAGCTCATATATTAAGATACCAAGAAAATTATTCGAATGTAGGAGAATATAATTCATATACATGTTTCCCGCTTCATCAATACCATTTCGAGCACTCAGTCTTATAGTCTTTTTGTCAAGATTGAGTTGAGCATATCATTTGAACCGTCAAGACTTGTTCTATCTCCTAAGCTTACCTATCTCAAAAGGTAAAACGTAAAGCAATCGAATATTTAACTTCTTGTGTTATATGTACATTCTGTGTTTGTAATGAAAACATGTCAAAAAGATTAATGGAAGAATGTTCTATTTCCAAAGATCAAAGGAAGCCGACATAGGTTTGATTTATCTCAGTCAAAATTGTATGGAATCCTTGTAAGCTGTCAGTAAGAAGTGAATTAACTCCATATTTTGCCATCTTACTCGAAGAAGATACAAACTTTTGAGGACTATCAATTGTGCTTTATTGTTTACATTTTTTATCACGAAAATATTGCTTTCCTCTAATTTTCATTGGTATACAATAAGTATCAGGCAACTACAACGTCAGAGTCGATTTTCTGTGTCAAAAGGTAGTTAGAACACTATGAGAATAAGTTCGCAATTTTGAAAAATGACTTGTTATCTCATGAAAGTTACATGTAATATATTGTACACTTGAAGACTGTAACAATCTAGCTTTGGTTGAATCTGATTCTGAAAATCATTGTTTTGATTATCTACACAGCCAATTGTGCCTCATAAGAAATGCATGTGAAATTTACATGAATTTTACATAAAAGTGCATATGGAACTTATGTGAAACGAGCACGAACATGAAATTTATCAAATTCACGTGATGCTTCTGACGTGGAAGTCTGTTTCAATTTCGCTTGAAAGCTACAAAGAAAAATTCATCTGAAATTCATGTGTATGTGAAATCCATGTAAAATATTTGTCACATAAATCTTTCGTGATATTTATACGAATTTCATATGAACTTTCATGTGAAATTTACATGATGCTCATTTCATCTGAATTTCATATGAGGCACAATTGGCTGTGTATCTCCTTTAACAATTTAGTAATGAATGAAGAAACTGGCAACGGTTTCAAGAACAATAGGCGAATGATGAATAGATACAGTGATATAGACAGTGGAGGATCCATTTCAACATTGCAAAGGAGATATCTAAATGCTGCTGCTGCAATGATGCAACAAGTATGAATAAATCACATTCTTCGTCATTAACTTTCTCTAATCAAAAAAAAAAAAAAGAATACTGACTATCAGCAAATTTCCCCTTTGATCTTTATTTTAAGACGAAAACTCATAATCAACATAATAAGCTAAATTGCAGCTTTGTCTTCAAAGGCTGAAGGTTTATTATTTTCAGTAGTTCTTGTTCTTTACATAGGGATAAGAGTAGCATGCGTAATACTTCAGTCAATTTGCAGCTATAGGGGTATCAACCTTAAACAAATTGCAAAAGAATTTCTGTTTGTGCTGGTTGATAAACAAGACCATAAGGAACATACAATTAAAAATCCACCATAATCCGTCGTGCATATATTAAGAAAAATCGTTTTGAATTTCCTCTGACTTTCCACTTAATTTTGAAGGCCAAATGAAGTATTTTGACACAAATAGGCGATTTTGTTTGTAAAATTGACATAACAAGTCTCCCAAAGAATCTTTTGAGTCAACAATGTATATATAAATGTATATTCGTCCATATCTGCATTGGCGGATCAAGATTTGTTTTCCCGGGAAGGGGGGGGGGTGTGGTGGTGTCTAAGGCGTCGGGGGGGATTCCAGCATATGGTTTTGAAGAAAAAGATACATAGAAATGTGACCTTACCCAGTCCCCCTACCATGAACCCTCCCTACCCCCCCCCTATCCACATTTGATATTGAGTGTGTGGGGTGCGTGGGAAGTGACTAAAGGTGCTGGGATGTGTGCATGAAGTGCAGTGCAATGTCCTTTGAATAAAAGTGTGCTTTTTCCCAGAGATTCTCAAAATCCTTTTCGAAAGATGCACAAAATTACAAATCGATCGTACATAAGGGGGGGGGGGGGGGGGGCAGTTAATAAGCTACACATGCCATCGTCAACTTCTAGACTGATGTCATGCAAAACTGATGCGCTCCATCGCATCAGTCTGTTGATGAGTATGATGTGTGTATGATGATTATTATTTTATATTATAGGAGGGGGGGGGGGGTTGGCTGAGATAATAATAAAGACGGAAAAAATATTTTCTGATGTTTCTGTAATAATCTGCATAGGTAGTAACCATTGGATTTTTGATCGGGATGGGAGGTAGTGCAAGAAGAATCAAATTCCGGCTATGAAAACTTCTGTATCCAAACTCCTTGGTTTTTAGCTGATAAAATGTTGTTTCGGTTTACACGAATCCGCTTTGAATAAAATACAATATAGTATCAGATAATCAATTGACCCGAGAAATAAGCATCACAGTAATGGAAAATCATGAACCACTAATAAATAAAACAACTTGCAAGTCTTTGAATACCTCATCATTCTATACCTATATAATTATCAAATGGTTGCTGCCTACTGCATGGAAACTTGTTGAAATCCATCTTAATCGAAATATCTAAGATACGATTAAAATCACAACCCCGGGACTTTTTACAGCTTTAGACCCCTTGTATTGCATCACTTGAAACCTCGGATGATGAAATGCACGAGCTCGCTCGCTCCAGCCGGCAGAGCACGGACATTTTCGTACGCCCTTTTTAGGTCTTCCGACTTCCGTCGGAAGACCTATTGTTTTCGTAACCGTGGAAAATTGGATCAGCGATTTCTCAAGAAGCTAGGACAATGAAAGTTCTCCAACGTTACGTTTGGAGTAAAAGCTAGATTGGTCTTTTTTTTATTTTTGGTCTCTGTTATTTTTTTCATCATGTTTTTTAGTAGATTCAGATATTTGACGGGAGCGTCGAATTACTCAAAAGGACCGAAAATTTCATGTTTTGCTATTTGTAAGCTTAAATATCTCGTATTTTGCTATCTACAATTTCCATTCTTTTTGAAAGTCGACAGCCATGCAAGATATGAAATGCTAGATGCACACTGTAACGATTTATTACGATGACGTCCTTCACCGTCCTTCATATTTCAAAATTCAGAAGTTCATAGGAGGAAGACACTTTTTTGCTTATAATAGTAAACAAAAATTAAGCTTATGAAGTTTCCTAAAAATTTCAATATTATTATTTTTTATCCATATATCTGTCTTATTTAGTCTTTCTGATTTTTCCTATCTCTTACTGTTGAAAAGATATGAGCATCGAAATTTTGAGTTGGGTATTTCGATACACCTTCACGCCAACAGATCGGGCGCACACTAAAATTGGTAGTCCGAATCCGACTCGAGAAAAGCATTGTTGAGATTTTCAAATTCCGATTTCACGGCAATGATGAATATGCATTTCATAAATACATTTCGATATACACAATTTGATTTTAAAACAGTTGATTAATTTAGAAGAGATCAGCTACAAACCAGAATTTACACACAAAAAGTGGTAGTTAGATTCAGATTTCTAACCTACAAACCTGTTTCTAAACTTAAATAACTATATTTTGAACATCAAGTTTAATTTCTAATTCTAGCAAACGTTCGAACATTATTTTCGGTTGGTTTATTTACAAATTGATGAACAATTTCTCCAACATTCTTCCCTCCCCTCGTTTTTCGAAAACAGTTCTGTTTATATTGAACGATTTTGCCATGATGGAAATTCAAAATAAACTTGGAAAAAAGGGAAGGGGGGGGGGGTTCCAAATTTGAACCTGCACAGCGAGAACCTCATGGTATTTATATGTATATATTGAACGTAACTTGTTATTACCATTTCTCTTCTCAAGAAAATTGGTTCTACAGCTACGAGCTCGCCTTTTTTATGGGGGAAGGGGGCGGGAAGAATTTGCAAAAAAAAAATTCCCGGCTCTGAAAAATGCTGAAAAAAATATTCCGGCCCAAAGGGCCGGCAATTTTTTTTTCCCGGACCATGCAAAAGTAAGGATACATTGCATGATATGGAAATTTTTGCTGGCCCTTTGGGCAAGACAATTTAAAGTCAAAAAATTAATTAATATAAATACAAACTGTTCACATAGCTGTATCTACCAGAGATCTAATACGCATAGGCACAAAAATCTAGAAAAGGTTCTATTTAAACATCATACAATCTGTCTGAAATTCGCTAATTGCAAAGAGACATCTGAAGGAACGGTTATTAACTCATACTCTGTAACAGCGGGGAGTTTAACTTACACAGACATTCACAACATTTGACAATTTGTTTAAATCCGGCCCGAAGAACCGGCGAAAATTTTTCTCCAACTCTGGTAATGGCTGAAAAAAATGGCCTGCTCAGAAAATTGCTGAAAAAATTTTACCGGCTGGCAATAGAATTCCTGCCCCCCCCCCCCCCCCCCCAAATCAAATGGTTGCTCACCAACAATTATCGGTTTGAAAATTTAATGTTACTGCTATTTGAAAACTTAAATATATGATATAAATACATGTATTGTGACGTCCTTCATATTTCCAAATTAAAAATTGTATAGGAGGAAGACACTCTTGTTGCAACCGCAACAAGAAACCTTTCTAGTTATATATCCAATACAAATTCATCTACAGGTGTGATTTGGGCCCGTGCATTTCGTTGTCTTGTTTGTATTGTCATCTTACAGAAAGGATGTTATTATACATTATAATTGTACGTTCTTCGAAATCTCTGGGTAACTGGAAAAGTGGGAGGGTTGTGCTCACTAAATCCGGATAACTTCACAATTTGCTACTGGCGTGGCAGATGGCCATACTAAGTTTGCACCGATTGCCCAATTTTCTCGTTGATTTATATATGTGTAGTCTTTTGTACTTGTTCTTTTGATGTTGTACTCGATGTTTCTTGTCCATTCAGCGTCTCTTAATACATGTATTTGCCTTGTATATAGAGCTCCGTATTTGCACTTTGAATGTTCTTATGTTTGTTGACGGTGCTGCAATCGAGTCTTGTTGGAGACCTACATGTATCTCACCGACTGTTTTACTAAGAAATTGATGGACAGGCATGTAAAATGATAGTGAAATGATTGATGCTTTCATTTCTGATCCTCATAATTAATGGAACTTGGAACAACTACACGTGACAAGTTAATCATTTCATTTCATGATTTAATTTTGTTTACTTTAAGGCACATCAAGACAACATAACTAAAAGTTAAGAAAGTTTAATCACTATCATTATCAATTATCTCTAAATTTAAACAACTTACACCTCGACATTCACCACAACAAATTGAACAACTTATGCCATGTTTTCTAAAACTGCATCTCTTTGTGTCACAATGTGTCTTGCAGTTGCTGATACTGTTTTGTCAGACAACATGTGATTTACAGCGTTCGGAGCGTATGTTGTACCAAGAAGTACCTCGATACCAGAACCTGACATCAGAAAACCGATAGATCATAGGAAGCTCATTTGAAGATGAAAACCTCCTAAGCGAAGAACAATCTTGGATAAAGTTGTATCCTCCATTTTATGCCGAATGATGAGCAAAGCCTTCCAATATAATGGTTGGTCAAAGGTAATGATGGGACATTTTGAGTACTTCTCAGCTTCTTTACATACAAATTTGAGTGTGGAGTAAACACATGACATATCTCCTGGTTCTAGATCAATCATTGGAAAGAAATGCATTGATGATTCTCCAGGATGCTCAGCTTTATGAACCATCTGCATGAATCCTGACCAAGCAGGGCGTGGTGATTTCAATGGCCATATGATATTCGAAAGCAAATCAAGCTGCCAATACCTGTCAGTGTATTTCAATTCCTCTAATTCAGTGAAAAGAATAGCTGGTGTGTGATTTCGCTTACGATAGTATGAGACTTCTATTGTACCGAACTTCATTATACTGTCCTTATGTATGTCCATTATAGGAATTTCTTTGACAGTTTTGGTTGCTGGTGTAGATGTTGCCACAATCCCCATTCCATGGAAAGTATTGTGTCCATCCAGTGTGTTCGAGTTGTGATCCACATTGTCAGCAATGAACTGTAAACATGAGTCCTGGGAAATATTGAGGTATGCTTTGCCCTCAACAGCTGCTGCACATAACTCAAACTTCTGGACCTCATTGTAAGACGAGCAGAATCCAAGATTTAATAAAGTGTCAATGAAATATCTTGATGAAAAGTGATGATGAAGTTGTACTGACAAACTCAACTGTGTAATGTAAAGGTGCAATAACTACTCGGAGATGAACTGCCTGTACAATTGCTTGACCTATTGCAGCTATCTTAAGGTCGGCCTTCTTTTCTGTAAAAACGGTACGAAGAAGAGATGTAATTGAGGTGGGGAAGTATTCTAAATTTGACGACAATGACTGAACACTTGTTGCTGTGGAATAAGCCTGTTTTGATGTTTCCATCGCTTTGATGTCGGAACGAATGATATTAGCAGCAGCTTTTATCACCGCATCTTTATCCCTATAGACACCATTACTTTAGGTCTCAAAAAAGTTATGTAAAATGTATCGAGCAGTGTAACGCAATGTTACTACATCAGGTTTGCCATTTATGCTTGTTATGATAATGTTATCCCCATTCTTTTCCAGGATCTTCTTTTTCATATATACAGCAGAAAACGGTTCATAAAAAATCAGACATTTTGCGCACGAGGTCTGAAATTGTTATTTGCTCGTCGTCATTTTCTTCAAGGAACTCAATAGTTTTCTGAAATGCCTGAAGTCAATTTTCTTCTGCAGGTCTTCCAAGCATACAGTTTTTCTTTGGAGTTGGTTCGTTTAAAGAACGCAAAACTGGCATGTTTTTCATTGTCCTAAAACTGACATTACACGTCTGATGCTAAATGCAGTCGGCTGCGTGAAGATCGTTTACAGCATTAATGCGGCCCTTCACTTGGTCACCCCATGAATCATTTCTTCTTTCACAGATCTGAAGTATTGTCTTTTGAAATTCAATTGTTCTAAACGCAAATACATCATATCCTCTATTCAGTTTGTTGTATTTCGCGCCCTCACTGCAGAAAAGACAGTGTGATTTGTAATCAAATGTCGATGATGATCGCAATTCTGGTTGATTTGTGTTTTGTTGTCCTGAAAAATGTCTTTTTGCAGTTAATATTCGTCTTTTATCGGTAAAATCTCTTCGACAATTTTTGTGCACGACATCGCCTGTATTGCACGATAATGCCTCATTTCGTTCTTTACTGGCATTTCGTATCCCTTCTGCTCCTTTCTCTGATAATACTGTTCTTGAAACTGCTTTGACCTCTTTATGACAAATGATGCATGTGTCCATTGCAAGGCAATAACATAAAAAACAAAAATTAAACCTTAATATAAAAAAGTTTGTTTTTTTTTTTAATTATGACACGAATGTTGCACCATACATTAAATTGTCGACTAAACGGAGTCCTCTTGTTAGTGTAATTGAGTTAAAGAAGATCCTGACGATAATCTCAACAGCACTCACAATAGGGCAAAAAATTAAGCATCGACGGACCCCTAGCAAGCTAGAGGTGGGACCAGGTGCCCGGGAGGAATAAGCATCCCCTGTTGGATAGCCGCACCCGCCGTCGATGTTTAAGCACGAAAATGAAAACAATAAATAAACTTCATGCACTGTCTGATATGATGTCTATATAGAAAGTGCTATGGCGACAATGTCAGGGAAATATATTCAAAACACTCACTGTCAAACCCCTCGCGGGGAACTTTTTTACGAGCTCCAGACGGCAAAGGGCATAAGTGTGACACAAATGAGTTAAAGAAGATCCTGACGATAATCTCAACAGCACTCACAATAGAGCAAAAAATTAAGCATCGACGGACCCCTAGCAAGCTAGAGGTGGGACCAGGTGCCCTGGAGGAGTAAGCATCCCCTGTTGGATAGCCGCACCCGCCGTCGATGTTTAAGCACGAAAATGAAAACAATATATAAATTTCATGCACTGTTAGTGTAAATATATTTTAGGAGTTATATTATATATTGCTTCGTGAATATTCAACTTATATTCAGCTTGAATAAAACATCCTTTATCTTGTTGATTTATGACAGAAATGGCGTACCATACATTAAAAATTCGACAAAACGGAGTCCTCTACATTGTGTTAATGAGTTTTTTTTTTTTTGCGTTCTATTAATTTATTAATTGATATTGGTGTTAGATTTATTCGATTTATACAACAAAACACATTTTAAAGAAAAAAATCAGGTGTATAAAGTTTGCTATTTTTACAAGTCATGTTAAACCGGAAATACACTATACAGAATAAAATCACGATCCATTTAGGGTTCTGGATATTTGTGAATATTTTTTCATTATGCTAGGCTGTGTAAAAATGTGAAATTTGTAGATATTGATATATACTAACATGCCGCTAACACGAGCAGTTCTGTAAATCTTGTTAATTGCATCACATTGTGTATCGTCAGTAGAGAAAGTTGACACAGGATCGACATAGAAGGAATTATGACGTCATATATGACGCGCCAAAGAATGTATGCTGTGTATGGCTGCCCAGCCGTGAAATAGTGATAGAAAAAAAATTTCGTTGATAAAAGACGGTATTTTTCTATTAATGGTACGATGAAATTTTGTGGATTTTTGTTTTATACTCTTTCCTTAGCAGTGTTTACATAACTACGACAGAATAAATTCTTTTGCAATTAGTTAAAGGTCAAGCTTTTTATTTGACTGGACTATAAGATTATAATTATACTGACTTTCAGAAGCATTCTATACCAGTTTGACTTCTTCTTGAGCTGTAAATGAATGATTTAATAAGGTGCAATCATATAAAACTTATTGTAGTTAATGGTTGTTGTTAGAACACACTTATACTTGTAAAATATTATGCTTTTGCGCTAATTTATTTTTCGCCTGGCTATTTCCCGATTAATTTTCGTTTTTTTTTTTTTACTAAAATAAGACGTCGTTCCTTTAAAGAGAAGCTGGAAGTGTTCCAACTCGTTACCTTCATGAACAAAGGAGAAAAGTCACTAACTACCAAATATGGCCTAGATTCAAAAATTTTGTTATATTCTACACTGTAAAAGAGTAACATTTGCTGATTATAGTATTTCTTCAATTTTGAAAATAGCTCGATAAAAAAGGAAGCTATGGCTATTTGAATAAGGCCACCCCAACGTCGAGTTTACTTATAATGACGTCGTTGACGTCACATAAAACGTCTTGTTAAGTAAACATATTGATGGGTATACATTGTATCTTGAAAAAGCAATTAGTGCATTGATATGTGAGAAGCATTTCTATTGCAAGTCATATCCAACTCATTTAGCCAGAAAACAGGTGCTATAAAGTTACGAATCGCGATGTAGAATCACATTAGCCATGTTAGCACAATTTCTTTCATTTGCCAAGATCTGTTTCTTGATAAAACAGCAATTATACATGATGTCGTAGTATTGGTCAACGGTTGAATTAATAAATTATGATGGTGTGTTGAAACATTATATTTATTGCGTTACTTTCAGATAAAATTCAAATAATATTGTACTTCATAAGTTCAGCATGTTGTTATGTATAAGTGATATTTATCTGAAAGTAAGAGAGAAAACAAATTAACCGTTGACATCTGTCTCCATTTTGGATGTGCGTAACTCTTTTAAGTTACGTTGCGCCGCTAAACAACAGTAATGTAGGTAAAACCGGGCGTTCAAGGAAATCTTAATACATATTTAGTACATCACATTATAAATCGTTGAAATTCTATTGCTTTAGCACGCGAGAACTATGAGTGATTTTTGCTAAACATTGTTACGTCGCTTGGAGAGTAGTGCGCTATAAATAGGTGTCGCCACTTCCTTGTAAATAATCTCAATTACTAAATCTATTCTTTTAAAATATCGAGGTCATGTGAAGCGCTAACGCTTGGGCATTATTATTCAAGCGAAATAAGTAGGTCAGATGCTGCATCCGATGTATCGGTCCGCATTGGCATCCCAATATGTATCACATGTGCAAGTTTTGGTTACTGTAGCATCGGTACTTTGCCAAAATATTGAGCTTCCACAAACTTCTTTTAAAAGCGGACATGGATGCGAGGGAACTAAGCTTATATCGATCGTACGTTATATTCGTCTACAAACCGTTTTGTGAAACTAAAATTTTATGTACTTTTAGCCATTCCCCGTCTTTCTAAAAAAAAAAATAAGTGAATGGCTATTGATACCGGCTGTTCTTACTATGCTTACTAAATAATGAAGAGCTTAACAGATAAATACAATCACCACTGAGTATTAATTTCCAATATACTTAGGTCCTATAAAACTACAGCGTTCTGGACAGTATGTGGCAACGTTTTTATTCAATATTTCTGTTTTTTTTTCCTTGCCACACTCTGCCGAACGGTATTGTCGTTTATACAAGATCAAAAGAAAGCCGCTTTCTGAGACACAGAGCGTTTGCCTATCGCAAAAGAGTTAAAGAAGATCCTGACGATAATCTCAACAGCACTCACGATAGAGCACGAAATTGAACATCGACGGACCCCTAGCAAGCTAGAGGTGGGACCAGGTGCCCGGGAGGAGTAAGCATCCCCTGTTGGATAGCCGCACCCGCCGTCGATGTTTATGAAGCATGGAAATGAAAATATATAAAATTTATGCACTGTCTGACGTAATGTCTATATAGAAAGTGCTATGGCGACAATGTCAGGGAAGTATATTTAAAACATTTACTGTCAAACCCCTCGCGGGGAACTTTTTCACGGGCTCCACACGGCAAAGGGCATAAGTGTGACACAAATGAGTTAAAGAAGATCCTGACGATAATCTCAACAGCACTCACAATAGAGCACGAAATTAAACATCGACGGACACCTAGCAAGCTAGAGGGGGGAACAGGTGCCCGGGAGGAGTAAGCATCCCCTGTTGGCTAGCCGCACCCGCCGTCGATGTTTATGAAGCATGGAAATGAAAATATATAAAATTTATGCACTGTCTGACGTAGTGTCTATATAAAAAGTGCTATGGCGACAATGTCAGGGAAGTTTATTCAAAACACTTACTGTCAAACCCCTTGCGGGGAACTTTTTTTACGAGCTCCACACGGCAAAGGGCATAAGTGTGACACAAATGAGTTAAAGAAGATCCTGACGATAATCTCAACAGCACTCACAATAGAGCACGAAATTAAACATCGACGGACCCCTAGCAAGCTAGAGGTGGGACCAGGTGTCCGGGAGGAGTAAGCATCCCCTGTTGGCTAGCCGCACCCGCCGTCGATGTTTATGAAGCATGGAAATGAAAATATAAAAATCTATGCACTGTCTGACGTAATGTCTATATAGAAAGTGCTATGGCGACAATGTCAGGGAAGTATATTCAGAACACTTACTGTCAAACCCCTCGCGGGGAACTTTTTTACGAGCTCCACACGGCAAAGGGCATAAGTGTGACACAAATGAGTTAAAGAAGATCCTGACAATAATCTCAACAGCACTCACAATAGAGCACGAAATTAAACATCGACGGACCCCTAGCAAGCTAGAGGTTGGACCAGGTGCCCGGGAGGAGTAAGCATCCCCTGTTGGCTAGCCGCTCCCGCCGTCGATGTTTATGAAGCATGGAAATGAAAATATATAAAATTTATACACTGTCTGACGTAATGTCTATATAGAAAGTGCTATGGCGACAATGTTAGGGAAGTATATTCAAATCACTTACTGTCAAACCCCTCGCGGGGAACTTTTTTACGAGCTTCACACGGCAAAGGGCATAAGTGTAACACAAATGAGTTAAAGAAGATCCTGACAATAATCTCAACAGCACTCACAATAGAGCACGAAATTAAACATCGACGGACCCCTAGCAAGCTAGAGGTGGGACCAGGTGCCCGGGAGGAGTAAGCATCCCCTGTTGGCTAGCCGCTCCCGCCGTCGATGTTTATGAAGCATGGAAATGAAAAGATATAAAATTTATACACTGTCTGACGTAATGTCTATATAGAAAGTGCTATGCCGACAATGTTAGGGGGGAAGTATATTCAAATCACTTACTGTCAAACCCCTCGCGGGGAACTTTTTTACGAGCTCCACACGGCAAAGGTCATAAGTGTGACACAAATGAGTTAAAGAAGATCCTGACGATAATCTCAACCGCACTCACAATAGAGCACGAAATTAAACATCGACGGACCCCTAGCAAGCTAGAGGTGGGACCAGGTGTCCGGGAGGAGTAAGCATCCCCTGTTGGCTAGCCGCACCCGCCGTCGATGTTTATGAAGCATGGAAATGAAAATATAAAAATCTATGCACTGTCTGACGTATTGTCTATATAGAAAGTGCTATGGCGACAATGTCAGGGAAGTATATTCAGAACACTTACTGTCAAACCCCTCGCGGGGAACTTTTTTACGAGCTCCACACGGCAAAGGGCATAAGTGTGACACAAATGAGTTAAAGAAGATCCTGACAATAATCTCAACAGCACTCACAATAGAGCACGAAATTAAACATCGACGGACCCCTAGCAAGCTAGAGGTGGGACCAGGTGTCCGGGAGGAGTAAGCATCCCCTGTTGGCTAGCCGCTCCCGCCGTCGATGTTTATGAAGCATGGAAATGAAAAGATATAAAATTTATACACTGTCTGACGTAATGTCTATATAGAAAGTGCTATGGCGACAATGTTAGGGAAGTATATTCAAATCACTTACTGTCAAACCCCTCGCGGGGAACTTTTTTACGAGCTCCACACGGCAAAGGTCATAAGTGTGACACAAATGAGTTAAAGAAGTTCCTGACGATAATCTTAACGGCACTCACAATAGAGCACGGCATTAAACATCGACGGAACCCTAGCAAGCTAGAGGTGGGACTAGGTGCCCGGGAGGAGTAAGCATCCCCTGTTGGCTAGCCGCTACCGCCGTCGATGTTTATTAAGCATGGAGATGAAAATATATAAAATTTATGCACTCTCTGACGTAATGTCTATATAGAAAATGCTATAGCGACAATATAGGGAAGTTTATTCAAAACACTTACTGTCAAACCCCTCGCGGGGAACTTTTTTACGAGCTCCACACGGCAAAGGGCATAAGTGTGACACAAATGAGTTAAAGAAGTTCCTGACGATAATCTTAACGGCACTCACAATAGAGCACGGCATTAAACATCGACGGACCCCTAGCAAGCTAGAGGTGGGACTAGGTAACCGGGAGGAGTAAGCATCCCCTGTTGGCTAGCCGCACCCGCCGTCGATGTTTATGAAGCATGGAGATGAAAATATATAAAATTTATGCACTGTCTGACGTAATGTCAATATAGAAAGTGCTATGGCGACAATGTCAGGGAAGTATATTCAAAACACTTACTGTCAAACCCCTCGCGGAAAACTTTTTTACGAGCTTCACACGGCAAAGGGCATAAGTGTAACACAAATGAGTTCAAGAAGATCCTGACGATAATCTCAACAGCACTCACAATAGAGCACGAAATTAAACATCGACGGACCCCTAGCAAGCTAGAGGTGGGACCAGGTGCCCGGGAGGAGTAATCATCCCCTGTTGGCTAGCCGCTCCCGCCGTCGATGTTTATGAAGCATGGAAATGAAAATATATAAAATTTATACACTGTCTGACGTAATGTCTATATAGAAAGTGCTATGGCGACAATGTTTGGGAAGTATATTCAAATCACTTACTGTCAAACCCCTCGCGGGGAACTTTTTTACGAGCTCCACACGACAAAGGTCATAAGTGTGACACAAATGAGTTAAAGAAGATCCTGACGATAATCTCAACAGCACTCACAATAGAGCACGAAATTAAACATCGACGGACCCCTAGCAAGCTAGAGGTGGGACCAGGTGTCCGGGAGGAGTAAGCATCCCCTGTTGGCTAGCCGCACCCGCCGTCGATGTTTATGAAGCATGGAAATGAAAATATAAAAATTTATGCACTGTCTGACGTAATGTCTATATAGAAAGTGCTATGGCGACAATGTCAGGGAAGTATATTCAGAACACTTACTGTCAAACCCTTCGCGGGGAACTTTTTTACGAGCTCCACACGGCAAAGGGCATAAGTGTGACACAAATGAGTTCAAGAAGATCCTGACAATAATCTCAACAGCACTCACAATAGAGCACGAAATTAAACATCGACGGACCCCTAGCAAGCTAGAGGTTGGACCAGGTGCCCGGGAGGAGTAAGCATCCCCTGTTGGCTAGCCGCTCCCGCCGTCGATGTTTATGAAGCATGGAAATGAAAATATATAAAATTTATACACTGTCTGACGTAATGTCTATATAGAAATTGCTATGGCGAAAATGTTAGGGAAGTATATTCAAATCACTTACTGTCAAACCCCTCGCGGGGAACTTTTTTACGAGCTCCACACGGCAAAGGTCATAAGTGTGACACAAATGAGTTAAAGAAGATCCTGACGATAATCTCAACAGCACTCACAATAGAGCACGAAATTAAACATCGACGGACCCCTAGCAAGCTAGAGGTGGGACCAGGTTTTCGGGAGGAGTAAGCATCCCCTGTTGGCTAGCCGCACCCGCCGTCGATGTTTATGAAGCATGGAAATGAAAATATAAAAATCTATGCACTGTCAGACGTAATGTCTATATAGAAAGTGCTATGGCGACAATGTCAGGGAAGTATATTCAGAACACTTACTGTCAAACCCCTCGCGGGGAACTTTTTTACGAGCTCCACACGGCAAAGGGCATAAGTGTGACACAAATGAGTTAAAGAAGATCCTGACGATAATCTCAACAGCACTCACAATACAGCTCGAAATTAAACATCGACGGACCCCTAGCAAGCTAGAGGTGGGACTAGGTGCCCGGGAGGAGTAAGCATCCCCTGTTGGCTAGCCGCACCCGCCGTCGATGTTTATGAAGCATGGAGATGAAAATATATAAAATTTATGCACTCTCTGACGTAATGTCAATATAGAAAGTGCTATGGCGACAATGTCAGGGAAGTATATTCAAAACACTTACTGTCAAACCCCTCGCGGGGAACTTTTTTACGAGCTTCACACGGCAAAGGGCATAAGTGTAACACAAATGAGTTCAAGAAGATCCTGACAATGATCTCAACAGCACTCACAATAGAGCACGAAATTAAACATCGACGGACCCCTAGCAAGATAGAGGTGGGACCAGGTGCCCGGGAGGAGTAAGCATCCCCTGTTGGCTAGCCGCTCCCGCCGTCGATGTTTATGAAGCATGGAAATGAAAAGATATAAAATTTATACACTGTCTGACGTAATGTCTATATAGAAAGTGCTATGGCGACAATGTTAGGGAAGTATATTCAAATCACTTACTGTCAAACCCCTCGCGGGGAACTTTTTTATGAGCTCCACACGACAAAGCTCATAAGTGTGACACAAATGAGTTAAAGAAGATCCTGACGATAATCTCAACAGCACTCACAATAGAGCACGAAATTAAACATCAACGGACCCCTAGCAAGCTAGAGGTGGGACCAGGTGTCCGGGAGGAGTAAGCATCCCCTGTTGGCTAGCCGCACCCGCCGTCGATGTTTATGAAGCATGGAGATGAAAATATATAAAATTTATGCACTCTCTGACGTAATGTCAATATAGAAAGTGCTATGGCGACAATGTCAGGGAAGTATATTCAAAACACTCACCGTCAAACCCCTCGCGGGGAACTTTTTACGAGCTCCGCACGGCAAAGGGCATACGTGTAACACAAATGAGTTCAAGAAGATCCTGACAATAATCTCAACAGCACTCACAATAGAGCACGAAATTAAACATCGACGGACCCCTAGCAAGCTAGAGGTGGGACCATGTGCCCGGGAGGAGTAAGCATCCCCTGTTGGCTACCCGCACCCGCCGTCGATGTTTCTGAAGCATGGAGATGAAAATATATAAAATTTTTGCACTGTCTGACGTAATGTCAATATAGAAAGTGCTATGGCGACAATGTTAGGGAAGTATATTCAAATCATTTGCTGTCAAACCCCTCGCGGGGAACTTTTTTACGAGTTCCTCACGGCAAAGGTCATAAGTGTGACACAAATGAGTTAAAGAAGATCCTGACGATAATCTCAACAGCACTCACAATAGAGCAAAATATTAAACATCGACGGACCCCTAGCAAGCTAGAGGTGGGACCAGATGTGCGGGAGGAGTAAGCATCCCCTGTTGGCTAGCCGCACCCACCGTCGATGTTTATGAAGCATGGAAATGAAAATATCAAAATTTATGCACTGTCTGACGTAATGTCTATATAGAAAGTGCTGTGGCGACAATGTCAGGGAAGTATATTCAGAACACTTACTGTCAAACCCCTCGCGGGAAACTTTTTTACGAGCTCCACACGGCAAAGGGCATAAGTGTGACACAAATGAGTTCAAGAAGATCCTGACGATAATCTCAACAGCACTCACAATAGAGCACGAAATTAAACATCGACGGACCCCTAGCAAGCGAGAGGTGGGACAAGGTGCCCGGGAGGAGTAAGCATCCCCTGTTGGCTAGCCGCACCCGCCGTCGATGTTTATGAAGCATGGAAATGAAAATATATAAAATTAATGCACTGTCTGACGTAATGTCAATATAGAAAGTGCTATGGCGACAATGTCAGGGAAGTATATTCAAAACACTTACTGTCAAACCCCTCGCGGGGAACTTTTTTACGAGCTCCACACGGCAAAGGGCATAAGTGTGACACAAATGAGTTAAAGAAGATCCTGACGATAATCTCAACAGCACTCACAATAGAGCACGAAATTAAACATCGACGGACCCCTAGCTAGCTAGAGGTGGGACCAGGTGCCCGGGAGGAGTAAGCATCCCCTGTTGGCTAGCCGCACCCACCGTCGATGTTTATGAAGCATGGAAATGAAAATATCAAAATTTATGCACTGTCTGACGTAATGTCTATATAGAAAGTGCTGTGGCGACAATGTCAGGGAAGTATATTCAGAACACTTACTGTCAAACCCCTCGCGGGAAACTTTTTTACGAGCTCCACACGGCAAAGGGCATAAGTGTGACACAAATGAGTTCAAGAAGATCCTGACGATAATCTCAACAGCACTCACAATAGAGCACGAAATTAAACATCGACGGACCCCTAGCAAGAGAGAGGTGGGACAAGGTGCCCGGGAGGAGTAAGCATCCCCTGTTGGCTAGCCGCACCCGCCGTCGATGTTTATGAAGCATGGAAATGAAAATATATAAAATTAATGCACTGTCTGACGTAATGTCAATATAGAAAGTGCTATGGCGACAATGTCAGGGAAGTATATTCAAAACACTTACTGTCAAACCCCTCGCGGGGAACTTTTTTACGAGCTCCACACGGCAAAGGGCATAAGTGTGACACAAATGAGTTAAAGAAGATCCTGACGATAATCTCAACAGCACTCACAATAGAGCACGAAATTAAACATCGACGGACCCCTAGCTAGCTAGAGGTGGGACCAGGTGCCCGGGAGGAGTAAGCATCCCCTGTTGGCTAGCCGCACCCGCCGTCGATGTTTACGAAGCATGGAAATGAAAATATATAAAATCTATGCACTGTCTGACGTAATGTCTATATAGAAAGTGCTATGGCGACAATGTCAGGGAAGTATATTCAGAACACTTACTGTCAAACCCGTTGCGGGGAACATTTTTACGAGCTCCACACGGCAAAGGGCATAAGTGCAACACAAATGAGTTCAAGAAGATCCTGACAATAATCTCAACAGCACTCACAATAGAGCACGAAATTAAACATCGATGGATCCCTAGCAAGCTAGAGGTGGGACCAGGTGCCCGGGAGGAGTAAGCATCCCCTGTTGGCAAGCCGCTCCCGCCGTCGATGTTTATGAAGCATGGAAATAAAAAGATATAAAATTTATACACTGTCTGACGTAATGTCTATATAGAAAGTGCTATGGCGACAATGTTAGGGAAGTATATTCAAATCACTTACTGTCAAACCCCTCGCGGGGAACTTTTTTACGAGCTCCACACGGCAAAGGTCATAAGTGTGACACAAATGAGTTAAAGAAGATCCTGACGATAATCTCAACAGCACTCACAATAGAGCACGAAATTAAACATCGACGGACCCCTAGCAAGCTAGAGGTGGGACCAGGTGTCCGGGAGGAGTAAGCATCCCCTGTTGGCTAGCCGCACCCGCCGTCGATGTTTATGAAGCATGGAAATGAAAATATACAAATTTATGCACTGTCTGACGTAATGTCTATATAGAAAGTGCTATGGCGACAATGTCAGGGAATTATATTCAGAACACTTACTGTCAAACCCCTCGCGGGAAACTTTTATACGAGCTCCACATGGCAAAGGGCATAAGTGTGACACAAATAAGTTAAAGAAGATCCTGACGATAATCTCAACAGCACTCACAATAGAGCACGAAATTAAACATCGACGGACCCCTAGCAAGCTAGAGGTGGGACCAAGTGCCCGGGAGGAGTAAGCATCCCCTGTTGGCTAGCCGCACCCGCCGTCGATGTTTATGAAGCATGGAAATGAAAATATATAAAATTAATGCACTGTCTGACGTAATGTCAATATAGAAAGTGCTATGGCGACAATGTCAGAGAAGTATATTCAAAACACTTACTGTCAAACCCCTCGCGGGGAACTTTTTTACGAGCTCCACACGGCAAAGGGCATAAGTGTGACACAAATGAGTTAAAGAAGATCCTGACGATAATCTCAACAGCACTCACAATAGAGCACGAAATTAAACATCGACGGACCCCTAGCTAGCTAGAGGTGGGACCAGGTGCCCGGGAGGAGTAAGCATCCCCTGTTGGCTAGCCGCACTGCCGTCGATGTTTATGAAGCATGGAAATGAAAATATATAAAATCTATGCACTGTCTGACGTAATGTCTATATAGAAAGTGCTATGGCGATAATGTCAGGGAAGTATATTCAGAACACTTACTCTCAAACCCCTTGCTGGGAACTTTTTTACGAGCTCCAAACGGCAAAGGGCATAAGTGTGACACAAATGAGTTAAAGATAATCCTGACGATAATCTCAACAGCACTCACATTACAGCTCGAAATTAAACATCGACGGACCCCTCGCAAGCTATAGGTGGGACCATGTGCCCGGGAGGAGTAAGCATCCCCTGTTGGCTAGCCGCACCCGCCGTCGATGTTTATGAAGCATGGAAATGAAAATATATAAAATTTATGCACTCTCTGACGTAATGTCTATATAGAAAGTGCTATGGCGACAATATAGGGAAGTTTATTCAAAACACTTACTGTCAAACCCCTCGCGGGGAACTTTTTTACGAGCTCCACACGGCAAAGGGCATACGTGTGACACAAATGAGTTAAAGAAGTTCCTGACGATAATCTCAACAGCACTCACAATAGAGCACGGAATTAAACATCGACGGACCCCTAGCAAGCTACAGGTGGGACCAGGTGTCCTGGAGGAGTAAGCATCCCCTGTTGACTAGCCGCACCCGCCGTCGATGTTTATGAAGCATGGAAATGAAAATATCAAAATTTATGCACTGCCTGACGTAATGTCTATATAGAAAGTGCTATGGCGACAATATCAGGGAAGTATATTCAGAACACTTACTGTCAAAGCCCTCGCGGGGAACTTTTTACGAGCTCCACACGGCAAAGGGCATAAGTGTGACACAAATGAGTTAAATAAGATCCTGACGATAATCTCAACAGCACTCACAATACAGCTCGAAATTAAACATCGACGGACCCCTAGCAAGCTATAGGTGGGACCATGTGCCCGGGAGGAGTAAGCATCCCCTGTTGGCTAGCCGCACCCGCCGTCGATGTTTATGAAGCATGGAAATGAAAATAGATAACATTTAAGCACTCTCTGACGTAATGTCTATATAGAAAGTGCTATGGCGACAATATAGGGGAAGTTTATTCAAAACACTTACTGTCAAACCCCTCGCGGGGAACTTTTTTACGAGCTCCACACGGGAAAGGTCATAAGTGTGACACAAATGAGTTAAAGAAGATCCTGACGATAATCTCAACGGCACTCACAATAGAGCACGGAATTAAACATCGACGGACCCCTAGCAAGCTAGAGGTGGGACCAGGTGCCCGGGAGGAGTAATCATCCCCTGTTGGCTAGCCGCACCCGCCGTCGATGTTTAAGAAGCATGGAGATGAAAATATATAAAATTTATGCACTGTTTGACGTAATGTCTATATAGAAAGTGCTATGGCGACGATGTCAGGGAAGTATATTCAGAACACTTACTGTCAAACCCCTTGCGGGGAACTTTTTTACGAGCTCCACACGGCAAAGGGCGTAAGTGTGATACAAATGAGTTAAAGAAGATCCTGACGATAATCTCAACAGCACTCACAATACAGCTCGAAATTAAACATCGACGGACCCTTCGCAAGCTATAGGTGGGACCATGTGCCCGGGAGGAGGAAGCATCCCCTGTTGGCTAGCCGCACCCGCCGTCGATGTTTATGAAGCATGGAAATGAAAATATATAAAATTTATGCACTCTCTGACGTAATGTCTATATAGAAAGTGCTATGGCGACAATATAGGGAAGTTTATTCAAAACACTTACTGTCAAACCCCTCGCGGGGAACTTTTTTACGAGCTCCATACGGCAAAGGGCATACGTGTGACACAAATGAGTTAAAGAAGTTCCTGACGATAATCTCAACGGCACTCACAATAGAGCACGGAATTAAACATCGACGGACCCCTAGCAAGCTAGAGGTGGGACCAGGTGCCCGGGAGGAGTAAAGGAGTAAGCATCCCCTGTTGGCTAGCCTCACCTGCCGTCGATGTTTATGAAACATGGAGATGGAAATATAAAAAATTTATGCACTGTCTGACGTAATGTCTATATAGAAAGTGCTATGGCGACAATGTCAGGGAAGTATATTCAAAACACTTACTGTCAAACCCCTCGCGGGGAACTTTTTTACGAGCTTCACACGGCAAAGGGCATAAGTGTAACACAAATGAGTTCAAGAAGATCCTGACGATAATCTCAACAGCACTCACAATAGAGCACGAAATTAAACATCGACGGACCCCTAGCAAGCTAGAGGTGGGACCAGGTGCCCGGGAGGAGTAAGCATCCCTTGTTGGCTAGCCGCACCCGCCGTCGATATTTATGAAGCATGGAAATGAAAATATATAAAATTTATACACTGTTTGACGTAATGTCTATATAGAAAGAGCTATGGCGACAATGTTAGGGAAGTATATTCAAATCACTTACTGTCAAACCCCTCGCGGGGAACTTTTTTACGAGCTCCACACGGCAAAGGTCATAAATGTGACACAAATGAGTTAAAGAAGATCCTGACGATAATCTCAACAGCACTCACAATAGAGCACGAAATTAAACATCGACGGACCCCTAGCAAGCTAGAGGTGGGACCAGGTGTCCGGGAGGAGTAAGCATCCCCTGTTGGATAGCCGCACCCGCCGTCGATGTTTATGAAGCATGGAAATGAAAATATAAAAATTTATGCACTGTCTGACGTAATGTCTATATAGAAAGTGTTATGGCGACAATGTCAGGGAAGTTTATTCAGAACACTTACTGTCAAACCCCTCGCGGGGAACTTTTTTACGAGCTCCACACGGCAAAGGGCATAAGTGTGACACAAATGAGTTCAAGAAGATCCTGACGATAATCTTAACAGCACTCACAATAGAGCTCGAAATTAAACATCGACGGACCCCTCGCAAGCTATAGGTGGGACAAGGTGCCCGGGAGGAGTAATCATCCCCTGTTGGCTAGCCGCACCCGCCGTCGATGTTTATGAAGCATGGAGATGAAAATATATAAAATTTATGCACTGTTTTACGTAATGTCTATATAGAAAGTGCTATGGCGACAATGTCAGGGAAGTATATTCAGAACACTTACTGTCAAACCCCTTGCGGGGAACTTTTTTACAAGCTCCACACGGCAAAGGGCATAAGTGTGACACAAATGAGTTAAAGAAGATCCTGACGATAATCTCAACGGCACTCACAATAGAGCACGGAATTAAACATCGACGGACCCCTCGCAAGCTATAGGTGGGACCAGGTGCCCGGGAGGAGTAAGCATCCCCTGTTGGCTAGCCGCACCCGCCGTCGATGTTTATGAAGCATGGAAATGAAAATATATGAAATTTATGCACTCTCTGACGTAATGTCTATATAGAAAGTGCTATGGCGACAATATAGGGAAGTTTATTCAAAACACTTACTGTCAAACCCCTCGCGGGGAATTTTTTACGAGCTCCACACGGCAAAGGGCATACATGTAACACAAATGAGTTAAAGAAGTTCCTGACGATAATCTCAAAGGCACTCACAATAGAGCACGGAATTAAACATCGACGGACCCCTAGCAAGCTAGAGGTGGGACCAAGTGCCCGGGAGGAGTAAGCATCCCCTGTTGGCTAGCCTCACCCGCCGTCGATGTTTATGAAGCATGGAGATGAAAATATATAAAATTTATGCACTGTCTGACGTAATGTCTATATAGAAAGTGCTATGGCGACAATGTCAGGGAAGTATATTCAAAACACTTACTGTCAAACCCCTCGCGGGGAACTTTTTTACGAGCTTCACACGGCAAAGGGCATAAGTGTAACACAAATGAGTTCAAGAAGATCCTGACGATAATCTCAACAGCACTCACAATAGAGCACGAAATTAAACATCGACGGACCCCTAGCAAGCTAGAGGTGGGACCAGGTGCCCGGGAGGAGTAAGCATCCCCTTGTTTGCTAGCCGCACCCGCCGTCGATATTTATGAAGCATGGAAATGAAAATATATAAAATTTATACACTGTTTGACGTAATGTCTATATAGAAAGTGCTATGGCGACAATGTTAGGGAAGTATATTCAAATCACTTACTGTCAAACCCCTCGCGGGGAACTTTTTTACGAGCTCCACACGGCAAAGGGCATAAGTGTGACACAAATGAGTTAAAGAAGATCCTGACGATACTCTCAACAGCACTCACAATAGAGCACGAAATTAAACATCGACGGACCCCTAACAAGCTAGAGGTGGGACCAGGTGTCCGGGAGGAGTAAGCATCCCCTGTTGGCTAGCCGCACCCGCCGTCGATGTTTATGAAGCATGGAAATGAAAATATCAAAATTTATGCACTGTCTGACGTAATGTCTATATAGAAAATGCTATGGCGACAATGTCAGGGAAGTATATTCAAAACACTTACTGTCAAACCCCTCGCGGGGAACTTTTTTACGAGCTCCACACGGCAAAGGGCATAAGTGTGACACAAATGAGTTAAAGAAGATCCTGACGATAATCTCAACGGCACTCACAATAGAGCACGGAATTAAACATCGACGGACCCCTAGCAAGCTAGAGGTGGGACCAGGTGCCCGGGAGGAGTAATCATCCCCTGTTGGCTAGCCGCACCCGCCGTCGATGTTTATGAAGCATGGAGATGAAAATATATAAAATTTATGCACTGTCTGACGTAATGTCTATATAGAAAGTGCTATGGCGGCAATGTCAGGGAAGTATATTCAAAACACTTACTGTCAAACCCCTCGCGGGGAACTTTTTTACGAGCTCCAAACGGCAAAGGGCATAAGTGTGACACAAATGAGTTCAAGAAGATCCTGACAATAATCTCAACAACACTCACAATAGAGCACGAAATTAAACATCGACGGACCCCTAGCAAGCTATAGGTGGAACCAGGTGCCCGGGAGGAGTAAGCATCCCCTGTTGGCTAGCCGCACCCGCCGTCGATGTTTATGAAGCATGGAAATGAAAATATATAAAATTTATACACTGTCTGACGTAATGTCTATATAGAAAGTGCTATGGCGACAATGTTAGGGAAGTATATTCAAAACACTTACTGTCAAACCCCTCGCGGGGAACTTTTTTACGAGCTCCACACGACAAAGGGCATAAGTGTGACACAAATGAGTTTAAGAAGATCCTGACGATAATCTCAACAGCACTCACAATAGAGCACGAAATTAAAGATCGACGGACCCCTAGCAAGCTAGATGTGGGACCAGGTGCCCGGGAGGAGTAAGCATCCCCTGTTGGCTAGCCGCACCCGCCGTCGATGTTTATGAAGCATGGAAATGAAAATATATAAAATTTATGCACTGTCTGACGTAATGTCTATATAGAAAGTGCTATGTAGACAATGTCAGGGAAGTATATTCAAAACACTTACTGTCAAACCCCTCGCGGGGAACTTTTTTACGAGCTCCACACGGCAAAGGGCATAAGTGTGACACAAATGAGTTAAAGAAGATCCTGACGATACTCTCAACAGCACTCACAATAGAGCACGAAATTAAACATCGACGGACCCCTAGCAAGCTAGAGGTGGGACCAAGTGCCCGGGAGGAGGAAGCATCCCCTGTTGGCTAGCCGCACCCGCCGTCGATGTTTATGAAGCATGGAAATGAAAATATATAAAATTTATGCACTGTCTGACGTAATGTCTATATAGAAAGTGCTATGGCGACAATGTCAGGGAAGTATATTCAAAACACTTACTGTCAAACCCCTCGCGGGGAACTTTTTTACGAGTTCCACACGGCAAAGGGCGTAAGTGTGACACCAATGAGTTAAAGAAGATCCTGACGATAATCTCAACGGCATTCACAAAAGAGCACGGCATTAAACATTGACGGACCCCTAGCAAGCTAGAGGTGGGACCAGGTGCCCGGGAGGAGTAATCATCCCCTGTTGGCTAGCCGCACCCGCCGTCGATGTTTATGAAGCATGGAGATGAAAATATATAAAATTTATACACTGTCTGATGTAATGTCTATATAGAAAGTGCTATGGCGACAATGTCAGGGAAGTATATTCAAAACACTTACTGTCAAACCCCTCGCGGGGAACTTTTTTACGAGCTCCAGACGGCAAAGGGCATAAGTGTGACACAAATGAGTTAAAGAAGATCCTGACGATACTCTCAACAGCACTCACAATAGAGCACGAAATTAAACATCGACCGACCCCTAGCAAGCTAGAGGTGGGACCAAGTGCCCGGGAGGAGGAAGCATCCCCTGTTGGCTAGCCGCACCCGCCGTCGATGTTTATGAAGCATGGAAATGAAAATATATAAAATTTATGCACTGTCTGACGTAATGTCTATATAGAAAGTGCTATGGCGACAATGTCAGGGAAGTATATTCAAAACACTTACTGTCAAACCCCTCGCGGGGAACTTTTTTACGAGTTCCACACGGCAAAGGGCATAAGTGTGACACCAATGAGTTAAAGAAGATCCTGACGATAATCTTAACGGCATTCACAATAGAGCACGGCATTAAACATCGACGGACCCCTAGCAAGCTAGAGGTGGGACCAGGTGCCCGGGAGGAGTAATCATCCCCTGTTGGCTAGCCGCACCCGCCGTCGATGTTTATGAAGCATGGAAATGAAAATATATAAAATTTATGCACTGTCTGACGTAATGTCTATATAGAAAGTGCTATGTAGACAATGTCAATGAAGTATATTCAAAACACTTACTGTCAAACCCCTCGCGGGGAACTTTTTACGAGCTCCACACGGCAAAGGTCATAAGTGTGACACAAATGAGTTAAAGAAGATCCTGACGATAATCTCAACGGCACTCACAATAGAGCACGGAACTAAACATCGACGGACCCCTAGCAAGCTAGAGGTGGGACCAGGTGCCCGGGAGGAGTAAGCATCCCCTGTTGGCTAGCCGCACCCGCCGTCGATGTTTATGAAGCATGGAAATGAAAATATATGAAATTTATGCACTCTCTGACGTAATGTCTATATAGAAAGTGCTATGGCGACAATATAGGGAAGTTTATTCAAAACACTTACTGTCAAACCCCTCGCGGGGAATTTTTTACGAGCTCCACACGGCAAAGGGCATACGTGTGACACAAATGAGTTAAAGAAGTTCCTGACGATAATCTCAACGGCACTCACAATAGAGCACGGAATTAAACATCGACGGACCCCTAGCAAGCTAGAGGTGGGACCAAGTGCCCGGGAGAAGTAAGCATCCCCTGTTGGCTAGCCTCACTCGCCGTCGATGTTTATGAAGCATGGAGATGAAAATATATAAAATTTATGCACTGTCTGACGTAATGTCAATATAGAAAGTGCTATGGCGACAATGTCAGGGAAGTATATTCAAAACACTTACTGTCAAACCCCTCGCGGGGAACTTTTTTACGAGCTTCACACGACAAAGGGCATAAGTGTAACACAAATGAGTTCAAGAAGATCCTGACGATAATCTCAACAGCACTCACAATAGAGCACGAAATTAAACATCGACGGACCCCTAGCAAGCTAGAGGTGGGACCAGGTGCCCGGGAGGAGTAAGCATCCCTTGTTGGCTAGCCGCACCCGCCGTCGATATTTATGAAGCAAGGAAATGAAAATATATAAAATTTATACACTGTTTGACGTAATGTCTATATAGAAAGTGCTATGGCGACAATGTTAGGGAAGTATATTCAAATCACTTACTGTCAAACCCCTCGCGGGGAACTTTTTTACGAGCTCCACACGGCAAAGGGCATAAGTGTGACACAAATGAGTTAAAGAAGATCCTGACGATAATCTCAACAGCACTCACAATAGAGCACGAAATTAAACATCGACGGACCCCTAGCAAGCTAGAGGTGGGACCAGGTGTCCGGGAGGAGTAAGCATCCCCTGTTGGCTAGCCGCACCCGCCGTCGATGTTTATGAAGCATGGAAATGAAAATATCAAAATTTATGCACTGTCTGACGTAATGTCTATATAGAAAATGCTATGGCGACAATGTCAGGGAAGTATATTCAGAACACTTACTGTCAAACCCCTCGCGGGGAACTTTTTTACGAGCTCCACACGGCAAAGGGCATAAGTGTGACTCAAATGAGTTAAAGAAGATCCTGACGATAATCTCAACGGCACTCACAATAGAGCACGGAATTAAACATCGACGGACCCCTAGCAAGCTAGAGGTGGAACCAGGTGCCCGGGAGGAGTAAGGATCCCCTGTTGGCTAGCCGCACCCGCCGTCGATGTTTATGAAGCATGGAAATGAAAATATATCAAATTTATGCACTGTCTGACGTAATGTCTATATAGAAAGTGCTATGTAGACAATGTCAGGGAAGTATATTCAAAACACTTACTGTCAAACTCCTCGCTTGGAACTTTTTTACGAGCTCCACACGGCAAAGGGCATAAGTGTGACACAAATGAGTTAAAGAAGATCCTGACGATACTCTCAACAGCACTCACAATAGAGCACGAAATTAAACATCGACGGACCCCTAGCAAGCTAGAGGTGGGACCAGGTGCCCGGGAGGAGTAATCATCCCCTGTTGGCTAGCCGCACCCGCCGTCGATGTTTATGAAGCATGGAAATGAAAATATCAAAATTTATGCACTGTCTGACGTAATGTCAATATAGAAAATGCTATGGCGACAATGTCAGGGAAGTATATTCAGAACACTTACTGTCAAACCCCTCGCGGGGAACTTTTTTACGAGCTCCACACGGCAAAGGGCATAAGTGTGACACCAACGAGTTAAAGAAGATCCTGACGATAATCTCAACGGCATTCACAATAGAGCACGGCATTAAACATCGACGGACCCCTAGCAAGCTAGAGGTGGGACCAGGTGCCCGGGAGGAGTAATCATCCCCTGTTGGCTAGCCGCACCCGCCGTCGATGTTTATGAAGCATGGAAATGAAAATATATAAAATTTATGCACTGTCTGACGTAATGTCTATATAGAAAGTGCTATGTAGACAATGTCAGGGAAGTATATTCAAAACACTTACTGTCAAACCCCTCGCGGGGAACTTTTTACGAGCTCCACACGGCAAAGGGCATAAGTGTGACACAAATGAGTTAAAGAAGATCCTGACGATAATCTCAACGGCACTCACAATAGAGCACGGCATTAAACATCGACGGACCCCTAGCAAGCTAGAGGTGGGACCAGGTGTCCGGGAGGAGTAAGCATCCCCTGTTGGCTAGCCGCACCCGCCGTCGATGTTTATGAAGCATGGAAATGAAAATATATGAAATTTATGCACTCTCTGACGTAATGTCTATATAGAAAGTGCTATGGCGACAATATAGGGAAGTTTATTCAAAACACTTACTGTCAAACCCCTCGCGGGGAATTTTTTACGAGCTCCACACGGCAAAGGGCATACGTGTGACACAAATGAGTTAAAGAAGTTCCTGACGATAATCTCAACGGCACTCACAATAGAGCACGGAATTAAACATCGACGGACCCCTAGCAAGCTAGAGGTGGGACCAAGTGCCCGGGAGAAGTAAGCATCCCCTGTTGGCTAGCCTCACTCGCCGTCGATGTTTATGAAGCATGGAGATGAAAATATATAAAATTTATGCACTGTCTGACGTAATGTCAATATAGAAAGTGCTATGGCGACAATGTCAGGGAAGTATATTCAAAACACTTACTGTCAAACCCCTCGCGGGGAACTTTTTTACGAGCTTCACACGACAAAGGGCATAAGTGTAACACAAATGAGTTCAAGAAGATCCTGACGATAATCTCAACAGCACTCACAATAGAGCACGAAATTAAACATCGACGGACCCCTAGCAAGCTAGAGGTGGGAGCAGGTGCCCGGGAGGAGTAAGCATCCCTTGTTGGCTAGCCGCACCCGCCGTCGATATTTATGAAGCAAGGAAATGAAAATATATAAAATTTATACACTGTTTGACGTAATGTCTATATAGAAAGTGCTATGGCGACAATGTTAGGGAAGTATATTCAAATCACTTACTGTCAAACCCCTCGCGGGGAACTTTTTACGAGCTCCACACGGCAAAGGGCATAAGTGTGACACAAATGAGTTAAAGAAGATCCTGACGATAATCTCAACAGCACTCACAATAGAGCACGAAATTAAACATCGACGGACCCCTAGCAAGCTAGAGGTGGGACCAGGTGTCCGGGAGGAGTAAGCATCCCCTGTTGGCTAGCCGCACCCGCCGTCGATGTTTATGAAGCATGGAAATGAAAATATCAAAATTTATGCACTGTCTGACGTAATGTCTATATAGAAAATGCTATGGCGACAATGTCAGGGAAGTATATTCAGAACACTTACTGTCAAACCCCTCGCGGGGAACTTTTTTACGAGCTCCACATGGCAAAGGGCATAAGTGTGACACAAATGAGTTAAAGAAGATCCTGACGATAATCTCAACGGCACTCACAATAGAGCACGGAATTAAACATCGACGGACCCCTAGCAAGCTAGAGGTGGAACCAGGTGCCCGGGAGGAGTAAGGATCCCCTGTTGGCTAGCCGCACCCGCCGTCGATGTTTATGAAGCATGGAAATGAAAATATATCAAATTTATGCACTGTCTGACGTAATGTCTATATAGAAAGTGCTATGTAGACAATGTCAGGGAAGTATATTCAAAACACTTACTGTCAAACTCCTCGCTTGGAACTTTTTTACGAGCTCCACACGGCAAAGGGCATAAGTGTGACACAAATGAGTTAAAGAAGATCCTGACGATACTCTCAACAGCACTCACAATAGAGCACGAAATTAAACATCGACGGACCCTTAGCAAGCTAGAGGTGGGACCAAGTGCCCGGGAGGAGGAAGCATCCCCTGTTGGCTAGCCGCACCCGCCGTCGATGTTTATGAAGCATGGAAATGAAAATATATAAAATTTATGCACTGTCTGACGTAATGTCTATATAGAGAGTGCTATGGCGACAATGTCAGGGAAGTATATTCAAAACACTTACTGTCAAACCCCTCGCGGGGAACTTTTTTACGAGTTCCACACGGCAAAGGGCATAAGTGTGACACCAATGAGTTAAAGAAGATCCTGACGATAATCTCAACGGCATTCACAATAGAGCACGGCATTAAACATCGACGGACCCCTAGCAAGCTAGAGGTGGGACCAGGTGCCCGGGAGGAGTAATCATCCCCTGTTGGCTAGCCGCACCCGCCGTCGATGTTTATGAAGCATGGAAATGAAAATATATAAAATTTATGCACTGTCTGACGTAATGTCTATATAGAAAGTGCTATGGCGACAATGTCAGGGAAGTATATTCAAAACACTTACTGTCAAACCCCTCGCGGGGAACTTTTTTACGAGCTCCACACGGCAAAGGTCATAAGTGTGACACAAATGAGTTCAAGAAGATCCTGACAATAATCTCAACAGCACTCACAATAGAGCACGAAATTAAACATCGACGGACCCCTAGCAAGCTAGAGGTGGGACCAGGTGCCCGGGAGGAGTAAGCATCCCCTGTTGGCTAGCCGCACCCGCCGTCGATGTTTATGAAGCATGGAAATGAAAATATATAAAATTTATGCACTGTCTGACGTAATGTCTATATAGAAAGTGCTATGGCGACAATGTTAGGGAAGTATATTCAAAACACTTACTGTCAAACCCCTCGCGGGGAACTTTTTTACGAGCATCACACGGCAAAGGGCATAAGTGTGACACAAATGAGTTAAAGAAGATCCTGACGATAATCTCAACAGCACTCACAATAGAGCACGAAATTAAACATCGACGGACCCCTAGCAAGCTAGAGGTGGGACCAGGTGCCCGGGAGGAGGAAGCATCCCCTGTTGGCTAGCCGCACCCGCCGTCGATGTTTATGAAGCATGGAAATGAAAATATAAAAATTTATGCACTGTCTGACGTAATGTCTATATAGAAAGTGCTATGGCGACAATGTCAGGGAAGTATATTCAGAACACTTACTGTCAAACCCTTCGCGGGGAACTTTTTTACATAATTAAGTCACCCCTCTCTCTCTCTCTCTCTCTCTCTCTCTCTCTCTCTCTCTCTCTCTCTCTCTCTCTCTCTCTCTCTCTCTCTCTCTCTCCTGATTTTTATACAAGTTTTATTTTCTTATGCACATGTACATATATTTACTACATATGGATTCCCTGATTGGTTGCATCCCCCTTGAAAAATCTAGATCCGCCCAGAGACGTATGTACGTCTATGATCCGCCCTTGTATAAAGTCAACAATTTATCATTAAAAAAAAATCTAAAATAGATAGATAATTTACCCGTGGCTTGTTTTGCAAATCATTTTTCATGTATATGAACGTAAATTTTTTGTGAAATGCAGAAAAAAGATATGATTTACTATTTGAAATAATGATAGTTTTAGATCGAGCAGAAAATCCCGGGGCCCTCTATGACTCATGCTATAAATAAAGTTTGTACGAACTATTGGATTTGATCAATGATCATGATAATGGTTTCGAGTCAATATATATATAGACAGTGATAGAAGGTACATGTATGTAAAATAAATTTTGTGTATATTATTTCAACATTGTGAAATTCTGGGGAACAATTGGAGATTTCTATTTAAATCTGTCACTGAAAAAAAATGGAAACGGGGGAGGGGTTCCCGGCCGGACCCCACCCCTTACTCTGCCTATGTTAAATAACAAAAGATGACTCTGAGAAAGTTTTGATTTTTTTATGCTTTTTGATAATGAATTATCAAGTTTTTGTTCTGATATCTTTAACATGAGCATTTTCTCGGATAAAAAATCGAACTGGGTGCGATGTGGGTTTTTTTTTCTAAATCATTTTTGGTAGTTATAATATTCGTTTGTTCATTTTTACCTTTTTTATCTAATTATTTATTGCCATGTATACTCCAGAGAGAGAGAGAGAGAGAAGGCCTCGTGGTTTTGTACCCCTGTATATAAAGCGGGAGGCGTGTCACATTACGCAACATGATGTAACTGTATATTACAAATGTAGCTCGGTACTACATATGGATTCCCTGATTGGTTGCATCCCCCTTGAAAAATCTAGATCCGCCCAGAGACGTATGTACGTCTATGATCCGCCCTTGTATAAAGTCAACAATTTATCATTAAAAAAATCTAAAATAGATAGATAATTAATAAATACTTCAAAAAACGCAATATGATACATCTTCTATTTTTCACCATAATTTACAATTATAATGATGCCGTGAAAGATTAAACGGTTGATGTGACCTTGAAGATACCGACAAGCCGAAAGCACTCGTACGGAATACCTTTAGAATATACAACAGGGTAAGTAAAAGAGATCGATACCATTAATCGAATTTAAGCGCGGACCTAGAGGAGGTATGTGGGACACCCCTACTTGAAGCTTTTTGCGTTTTTACACAAAATTCATTTTAAAATCATATGCTGGACCCCCCCCCCTCTCTCTCACGCCCGACTGGACTACATGTATATATAGTCCAAGGACTAACTTTGTTTATTAGAAGTCCTTGTATAGTCTTGTAATTTCATTCGCTTCGCATCTAATTAAGTCACCTCTCTCTCTCTCTCTCTCTCTCTCTCTCTCTCTCTCTCTCTCTCTCTCTCTCTCTCTCTCTCTCTCTCTTAAACTTAGAACTTTTTTTTAGTATCTATTACTTAGCGAAGAGCTTAGATTAATGATACGCATTTTCTTCATGTCCTATAATATAGGTTTGTTTCTATGTATTTTATTGTTACATGGTAGTTTCTCATTTTGTTTTGTTGCTTGTTTGTTCTTTTGAACTCTTTTTTTATCTCTCACTCGCCTTTGAATTCTCAAAGAAACGATAAGAAACGAAACGAAAGTTGCAAAATCAGTGGAAAAATTCCTCAGTACAACCTCTTCTATGCAGTATCGGTAAAAGCATAATTTATTTTGTAAATTAAAATTAGTCTATATGAACACAGTGGCGGATCCAGAACCTCAACCGCCGGGGTCATTTGGCCCCATTCCCAATGAAAATTAGTAAAAAAAAACTGTATCTTTTTTTTCCAAACTATGGCTCTAAAATTTTCCAACCACATGTAGGGGGAATTATCACCACAATTGGTTAATTTTACTGGTTCAAAAGTAACAAATTTACTGTTAATTTGCCAAAATTTATGTAATAAAATACTAATCATTATCGTAATGAAATCTAATTCAAAAGAAAATCATTTGATTTAACATTCATTTCTGATCCTTTGATTGTCTAAGCAGTCATTTACTTTCTAAGCTAGTACTACCACAAATATTCCCGAACGTCGTAATTTTTCCAAATTGCACAGACCCTGGCCCCAAATTACTGGAGAAAAAACCCTAGCCCTTTGCGAAATAACTTCGGCTTGAGGTTTAATTATGCATTGCGTGTGACTTTTTTTCCAGATCCAGGTCTATATATGTTATGCATCTATAGATTTTTCGTGGCCTACATGTCCACACCGACAACTCCCCCTCCCCGAGAAAATTTTGAGAAATCGACTAAAATCGGCGTTGCATGAAGTTTATATATTGTTTTCATTTTCGTGCTTAAACATCGACGGCGGGTGCGGCTAGCCAACAGGGGATGCTTACTCCTCCCGGGCACCTGGTCCCACCTCTAGCTTGCTAGGGGTCCGTCGATGCTTAATTGTGTACTCTGTTATGAGTGCTGTTGAGATTATCGTCAGGATCTTCTTTAACTCATTTGTGTCACACTTATGCCCTTTGCCGTGTGGAGCTCGTAAAAAAAGTTCCCCGCGAGGGGTTTGACAATAAGTGTTTTGAATATATTTCCCTGACATTGTCGCCATAGCACTTTCTATATAGACATAACGTCAGACAGTGCATGAAGTTTATATATTGTTTTCATTTTCGTGCTTAAACATCGACAGCGGGTGCGGCTAGCCAACAGGGGATGCTTACTCCTCCCGGGCACCTGGTCCCACCTCTAGCTTGCTAGGGGTCCGTCGATGCTTAATTGTGTACTCTGTTGTGAGTGTTGTTGAGATTATCGTCAGGATCTTCTTGAACTCATTTGTGTCACACTTATGCCCTTTGCCGTGTGGAGCTCGTAAAAAAGTTCCCCGCGAGGGGTTTGACAGTAAGTGTTTTGAAAATATTTCCCTGACATTGTCGCCATAGCACTTTCTATATAGACATAACGTCAGACAGTGCATGAAGTTTATATATTGTTTTCATTTTCGTGCTTAAACATCGACGGCGGGTGCGGCTAGCCAACAGGGGATGCTTACTCCTCCCGGGCACCTGGTCCCACCTCTAGCTTGCTAGGGGTCCGTCGATGCTTAATTGTGTACTCTGTTGTGAGTGCTGTTGAGATTATCGTCAGGATCTTCTTTAACTCATCTGTAGTGTCTTTGGGATCTTTCTGACAAATTACCCTATATACTTTTATGTCGTAAAAGATATGATTTTTTTGTCTTCGCTGCCGGGGGGGGGGGGGGGGGGCGGCGCTCCAGTCCCTAAAGCCCCCCCCTTAAATCCGCCACTGGAATAATTTGAAAATTATTAATTTTTCTTATTTTAAATCGGACATTATATGATGATCTGAACCCCATCCACCATGCATGTTTCTCCGTCCTTTGAATACTTTTCTGAGAAGAAAGACCCCCGAATCCCTACCCACAGGATTTGGCGTTACCCCCCCCCCCTCCCCCGCTCGGTACTCGGCCCTTTTCAAAATTGGTTCATATGACTCTGAAGGCTCTTTGGGTACACAAAACACCCCCTCCCTCCTATCTCCTATGTGCTTCCAACCCTGGACCCGCCCTTTCATCGCTTTCGAAATACGTTAAGGTTCCTCGCTGCAACCCCTCTTCCCTAGTTCTTGTCTAGCCCAGCCCTAGTATCACGTCCCTGCAAGAACTCCTATTATAGATTTGACTGGTGCTATATTTAGACCAAGGACATCCCGAACGAGAAGGACATCGAGTCGACGAGGAGTTTGGTGAAAATATGTTAGAAAAAAGGTATACTTAGTACTCACAATCATATTTTACAAGAAATTGATATGGAATATGATTGATGGGAGATAAATTCGTTTCAGATATTCTTTTAAAGTAACGTAATGTTACAGTAACGTTTTGAAACTCGAGTTGCCTCTGACTGCTACTGCTATTAATTATGTGTATTTGTGTTACATAATTCAAATGTATGCCACTTACTGAATTTATTTTCAATCTAAGAAATTTTAGCATGTTAAGTAAGACACATATTTAATTGAAAATATTTTTTCTGAGAAACAGAATTCAAATATGTGTATCTTAGAAAGGTGGGTGGGGTGGGGGGGGGGAGGAAGGAAGTGCATCGGTGCAATGATACAACTGCCAGTGATTTAAATTTTCCCTGTGTTTTGTGTATTTTATTAGATTCGTTTAATACCCATTGATATCTATCGAGTGTGTCACAAGTACGCATAAATAGAATCTATGTTTCCAGTTTCTATTTCTATCGCTCTAGTTCTAAGACATACAGAGATTTTATCTTAAAATGACTGGAAATCTAAACAAGCTAAACGTAAATCCAATCATAATCTACATTGCTCGCACAGAATTTTGCAGCTGTGCGTACGTCTTAATCAATGTATAATAAAATCTAATATTATATAAACGGGATGTAACGTCGATTCTGATTGGCTGGCGCGCGAGTCATTATTTAAGAAAAAAATGACAAGTCGGGCTCTATTGTCTCATAATGCCCGAGCGTCCTTAGCCAATCACATTTATCACCGAGCCGCGTCAGCGGCAAGGTGATAAATGTGATTGGCTGAGGACGCGGGGGCATTATGAGACAATAGAGCCCGGCTTGTCATTTTTTATTTCTATTCTAATGATGACCAAACTTAGACCTTTTGATTCTTGGTAAAAACCAGTTCCTGCCGGTTTATCTGCTTTCAGAAAATGGGTAGGCGTGGCTTATCGCTATAGGGCCTATATTGGAGAATAGAGCCCGGCTCGCGTCTGTTGTCTTAATAGGGAAAAAGAATCAAGTCATATTAGAATTTCCGATAATGACCGCTGACGGAAGATAATGACTGGGTGTGGTATTTGTCCTGATTTCGGTATACATGATAAAAAATAATATAGTTATTTTGTTAAATATTAAAAGATATATTTTTCACAAAAAAGTGCAATTAATTGTTGGATTCTTGATTAAAATTTTTGTGTTTATATTGGTTTTAATAATTATTTTAATCCTATATAATCTAACTATTCGTTATATAATATAACAAATAAGGACTTGGCCTCGGTCATTATGTCATTATAATGACCTGATAAGATTTGTGATATCGACCGAGGCCAAGTCCTTATTTGTATAATGATCTTTAATTAACGTTGGATATATTTTTAACAATGAATATTAAAGCTGTAAGCAGAGCTTTTGATCGACAAACATTTTTTAAGAACGGGTTAAGAACATATCTACATTATTTATAAGGCTTGGGAGAAGATGTTCAGCCCAAAAACATCATTCCGTGTCAATAGTCGATGAGGATCGAAGATGCACGCCACCCTCCTGTCACTACTATTTCGGCATAGTGAACACTAAACCTAACACTATTATATAAATAATAATTTTTTTATATTGATATTGTAACTCATTACGTTGGATTGTCAAAATCTTCTGAATTTTCTCTAAATCAGTATGATGATAGGCATGTTTAAAAATTGTTCCGGACATTTCGATAGTTTCTATTATTTATCTAATAGTTAGTCTCGGATCCCATCATACTTCATAGTGCACAGACAATGGATATTAAAATTTTACCAATTGCTCATCTATGTACATTAATGTCTGTGCAGTTCGACTGCTTTCAATAACTTATCAACAAATAGATTTAGACAGATTTTTTTTCAATAAAATTTTATGAAATATGAAAAAAAGCATTGTGAAGGTCCATGCAGTTAACTTTTATACACCTATCATTTGACGGGATATATTATGGTATGACAATGTCCGTCAGTCCATCTGTCCGTCTCCTAGGGCTCAGCGGTTTTATCGCGGTACCGGCATATCGCGATACGAGGCTTCGCAATACGTACCACTGTATTTGTTTTCAAAAACCGGTTTTTGACGATATTATTTATCTTCATATTTTTATGTTGTCTCTTTAAAACTTATGGGCAAAAGCGATTATTTCTGCAATTTTCTGACTAGCCACTTTTAAACATGACGAGGTCTCCGTTCTATGCTACACAGCAAAACATATTTCAAGAAATAGGTAAAATAACATTTCTTCGACCTTTAGAAATGTTCCGCAACACACTGCACATTGGTATACTAATTTGCAAGAAAGACTTTATCATGTTAGCTTGATTCTTATATTTTGTTTATAGTACATGTATATATTTAGTTATGATTGTTTAAACATACAATATAGTGGTGTCATTTTAAGTTTCCTAGCGACTTTTTGCACTGTCTGTCCGCGAGTGTCCGCTGATGTCTCAGCAGAATTATCACATTAATAGCTTAAAATAACTGGATGGATATTATTTTTTTCAACCGGATATTCATGCATGTACGTATGATTGGTCAAATTTGTCTGCACGTGTGCATCTGTAATTATATCATGATGAAGACATTTTAAGATTTTAAAATAAAATTTTGAAAGGAAAATTGAGGTAGGGAAAAAAAACCATAAGGGCTCTTGATGTTACCGTATAAAAATATTGCAATATATATCGCAATATTTTTCTTAGTATCGCTATATATCGCGCAATACACATTTGACCCGCGATACTCAGCCCTACCGTCTCCGTCCTCTTATGGAACGCAATTACTTCAGTATGCGTCAACAGATTTTCATGATATTTAAAATTAATAATATGCACTTTGATCAGACTGTGAAGAGGAATTAAGCTGCCTTTCGATTTTCAGGTTCACCTGATTTGTCGTTACAGAGTAATGGGACTTAGATTCCTTTTGTTAATATATGAAAATATAGAAAATTAGTTAAAAATTCATTAAAAATCTATTTTTGGTCAAAATTTTTTGAAAAATTGTATACCTCAAGGAGGAAGGATGCTCTTTCATATATGTAACGGGTTTTTATTTTTTTTTTGTCTCATTATTGAGAAATCGTGTGTAATGGGCATGATGGGAGGGGTCGGGTTATATGCACATGCATGTACATGTTTTAAGCTAAGCCTAAGGGCAAATTACAGGCACATGGAACGCAATAAATGAAATATGAAGCAATGGATTTTCATGATAGTTTAAGATTTAGATCATTATTTAGAGAGGAAGCTGCCTTTAGACTTTCAGGTTCATCCTATTTGTCATTACAGAGTTATGGGACTTAGATTTTTTTTAAGTATTGTGAAAATATACTAATATAGTTAAAAATTCATTAAAAGTCTATTTTTGGTTGAAATTGTTTAAAAATTTGTATACTTCAAGAAGAAAGGATGTTCTTTTGTATATGTAACGGGTTTGAATTTTTTTGTCGCATAATTGAAAAATTATGTGTAATGGGAGGGGGTACAAATTATAGTAAAAGCAATATGCATCCACAGATTTACATGATATTTCTACATTGTAATAAGACTGTGGAGAGGAAACCACCTTTCAATTGTCAGGTTCATCTGTTTTGTTGTTACAGAGTTATGGGACTTAGATTTCTTTTTGAATACTGTGATAATATACTGAAATAGTCAAAATTCTTTAAAACTCTATTTTTTGGTGAAATGTTTTGAAAATTTGTATACTTCAAGAAAAAAGGATGCTCTTTAATATATGTTTCGGGTCGTTCGTCTTTGTTGTCGTATAATTTAGAAATAATGTGTAATGATGGCTTCCTCTTCACATTCTTATCACACTATGTATAAATATAATGAAAATCCATTGGCGCATAATCAAAATACATTGTATTGTGTTCCATGCACCTATACTTTGCCCTTAGCTTAACATGTATATCTCTCCCACTATACATTATTTCTTTGAAATAGTGAAGTTTCATGAAGTTTCGAGTAGTATAGTGAAGTTTCATAAAGTTTCCTGTAGTAAAGTTTCATAAAATTTTGGGTAGTAAAGTTTCATAAAGTTTTGTGTAGTAAAGTTTTGTGTAGTAAAGTTTTGTGTAGTATAGTAAAGTTTTGTGTAGTATAGTAAAGTTTTGTGTAGTATAGTAAAGTTTTGTGTAGAATAGTTTAGTATAGTAAAGTTTTGTGTAGTATAGTAAAGTTTTGTGTAGTATAGTAAAGTTTCGTGTAGTATAGTAAAGTTTTGTGTAGTATAGTAAAGTTTTGTGTAGTATAGTGTAGTAAAGTAAAGTTTTGTGTAGTATAGTAAAGTTTTGTGTAGTATAGTGTAGTATAGTAAAGTTTCGTGTCGTAAAGTAAAGTTTCGTGTAGTATAGTATAGTAAAGTTTTGTGTAGTAAAGTATACTATAGTATACTATAGTTTACTATAGTATACTATAGTACTTTTTCGTTAGGGTAGCCGCACCCGCCGTCGATGTTTATGAAGCATGGAAATGAAAATATATATAATTTATGCACTGTCTGACGTTATGTCTATATAGAAAGTGCTATGTAGACAATGTCAGGGAAGTATATTCAAAACACTTACTGTCAAACCCCTCGCGGGGAACTTTTTTACGAGCTCCACACGGCAAAGGGCATAAGTGTGACACAAATGAGTTAAAGAAGATCCTGACGATACTCTCAACAGCACTCACAATAGAGCACGAAATTAAACATCGACGGACCCCTAGCAAGCTAGAGGTGGGACCAGGTACCCGGGAGGAGGAAGCATCCCCTGTTGGCTAGCCGCACCCGCCGTCGATGTTTATGAAGCATGGAAATGAAAATATATAAAATTTATGCACTGTCTGACGTAATGTCTATATAGAAAGTGTTATGGCGACAATGTCAGGGAAGTATATTCAAAACACTTACTGTCAAACCCCTCGCGGGGAACTTTTTTACTAGTTCCACACGGCAAAGGGCATAAGTGTGACACAAATGAGTTAAAGAAGATCCTGACGATAATCTCAACAGCACTCACAATAGAGCACGAAATTAAACATCGACGGACCCCTAGCAAGCTAGAGGTGGGACCAGGTGCCCGGGAGGAGGAAGCATCCCCTGTTGGCCAGCCGCACCCGCCGTCGATGTTTATGAAGCATGGAAATGAAAATATATAAAATTTATGCACTGTCTGACGTAATGTCTATATAGAAAGTGCTATGGCGACAATGTCAGGGAAGTATATTCAAAACACTTACTGTCAAACCCCTCGCGGGGAACTTTTTACGAGCTCCACACGGCAAAGGGCATAAGTGTGACACAAATGAGTTAAAGAAGATCCTGACGATAATCTCAACGGCACTCACAATAGAGCACGGAACTAAACATCGACGGACCCCTAGCAAGCTAGAGGTGGGACCAGGTGCCCGGGAGGAGTAAGCATCCCCTGTTGGCTAGCCGCACCCGCCGTCGATGTTTATGAAGCATGGAAATGAAAATATATAAAATTTATGCACTGTCTGACGTAATGTCTATATAGAAAGTGCTATGGCGACAATGTCAGGGAAGTATATTCAAAACACCTACTGTCAAACCCCTCGCGGGGAACTTTTTTACTAGTTCTACACGGCAAAGGGCATAAGTGTGACACAAATGAGTTAAAGAAGATCCTGACGATAATCTCAACAGCACTCACAATACAGCTCGAAATTAAACATCGACGGACCCCTAGCAAGCTATAGGTGGGACCATGTGCCCGGGAGGAGTAAGCATCCCCTGTTGGCTAGCCGCACCCGCCGTCGATGTTTATGAAGCATGGAAATGAAAATATATAAAATTTATGTACTCTCTGACGTAATGTCTATATAGAAAGTGCTATGGCGACAATATCAGGGAAGTTTATTCAAAACACTTACTGTCAAACCCCTCGCGGGGAACTTTTTTACTAGTTCCACACGGCAAAGGGCATAAGTGTGACACAAATGAGTTAAAGAAGATCCTGACGATACTCTCAAAAGCACTCACAATAGAGCACGAAATTAAACATCGACGGACCCCTAGCAAGCTAGAGGTGGGACCAGGTGCCCGGGAGGAGGAAGCATCCCCTGTTGGCTAGCCGCACCCGCCGTCGATGTTTATGAAGCATGGAAATGAAAATATATAAAATTTATGCACTGTCTGACGTAATGTCTATATAGAAAGTGCTATGGCGACAATGTCAGGGAAGTATATTCAAAACACTTACTGTCAAACCACTCGCGGGGAACTTTTACCGAGCTCCACACGGCAAAGGGCATAAGTGTGACACAAATGAGTTAAAGAAGATCCTGACGATAATCTCAACAGCACTCACAATACAGCTCGAAATTAAACATCGACGGACCACCCGCAAGCTATAGGTGGGACCATGTGCCCGGGAGGAGTAAGCATCCCCTGTTGGCTAGCCGCACCCGCCGTCGATGTTTATGAAGCATGGAAATGAAAATATATAAAATTTATGCACTGTCTGACGTAATGTCTATATAGAAAGTGCTATGTAGACAATGTCAGGGAAGTATATTCAAAACACTTACTGTCAAACCCCTCGCGGGGAACTTTTTACGAGCTCCACACGGCAAAGGGCATAAGTGTGACACAAATGAGTTAAAGAAGATCCTGACGATAATCTCAACGGCACTCACAATAGAGCACGGAACTAAACATCGACGGACCCCTAGCAAGCTAGAGGTGGGACCAGGTGCCCGGGAGGAGTAAGCATCCCCTGTTGGCTAGCCGCACCCGCCGTCGATGTTTATGAAGCATGGAAATGAAAATATATAAAATTTATGCACTGTCTGACGTAATGTCTATATAGAAAGTGTTATGGCGACAATGTCAGGGAAGTATATTCAAAACACCTACTGTCAAACCCTCGCGGGGAACTTTTTTACGAGCTCCACACGGCAAAGGGCATAAGTGTGACACAAATGAGTTAAAGAAGATCCTGACGATAATCTCAATAGCACTCACAATACAGCTCGAAATTAAACATCGTCGGACCCCTAGCAAGCTATAGGTGGGACCATGTGCCCGGGAGGAGTAAGCATCCCCTGTTGGCTAGCCGCACCCGCCGTCGATGTTTATGAAGCATGGAAATGAAAATATATAAAATTTATGCACTGTCTGACGTAATGTCTATATAGAAAGTGCTATGTAGACAATGTCAGGGAAGTATATTCAAAACACTTACTGTCAAACCCCTCGCGGGGAACTTTTTTACTAGTTCCACACGGCAAAGGGCATAAGTGTGACACAAATGAGTTAAAGAAGATCCTGACGATACTCTCAACAGCACTCACAATAGAGCACGAAATTAAACATCGACGGACCCCTAGCAAGCTAGAGGTGGGACCAGGTACCCGGGAGGAGGAAGCATCCCCTGTTGGCTAGCCGCACCCGCCGTCGATGTTTATGAAGCATGGAAATGAAAATATATTAAATTTATGCACTGTCTGACGTAATGTCTATATAGAAAGTGCTATGGCGACAATGTCAGGGAAGTATATTCAAAACACTTACTGTCAAACCCCTCGCGGGGAACTTTTTTACTAGTTCCACACGGCAAAGGGCATAAGTGTGACACAAATAAGTTAAAGAAGATCCTGACGATAATCTCAACAGCACTCACAATACAGCTCGAAATTAAACATCGACGGACCACTCGCAAGCTATAGGTGGGACCATGTGCCCGGGAGGAGTAAGCATCCCCTGTTGGCTAGCCGCACCCGCCGTCGATGTTTATGAAGCATGGAAATGAAAATATATAAAATTTATGCACTGTCTGACGTAATGTCTATATAGAAAGTGCTATGTAGACAATGTCAGGGAAGTATATTCAAAACACTTACTGTCAAACCCCTCGCGGGGAACTTTTTACGAGCTCCACACGGCAAAGGGCATAAGTGTGACACAAATGAGTTAAAGAAGATCCTGACGATAATCTCAACGGCACTCACAATAGAGCACGGAACTAAACATCGACGGACCCCTAGCAAGCTAGAGGTGGGACCAGGTGCCCGGGAGGAGTAAGCATCCCCTGTTGGCTAGCCGCACCCGCCGTCGATGTTTATGAAGCATGGAAATGAAAATATATAAAATTTATGCACTGTCTGACGTAATGTCTATATAGAAAGTGTTATGGCGACAATGTCAGGGAAGTATATTCAAAACACCTACTGTCAAACCCCTCGCGGGGAACTTTTTTACGAGTTCCACACGGCAAAGGGCATAAGTGTGACACAAATGAGTTAAAGAAGATCCTGACGATAATATCAACAGTACTCACAATACAGCTCGAAATTAAACATCGACGGACCCCTAGCAAGCTATAGGTGGGACCATGTGCCCGGGAGGAGTAAGCATCCCCTGTTGGCTAGCCGCACCCGCCGTCGATGTTTATGAAGCATGGAAATGAAAATATATAAAATTTATGCACTCTCTGACGTAATGTCTATATAGAAAGTGCTATGGAGACAATATCAGGGAAGTTTATTCAAAACACTTACTGTCAAACCCCTCGCGGGGAACTTTTTTACTAGTTCCACACGGCAAAGGGCATAAGTGTGACACAAATGAGTTAAAGAAGATCCTGACGATAATCTCAACAGCACTCACAATACAGCTCGAAATTAAACATCGACGGACCACTCGCAAGCTATAGGTGGGACCATGTGCCCGGGAGGAGTAAGCATCCCCTGTTGGCTAGCCGCACCCGCCGTCGATGTTTATGAAGCATGGAAATGAAAATATATAAAATTTATGCACTGTCTGACGTAATGTCTATGTAGAAAGTGCTATGGCGACAATGTCAGGAAAGTATATTCAAAACACTTACTGTCAAACCCCTCGCGGGGAACTTTTTTACGAGCTCCACACGGCAAAGGGCATAAGTGTGACACAAATGAGTTAAAGAAGATCCTGATGATATTCTCAACAGCACTCACAATAGAGCACGAAATTAAACATCGACGGAAGCCTAGAAAGCTAGAGGTGGGACCAGGTGCCCGGGAGGAGTAAGCATCCCCTGTTGGCTAGCCGCACCCGCCGTCGATGTTTATGAAGCATGGAAATGAAAATATATAAAATTTATGCACTGTCTGACGTAATGTCTATATAGAAAGTGCTATGGCGACAATGTCAGGGAAGTATATTCAAAACACTTACTGTCAAACCCCTCGCGGGGAACTTTTTACGAGCTCCACACGGCAAAGGGCATAAGTGTGACACAAATGAGTTAAAGAAGATCCTGACGATAATCTCAACGGCACTCACAATAGAGCACGGAACTAAACATCGACGGACCCCTAGCAAGCTAGAGGTGGGACCAGGTGCCCGGGAGGAGTAAGCATCCCCTGTTGGCTAGCCGCACCCGCCGTCGATGTTTATGAAGCATGGAAATGAAAATATATAAAATTTATGCACTGTCTGACGTAATGTCTATATAGAAAGTGTTATGTAGACAATGTCAGGGAAGTATATTCAAAACACCTACTGTCAAACCCCTCGCGGGGAACTTTTTTACGAGTTCCACACGGCAAAGGGCATAAGTGTGACACAAATGAGTTAAAGAAGATCCTGACGATAATCTCAATAGCACTCACAATACAGCTCCAAATTAAACATCGTCGGACCCCTAGCAAGCTATAGGTGGGACCATTTGCCCGGGAGGAGTAAGCATCCCCTGTTGGCTAGCCGCACCCGCCGTCGATGTTTATGAAGCATGGAAATGAAAATATATAAAATTTATGCACTGTCTGACGTAATGTCTATATAGAAAGTGCTATGTAGACAATGTCAGGGAAGTATATTCAAAACACTTACTGTCAAACCCCTCGCGGGGAACTTTTTTACTAGTTCCACACGGCAAAGGGCATAAGTGTGACACAAATGAGTTAAAGAAGATCCTGACGATACTCTCAACAGCACTCACAATAGAGCACGAAATTAAACATCGACGGACCCCTAGCAAGCTAGAGGTGGGACCAGGTACCCGGGAGGAGGAAGCATCCCCTGTTGGCTAGCCGCACCCGCCGTCGATGTTTATGAAGCATGGAAATGAAAATATATTAAATTTATGCACTGTCTGACGTAATGTCTATATAGAAAGTGCTATGGCGACAATGTCAGGGAAGTATATTCAAAACACTTACTGTCAAACCCCTCGCGGGGAACTTTTTTACTAGTTCCACACGGCAAAGGGCATAAGTGTGACACAAATGAGTTAAAGAAGATCCTGACGATAATCTCAACAGCACTCACAATACAGCTCGAAATTAAACATCGACGGACCACTCGAAAGCTATAGGTGGGACCAGGTGCCCGGGAGGAGTAAGCATCCCCTGTTGGCTAGCCGCACCCGCCGTCGATGTTTATGAAGCATGGAAATGAAAATATATAAAATTTATGCACTGTCTGACGTAATGTCTATATAGAAAGTGATATGGCGACAATGTCAGGGAAGTATATTCAAACACTTACTGTCAAACCACTCGCGGGGAACTTTTTTTATGAGCTCCACACGGCAAAGGGCATAAGTGTGACACAAATGAGTTAAGGAAGATCTTGACGATAATCTCAACAGCACTCACAATAGAGCACGAAATTAAACATCGACAGACCCCTAGCAAGCTAGAGGTGGGACCAGGTGCCCGGGAGGAGGAAGCATCCCCTGTTGGCTAGCCGCACCCGCCGTCGATGTTTATGAAGCATGGAAATGAAAATATATAAAATTTATGCACTGTCTGACGTAATGTCTATATAGAAAGTGCTATGGCGACAATGTCAGGGAAGTATATTCAAAACACTTACTGTCAAACCCCTCGCGGGGAACTTTTTTACGAGTTCCACACGGCAAAGGGCATAAGTGTGACACAAATGAGTTAAAGAAGATCCTGACGATAATCTCAACAGCACTCACAATAGAGCACGAAATTAAACATCGACGGAACCCTAGCAAGCTAGAGGTGGGACCAGGTGCCCGGGAGGAGGAAGCATCCCCTGTTGGCTAGCCGCACCCGCCGTCGATGTTTATGAAGCATGGAAATGAAAATATATAAAATTTATGCACTGTCTGACGTAATGTCTATATAGAAAGTGCTATGGCGACAATGTCAGGGAAGTATATTCAAAACACTTACTGTCAAACCTCTCGCGGGGAACTTTTTTACGAGCTCCACACGGCAAAGGGCATAAGTGTGACACAAATGAGTTAAAGAAGATCCTGTCGATATTCTCAACAGCATTCACAATAGAGCACGAAATTAAACATCGACGGACCCCTAGCAAGCTAGAGGTGGGACCAGGTGCCCGGGAGGAGTAAGCATCCCCTGTTGGCTAGCCGCACCCACCTTCGATGTTTATGAAGCATGGAAATGAAAATATATAACATTTATGCACTGTCTGACGTAATGACTATATAGAAAGTGCCATTGCGACAATGTCAGGGAAGTATATTCAAAACATTTACTGTCAAACCCCTCGCGGGGAACTTTTTTACGAGCTCCACACGGCAAAGGGCATAAGTGTGACACAAATGAGTTAAAAAAGATCCTGACGATAATCTCAACAGCACTCACAATAGAGCACGAAATTAAACATCGACGGACCCCTAGCAAGATAGAGGTGGGACCAATTGCCCGGGAGGAGGAAGCATCCCCTATTCGCTAGCCGCACCCGCCGTCTGTGTTTATGAAGCATGGAAATGAAAATATATAAAATTTATGCACTGTCTGACATAATGACTATATAGAAAGTGCCATTGCGACAATGTCAGGGAAGTATATTCAAAACACTTACTGTCAAACCCCTCGCGGGGAACTTTTTTACGAGCTCCACACGGCAAAGGGCATAAGTGTGACACAAATGAGTTAAAGAAGATCCTGACGATAATCTCAACAGCACTCACAATAGAGCACGAAATTAAACATCGACGGACCCCTAGCAAGCTAGAGGTGGGACCAGGTGCCCGGGAGAAGGAAGCATCCCCTGTTGGCTAGCCGCACCCGCCGTCGATGTTTATGAAGCATGGAAATGAAAATATATAAAATTTATGCACTGTCTGACGTAATGTCTATATAGAAAGTGCTATGGCGACAATGTCAGGGAAGTATATTCAAAACACTTACTGTCAAACCCCTCGCGAGGAACTTTTTTACGAGCTCCACACGGCAAAGGGCATAAGTGTGACACAAATGAGTTAAAGAAGATCCTGTCGATATTCCCAACAGCATTCACAATAGAGCACGAAATTAAACATCGACGGAACCCTAGCAAGCTAGAGGTGGGACCAGGTGCCCGGGAGGAGTAAGCATCCCCTGTTGGCTAGCCGCACCCGCCGTCGATGTTTATGAAGCATGGAGATGAAAATATATAAAATTTATGCACTGTCTGACGTAATGTCTATATAGAAAGTGATATGGCGACAATGTCAGGAAAGTATATTCAAAACACTTACTGTCAAACCCCTCGCGGGGAACTTTTTTACGAGCTCCACACGGCAAAGGGCATAAGTGTGACACAAATGAGTTAAAGAAGATCCTGATGATATTCTCAACAGCACTCACAATAGAGCACGAAATTAAACATCGACGGAAGCCTAGAAAGCTAGAGGTGGGACCAGGTGCCCGGGAGGAGGAAGCATCCCCTGTTGGCTAGCCGCACCCGCCGTCGATGTTTATGAAGCATGGAAATGAAAATATATAAAATTTATGCACTGTCTGACGTAATGTCTATATAGAAAGTGCTATGGCGACAATGTCAGGGAAGTATATTCAAAACACTTACTGTCAAACCCCTCGCGGGGAACTTTTTTACGAGCTCCACACGGCAAAGGGCATAAGTGTGACACAAATGAGTTAAAGAAGATCCTGTCGATATTCTCAACAGCATTCACAATAGAGCACGAAATTAAACATCGACGGACCCCTAGCAAGCTAGAGGTGGGACCAGGTGCCCGGGAGGAGTAAGCATCCCCTGTTGGCTAGCCGCACCCGCCCTCGATGTTTATGAAGCATGGAAATGAAAATATATAACATTTATGCACTGTCTGACGTATTGACTATATAAAAAGTGCCATTGCGACAATGTCAGGGAAGTATATTCAAAACACTTACTGTCAAACCCTTCGCGGGGAACTTTTTTACGAGCTCCACACGGCAAAGGGCATAAGTGTGACACAAATGAGTTAAAAAGGATCCTGACGATAATCTCAACAGCACTCACAATAGAGCACGAAATTAAACATCGACGGACCCCTAGCAAGATAGAGGTGGGACCAGTTGCCCGGGAGGAGGAAGCATCCCCTGTTGGCTAGCCGCACCAGCCGTCTGTGTTTATGAAGCATGGAAATGAAAATATATAAAATTTATGCACTGTCTGACATAATGACTATATAGAAAGTGCCATTGCGACAATGTCAGGGAAGTATATTCAAAACACTTACTGTCAAACCTCTCGTGGGGAACTTTTTTACGAGCACCACACGGCAAAGGGCATAAGTGTGACACAAATGAGTTAAAGAAGATCCTGACGATAATCTCAACAGCACTCACAATACATCACGAAATTAAACATCGACGGACCCCTAGCAAGCTAGAGGTGGGACCAGGTGCCCGGGAGGAGTAAGCATCCCCTGTTGGCTAGCCGCACCCGCCGTCGATGTTTATGAAGCATGGAAATGAAAATATATAAAATTTATGCACTGTCTGACGTAATGTCTATATAGAAAGTGATATGGCGACAATGTCAGGGAAGTATATTCAAACACTTACTGTCAAACCACTCGCGGGGAACTTTTTTTATGAGCTATATATAAAACACTTACTGTCAAACCCCTCGTTGGGAACTTTTTTACGAGCTCCACACGGCAAAGGGCATAAGTGTGACACAAATGAGTTAAAGAAGATCCTGACGATAATCTCAACAGCACTCACAATACAGCTCGAAATTAAACATCGACGGACCCCTCGCAAGCTATAGGTGGGACCATGTGCCCGGGAGGAGTAAGCATCCCCAGTTGGCTAGCCGCACCCGCTGTCGATGTTTATGAAGCATTGTCTGACATAATGACTATATAGAAAGTGCCATTGTGACACAAATGAGTTAAGGAAGATCTTGACGATAATCTCAACAGCACTCACAATAGAGCACGAAATTAAACATCGACGGACCCCTAGCAAGCTAGAGGTGGGACCAGGTGCCCGGGAGGAGGAAGCATCCCCTGTTGGCTAGCCGCACCCGCCGTCGATGTTTATGAAGCATGGAAATGAAAATATATAAAATTTATGCACTGTCTGACGTAATGTCTATATAGAAAGTGCTATGTAGACAATGTCAGGGAAGTATATTCAAAACACTTACTGTCAAACCCCTCGCGGGGAACTTTTTACGAGCTCCACACGGCAAAGGGCATAAGTGTGACACAAATGAGTTAAAGAAGATCCTGACGATAATCTCAACGGCACTCACAATAGAGCACGGAACTAAACATCGACGGACCCCTAGCAAGCTAGAGGTGGGACCAGGTGCCCGGGAGGAGTAAGCATCCCCTGTTGGCTAGCCGCACCCGCCGTCGATGTTTATGAAGCATTGAAATGAAAATATATAAAATTTATGCACTGTCTGACGTAATGTCTATATAGAAAGTGTTATGGCGACAATGTCAGGGAAGTATATTCAAAACACCTACTGTCAAACCCCTCGCGGGGAACTTTTTTACGAGTTCCACACGGCAAAGGGCATAAGTGTGACACAAATGAGTTAAAGAAGATCCTGACGATAATATCAACAGTACTCACAATACAGCTCGAAATTAAACATCGACGGACCCCTAGCAAGCTATAGGTGGGACCATGTGCCCGGGAGGAGTAAGCATCCCCTGTTGGCTAGCCGCACCCGCCGTCGATGTTTATGAAGCATGGAAATGAAAATATATAAAATTTATGCACTCTCTGACGTAATGTCTATATAGAAAGTGCTATGGAGACAATATCAGGGAAGTTTATTCAAAACACTTACTGTCAAACCCCTCGCGGGGAACTTTTTTACTAGTTCCACACGGCAAAGGGCATAAGTGTGACACAAATGAGTTAAAGAAGATCCTGACGATAATCTCAACAGCACTCACAATACAGCTCGAAATTAAACATCGACGGACCACTCGCAAGCTATAGGTGGGACCATGTGCCCGGGAGGAGTAAGCATCCCCTGTTGGCTAGCCGCACCCGCCGTCGATGTTTATGAAGCATGGAAATGAAAATATATAAAATTTATGCACTGTCTGACGTAATGTCTATGTAGAAAGTGCTATGGCGACAATGTCAGGAAAGTATATTCAAAACACTTACTGTCAAACCCCTCGCGGGGAACTTTTTTACGAGCTCCACACGGCAAAGGGCATAAGTGTGACACAAATGAGTTAAAGAAGATCCTGATGATATTCTCAACAGCACTCACAATAGAGCACGAAATTAAACATCGACGGACCCCTAGAAAGCTAGAGGTGGGACCAGGTGCCCGGGAGGAGTAAGCATCCCCTGTTGGCTAGCCGCACCCGCCGTCGATGTTTATGAAGCATGGAAATGAAAATATATAAAATTTATGCACTGTCTGACGTAATGTCTATATAGAAAGTGCTATGGCGACAATGTCAGGGAAGTATATTCAAAACACTTACTGTCAAACCCCTCGCGGGGAACTTTTTTACGAGCTCCACACGGCAAAGGGCATAAGTGTGACACAAATGAGTTAAAGAAGATCCTGTCGATATTCTCAACAGCATTCACAATAGAGCACGAAATTAAACATCGACGGACCCCTAGCAAGCTAGAGGTGGGACCAGGTGCCCGGGAGGAGTAAGCATCCCCTGTTGGCTAGCCGCACCCACCTTCGATGTTTATGAAGCATGGAAATGAAAATATATAACATTTATGCACTGTCTGACGTAATGACTATATAGAAAGTGCTATGGCGACAATATCAGAGAAGTTTATTCAAAACACTTACTGTCAAACCCCTCGCGGGGAACTTTTTTACGAGCACCACACGGCAAAGGGCATAAGTGTGACACAAATGAGTTAAAGAAGATCCTGACGATAATCTCAACAGCACTCACAATGCATCACGAAATTAAACATCGACGGACCCCTAGCAAGCTAGAGGTGGGACCAGGTGCCCGGGAGGAGTAAGCATCCCCTGTTGGCTAGCCGCACCCGCCGTCGATGTTTATGAAGCATGGAAATGAAAATATATAAAATTTATGCACTGTCTGACGTAATGTCTATATAGAAAGTGCTATGGCGACAATGTCAGGGAAGTATATTCAAACACTTACTGTCAAACCACTCGCGGGGAACTTATGAGCTCCACACGGCAAAGGGCATAAGTGTGACACAAATGAGTTAAGGAAGATCTTGACGATAATCTCAACAGCACTCACAATAGAGCACGAAATTAAACATCGACGGACCCCTAGCAAGCTAGAGGTGGGACCAGGTGCCCGGGAGGAGGAAGCATCCCCTGTTGGCTAGCCGCACCCGCCGTCGATGTTTATGAAGCATGGAAATGAAAATATATAAAATTTATGCACTGTCTGACGTAATGTCTATATAGAAAGTGCTATGGCGACAATGTCAGGGAAGTATATTCAAAACACTTACTGTCAAACCCCTCGCGGGGAACTTTTTTACGAGCTCCACACGGCAAAGGGCATAAGTGTGACACAAATGAGTTAAAGAAAATCCTGTCGATATTCTCAACAGCATTCACAATAGAGCACGAAATTAAACATCGACGGAACCCTAGCAAGCTAGAGGTGGGACCAGGTGCCCGGGAGGAGTAAGCATCCCCTGTTGGCTAGCCGCACCCACCTTCGATGTTTATGAAGCATGGAAATGAAAATATATAACATTTATGCACTGTCTGACGTAATGACTATATAGAAAGTGCCATTGCGACAATGTCAGGGAAGTATATTCAAAAAACTTACTGTCAAACCCCTCGCGGGGAACTTTTTTACGAGCTCCACACGGCAAAGGGCATAAGTGTGACACAAATGAGTTAAAAAAGATCCTGACGATAATCTCAACAGCACTCACAATAGAGCACGAAATTAAACATCGACGGGCCCCTAGCAAGATAGAGGTGGGACCAGTTGCCCGGGAGGAGTAAGCATCCCCTGTTGGCTAGCCGCACCCGCCGTCGATGTTTATGAAGTATGGAAATGAAAATATATAAAATTTATGCACTGTCTGACGTAATGTCTATATAGAAAGTGCTATGGCGACAATGTCAGGGAAGTATATTCAAAACACTTACTGTCAAACCCCTCGCGGGGAACTTTTTTACGAGCTCCACACGGCAAAGGGCATAAGTGTGACACAAATGAGTTAAAGAAGATCCTGACGATAATCTCAACAGCACTCACAATAGAGCACGAAATTAAACATCGACGGACCCCTAGCAAGCTAGAGGTGGGACAAGTTGCCCGGGAGGAGCAAGCATCCCCTGTTGGCTAGCCGCACCCGCCGTCGATGTTTATGAAGCATGGAAATGAAAATATATAAAATTTATGCACTGTCTGACGTAATGTCTAATATATAGAAAGTGCTATGTAGACAATGTCAGGGAAGTATATTCAAAACACTTACTGTCAAACCCCTCGCGGGGAACTCTTTTACGAGCTCCACACGGCAAAGGGCATAAGTGTAACACAAATGAGTTAAAGAAGATCCTGACGATAATCTCAACAACACTCACAATAGAGCATGAAATTAAACATCGACGGACCCCTAGCAAGCTAGAAGTGGGACCAGGTGCCCGGGAGGAGTAAGCATCCCCTATTGGCTAGCCGCAGCCGCCGTCTGTGTTTATGAAGCATGGAAATGAAAATATATAAAATTTATGCACTGTCTGACATAATGACTATATAGAAAGTGCCATTGCGACAATGTCAGGGAAGTATATTCAAAACACTTACTGTCAAACCCCTCGTGGGGAACTTTTTTACGAGCACCACACGGCAAAGGGCATAAGTGTGACACAAATGAGTTAAAGAAGATCCTGACGATAATCTCAACAGCACTCACAATACATCACGAAATTAAACATCGACGGACCCCTAGCAAGCTAGAGGTGGGACCAGGTGCCCGGGAGGAGTAAGCATCCCCTGTTGGCTAGCCGCACCCGCCGTCGATGTTTATGAAGCATGGAAATGAAAATATATAAAATTTATGCACTGTCTGACGTAATGTCTATATAGAAAGTGCTATGGCGACAATGTCAGGGAAGTATATTCAAACACTTACTGTCAAACCACTCGCGGGGAACTTTTTTTTACGAGCTCCACATGGCAAAGGGCATAAGTGTGACACAAATGAGTTAAGGAAGATCTTGACGATAATCTCAACAGCACTCACAATAGAGCACGAAATTAAACATCGACGGACCCCTAGCAAGCTAGAGGGGGGACCAGGTGCCCGGAACGAGTAAGCATCCCCTGTTGGCTAGCCGCACCCGCCGTCGATGTTTATGAAGCATGGAAATGAAAATATATAAAATTTATGCACTGTCTGACGTAATGTCTATATAGAAAGTGCTATTGCGACAATATCAGGGAAGTATATTCAAAACTATTACTGTCAAACCCCTCGCGGGGAACTTTTTTACGAGCTCCACACGGCAAAGGGCATAAGTGTGACACAAATGAGTTAAAGAAGATCCTGACGATAATCTCAACAGCACACAAAATAGAGCACGGAATTAAACATCGACGGACCCCTAGCAAGGTAGAGGTGGGACCAGGTGCCCGGGATGAGTAAGCATCCCCTGTTGGCTAGCCGCACCCGCCGTCGATGTTTATGAAGCATGGAAATGAAAATATATAAAATTTATGCACTGTCTGACGTAATGTCTATATAGAAAGTGCTATTGCGACAATGTCAGGGAAGTATATTCAAAACTATTACTGTCAAACCCCTCGCGGGGAACTTTTTTACGAGCTCCACACGGCAAAGGGCATAAGTGTGACACAAATGAGTTAAAGAAGATCTTGACGATAATCTCAACAACACACAAAATAGAGCACGGAATTAAACATCGACGGACCCCTAGCAAGCTAGAGGTGGGACCAGGTGCCCGGGAGGAGTAAGCATCCCCTGTTGGCTAGCCGCACCCGCCGTCGATGTTTATGAAGCATGGAAATGAAAATATATAAAATTTATGCACTGTCTGACGTAATGTCTATATAGAAAGTGCTATGGCGACAATGTCAGGGAAGTATATTCAAAACACTTACTGTCAAACACCTCGCGGGGAACTTTTTTACGAGCTCCACACGGCAAAGGGCATAAGTGTGACACAAATGAGTTCAAGAAGATCCTGACGATAATCTCAACAGCACTCACAATAGAGCACGAAATTACACATCGACGGACCCCTAGCAAGCTAGAGGTGGGACGAGGTGCCCAGGAGGAGTAAGCATCCCCTGTTGGCTAGCCGCACCCGCCGTCGATGTTTATGAAGCATGGAAATGAAAATGAATAAAATCTATGCACTGTCTGACGTAATGTCTATATAGAAAGTGCTATGGCGACAATGTCAGGGAAGTATATTCAAAACACTTACTGTCAAACCCCTCGTTGGGAACTTTCTTACGAGCTCCACACGGTAAAGGCCATAAGTGTGACACAAATGAGTTAAAGAAGATCCTGACGATAATCTCAACAGCACTCACAATAGAGCACGAAATTAAACATCGACGGACCCCTAGCAAGCTAGAGGTGGGACCAGGTGCCCGGGAGGAGTAAGCATCCCCTGTTGGCTAGCCGCACCCGCCGTCGATGTTTATGAAGCATGGAAATGAAAATATATAAAATTTATGCACTGTCTGGCGTAATGTTTACATAGAAAGTGCTATGGCGACAATGTCAGGGAAGTATATTCAAAACACTTACTGTCAAACCCCTCGCGGGGAACTTTTTTACGAGCTCCACACGGCAAAGGCCATAAGTGTGACACAAATGAGTTCAAGAAGATCCTGACGATAATCTCAACAGCACTCACAATAGAGCACGAAATTAAACATCGACGGACCCCTAGCAAGCTAGAGGGGGGACTAGGTGCCCGGGAGGAGTAAGCATCCCCTGTTGGCTAGCCGCACCCGCCGTCGATGTTTATAAAGCACGGAAATGAAAATATATGAAATTTATGCACTGTCTGACGTAATGTCTACATAGAAAGTGCTAAGGCGACAATGTCAGGGAAGTATATTCAAAACACTTACTGTCAAACCCCTCGCGGGGAAGTTTTTTACGAGCTCCACACGGCAAAGGGCATAAGTGTGACACAAATGAGTTAAAGAAGATCCTGACGATAATCTCAACAGCACTCACAATAGAGTACGAAAGTAAACATCGACGGAACCTTAGCAAGCTAGAGGTGGGACCAGGTGCCCGGGAGGAGTAAGCATCCCCTTTTGGCTAGCCGCACCCGCCGTCGATGTTTATGAAGCATGGAAATGAAAATATATAAAATTTATGCACTGTCTGACGTAATGTCTATATAGAAAGTGCTATGGCGACAATGTCAGGGAAGTATATTCAAAACACTTACTGTCAAACCCCTCGCGGGAACTTTATTACGAGCTCCACACGGCAAAGGGCATAAGTGTGACACAAATGAGTTAAAGAAGATCCAGACGATAATCTCAACAGCGCTCACAATAGAGTACGAAAGTAAACATCGACGGACCCTTAGTAAGCTAGAGGTGGGACCAGGTGCCCGGGATGAGTAAGCATCCCCTTTTGGCTAGCCGCACCCGCCGTCGATGTTTATGAAGCATGGAAATGAAAATATATAAAATTTATGCACTGTCTGACGTAATGACTATATAGAAAGTGCTATGGCGACAATGTCAGGGAAGTATATTCAAAACACTTACTGTCAAACCCCTCGCTGGGAACTTTTTTACGAGCTCCACACGGCAAAGGGCATAAGTGTGACACAAATGAGTTAAAGAAGATCCTGACGATTATCTCAACAGCACTCACAATAGAGCACGAAAGTAAACATCGACGGACCCCTAGCAAGCTAGAGGTGGGACCAGGTGCCCGGGAGGAGTAAGCATCCCCTGTTGGCTAGCCGCACCCGCCGTCGATGTTTATGAAGCATGGAAATGAAAATATATAAAATTTATGCACTGTCTGACGTAATGTCTATATAGAAAGTGCTAAGGCGACAATGTCAGGGAAGTATATTCAAAACACTTACTGTCAAACCCCTCGCGTTGAACTCTTTTACGAGCTCCACACGGCAAAGGGCATAAGTGTGACACAAATGAGTTAAAGAAGATCCTGACGATAATCTCAACAGCACTAACAATAGAGCACGAAATTAAACATCGAAGGATCCCTAGCAAGCTAGAGGTGGGACCAGGTGCCCGGGAGGAGTAAGCATCCCCTGTTGGCTAGCCGCACCCGCTGTCGATGTTTATGAAGCATGGAAATGAAAATATATAAAATGTATGCACTGTCTGACGTAATGTCTATATAGAAAGTGCTATGGCGACAATGTCAGGGAAGTATATTCAAAACACTTACTGTCAAACCCCTCGCGGGAACTTTATTACGAGCTCCACACGGCAAAGGGAATAAGTGTGACACAAATGAGTTAAAGAAGATCCTGATGATAATCTCAACAGCACTCACAATAGAGCACGAAATTAAACATCGACGGACCCCTAGCAAGCTAGAGGTGGGACAAGGTGCCAGGGAGGAGTAAGCATCCCCTGTTGGCTAGCCGCACCCGCCGTCGATGTTTATGAAGCATGGAAATGAAAATATATAAAATTTATGCACTGTCTGACGTAATGTCTATATAGAAAGTGCTATGGCGACAATGTCAGGGAAGTATATTCAAAACACTTACTGTCAAACCCCTCGCGGGAACATTATTACGAGCTCCACACGGCAAAGGGAATAAGTGTGACACAAATGAGTTAAAGAAGATCCTGATGATAATCTCAACAGCACTCACAATAGAGCACGAAATTAAACATCGACGGACCCCTAGCAAGCTAGAGGTGGGACAAGGTGCCAGGGAGGAGTAAGCATCCCCTGTTGGCTAGCCGCACCCGCCGTCGATGTTTATGAAGCATGGAAATGAAAATATATAAAATTTATGCACTGTCTGACGTAATGTCTATATAGAAAGTGCTATGGCGACAATGTCAGGGAAGTATATTCAAAACACTTACTGTCAAACCCCTCGCGGGGAACTTTTTTACGAGCTGCACACGGCAAAGGGCATAAATGTGACACAAACAATTCAAGAAGATCCTGACGATAATCTCAACAGCACTAACAATAGAGCACGAAATTAAACATCGACGGACCCCTGGCAAGCTAGAGGTGGGACCAGGTGCCCGGGAGGAGTAAGCATCCCCTGTTGGCTAGCCGCACCCGCCGTCGATAATTATGAAGCATGGAAATGAAAATATATAAAATCTATGCACTGTCTGACGTAATGTCTATATAGAAAGTGCTATGGCGACAATGTCAGGGAAGTATATTCAAAACACTTACTGTCAAACCCCTCGTTGGGAACTTTTTTACGAGCTCCACACGGCAAAGGGCATAAGTGTGACACAAATGAGTTCAAGAAGATCCTGACGATAATCTCAACAGCACTCACAATAGAGTACGAAAGTAAACATCGACGGACCCCTAGCAAGCTAGAGGTGGGACCAGGTGCCCGGGAGGAGTAAGCATCCCCTGTTGGCTAGCCGCACCCGCCGTCGATGTTTATGAAGCATGGAAATGAAAATATATAAAATTTATGCACTGTCTGACGTAATGTCTATATAGAAAGTGCTAAGGCGACAATGTCAGGGAAGTATATTCAAAACACTTCCTGTCAAACCCCTCGCGTTGAACTCTTTTACGAGCTCCACACGGCAAAGGGCATAAGTGTGACACAAATGAGTTAAAGAAGATCCTGACGATAATCTCAACAGCACTAACAATAGAGCACGAAATTAAACATCGAAGGATCCCTAGCAAGCTAGAGGTGGGACCAGGTGCCCGGGAGGAGTAAGCATCCCCTGTTGGCTAGCCGCACCCGCCGTCGATGTTTATGAAGCATGGAAATGAAAATATATAAAATGTATGCACTGTCTGACGTAATGTCTATATAGAAAGTGCTATGGCGACAATGTCAGGGAAGTATATTCAAAACACTTACTGTCAAACCCCTCGCGGGAACTTTATTACGAGCTCCACACGGCAAAGGGAATAAGTGTGACACAAATGAGTTAAAGAAGATCCTGATAATAATCTCAACAGCACTCACAATAGAGCACGAAATTAAACATCGACGGACCCCTAGCAAGCTAGAGGTGGGACAAGGTGCCAGGGAGGAGTAAGCATCCCCTGTTGGCTAGCCGCACCCGCCGTCGATGTTTATGAAGCATGGAAATGAAAATATATAAAATTTATGCACTGTCTGACGTAATGTCTATATAGAAAGTGCTATGGCGACAATGTCAGGGAAGTATATTCAAAACACTTACTGTCAAACCCCTCGCGGGAACTTTATTACGAGCTCCACACGGCAAAGGGAATAAGTGTGACACAAATGAGTTAAAGAAGATCCTGATGATAATCTCAACAGCACTCACAATAGAGCACGAAATTAAACATCGACGGACCCCTAGCAAGCTAGAGGTGGGACAAGGTGCCAGGGAGGAGTAAGCATCCCCTGTTGGCTAGCCGCACCCGCCGTCGATGTTTATGAAGCATGGAAATGAAAATATATAAAATTTATGCACTGTCTGACGTAATGTCTATATAGAAAGTGCTATGGCGACAATGTCAGGGAAGTATATTCAAAACACTTACTGTCAAACCCCTCGCGGGGAACTTTTTTACGAGCTCCACACGGCAAAGGGCATAAATGTGACACAAATAATTCAAGAAGATCCTGACGATAATCTCAACAGCACTAACAATAGAGCACGAAATTAAACATCGACGGACCCCTGGCAAGCTAGAGGTGGGACCAGGTGCCCGGGAGGAGTAAGCATCCCCTGTTGGCTAGCCGCACCCGCCGTCGATAATTATGAAGCATGGAAATGAAAATATATAAAATCTATGCACTGTCTGACGTAATGTCTATATAGAAAGTGCTATGGCGACAATGTCAGGGAAGTATATTCAAAACACTTACTGTCAAACCCCTCCTTGGGAACTTTTTTACGAGCTCCACACGGCAAAGGGCATAAGTGTGACACAAATGAGTTCAAGAAGATCCTGACGATAATCTCAACAGCACTCACAATAGAGTACGAAAGTAAACATCGAAGGATCCCTAGCAAGCTAGAGGTGGGACCAGGTGCCCGGGAGGAGTAAGCATCCCCTGTTGGCTAGCCGCACCCGCCGTCGATGTTTATGAAGCATGGAAATGAAAATATAAAAAATTTATGCACTGTCTGACGTAATGTCTATATAGAAAGTGCTATGGCGACAATGTCAGGGAAGTATATTCAAAACACTTACTGTCAAACCCCTCGCGGGAACTTTATTACGAGCTCCACACGGCAAAGGGAATAAGTGTGACACAAATGAGTTAAAGAAGATCCTGATGATAATCTCAACAGCACTCACAATAGAGCACGAAATTAAACATCGACGGACCCCTAGCAAGCTAGAGGTGGGACAAGGTGTCAGGGAGGAGTAAGCATCCCCTGTTGGCTAGCCGCACCCGCCGTCGATGTTTATGAAGCATGGAAATGAAAATATATATAATTTATGCACTGTCTGATGTAATGTCTATATAGAAAGTGCTATGGCGACAATGTCAGGGAAGTATATTCAAAACACTTACTGTCAAACCCCTCGCGGGGAACTTTTTTACGAGCTCCACACGGCAAAGGGCATAAATGTGACACAAATAATTCAAGAAGATCCTGACGATAATCTCAACAGCACTAACAATAGAGCACGAAATTAAACATCGACGGACCCCTGGCAAGCTAGAGGTGGGACCAGGTGCCCGGGAGGAGTAAGCATCCCCTGTTGGCTAGCCGCACCCGCCGTCGATAATTATGAAGCATGGAAATGAAAATATATAAAATCTATGCACTGTCTGACGTAATGTCTATATAGAAAGTGCTATGGCGACAATGTCAGGGAAGTATATTCAAAACACTTACTGTCAAACCCCTCGTTGGGAACTTTTTTACGAGCTCCACACGGCAAAGGGCATAAGTGTGACACAAATGAGTTCAAGAAGATCCTGACGATAATCTCAACAGCACTCACAATAGAGTACGAAAGTAAACATCGACGGACCCCTAGCAAGCTAGAGGTGGGACCAAGTGCCCGGGAGGAGTAAGCATCCCCTGTTGGCTAGCCGCACCCGCCGTCGATGTTTATGAAGCATGGAAATGAAAATATAAAAAATTTATGCACTGTCTGACGTAATGTCTATATAGAAAGTGCTATGGCGACAATGTCAGGGAAGTATATTCAAAACACTTACTGTCAAACCCCTCGCGGGGAACTTTTTTACGAGCTCCACACGGCAAAGGCCATAAGTGTGACACAAATGAGTTCAAGAAGATCCTGACGATAATCTCAACAGCACTCACAATAGAGTACGAAAGTAAACATCGACGGACCCTTAGCAAGCTAGAGGTGGGACCAGGTGCCCGGGAGGAGTAAGCATCCCCTTTTGGCTAGCCGCACCCGCCGTCGATGTTTATGAAGCATGGAAATGAAAATATATAAAATTTATGCACTGTCTGACGTAATGACTATATAGAAAGTGCTATGGCGACAATTTCAGGGAAGTATATTCAAAACACTTACTGTCAAACCCCTCGCGGGGAACTTTTTTACGAGCTCCACACGGCAAAGGGCATAAGTGTGACACAAATGAGTTAAAGAAGATCCTGATGATAATCTCAACAGCACTCACAATAGAGCACGAAATTAAACATCGACGGACCCCTAGCAAGCTAGAGGTTGGACCAGGTGCCCGGGAGGAGTAAGCATCCCCTGTTGGCTAGCCGCACCCGCCGTCGATGTTTATGAAGCATGGAAATGAAAAGATATAAAATGTATGCACTGTCTGACGTAATGTCTATATAGAAAGTGCTATGGCGACAATGTCAGGGAAGTATATTCAAAACACTTACTGTCAAACCCCTCGCGGGGAACTCTGTTACGAGCTCCACACGGCAAAGGGCATAAGTGTGACACAAATGAGTTAAAGAAGGTCCTGATGATAATCTCAACAGCACTCACAATAGAGCACGAAATTAAACATCGACGGACCCCTAGCAAGCTAGAGGTGGGATCAGGTGCCCGGGAGGAGTAAGCATCCCCTGTTGGCTAGCCGCACCCGCCGTCGATGTTTATGAAGCATGGAAATGAAAATATATAAAATTTATGCACTGTCTGACGTAATGTCTATATAGAAAGTGCTATGGCGACAATGTCAGGAAAGTATATTCAAAACACTTCCTGTCAAACCCCTCGCGTTGAACTCTTTTACGAGCTCCACACGGCAAAGGGCATAAGTGTGACACAAATGAGTTAAAGAAGATCCTGACGATAATCTCAACAGCACTCACAATAGAGCACGAAATTAAACATCGAAGGATCCCTAGCAAGCTAGAGGTGGGACCAGGTGCCCGGGAGGAGTAAGCATCCCCTGTTGGCTAGCCGCACCCGCCGTCGATGTTTATGAAGCATGGAAATGAAAATATATAAAATTTATGCACTGTCTGACGTAATGTCTATATAGAAAGTGCTATGGCGACAATGTCAGGGAAGTATATTCAAAACACTTACTGTCAAACCCCTCGCGGGAACTTTATTACGAGCTCCACACGGCAAAGGGCATAAATGTGATACAAATAAGTTCAAGAAGATCCTGACGATAATCTCAACAGCACTAACAATAGAGCACGAAATTAAACATCGACGGACCCCTATCAAGCTAGAGGTGGGACCAGGTGCCCGGGAGGAGTAAGCATCCCCTGTTGGCTAGCCGCACCCGCCGTCGATAATTATGAAGCATGGAAATGAAAATATATAAAATCTATGCACTGTCTGACGTAATGTCTATATAGAAAGTGCTATGGCGACAATGTCAGGGAAGTATATTCAAAACACTTACTGTCAAACCCCTCGTTGGGAACTTTTTTACGAGCTCCACACGGCAAAGGGCATAAGTGTGACACAAATGAGTTCAAGAAGATCCTGACGATAATCTTAACAGCACTCACAATAGTGCACGAAATTGAAAATCGACGGACCCCTAGCAAGCTAGAGGTGGGACCAGGTGCCCGGGAGGAGTAATTATCCCCTGTTGGCTAGCCGCACCCGCCGTCGATGTTTATGAAGCATGGAAATGAAAATATATAAAATTGATGCACTGTCTGACGTAATGTCTATATAGAAAGTGCTATTGCGACAATGTCAGGGAAGTATATTCAAAACACTTACTGTCAAACCCCTCGCTGGGAACTTTTTTACGAGCTCCACACGGCAAAGGGCATAAGTGTGACACAAATGAGTTCAAGAAGATCCTGACGATAATCTCAACAGCACTCACAATAGAGCACGAAATTAAACATCGATGGACCCCTAGCAAGCTAGAGGTGGGACCAGGTGCCCGGGAGGAGTAAGCATCCCCTGTTGGCTAGCCGCACCCGCCGTCGATGTTTATGAAGCATGGAAATGAAAATATATAAAATTTATGCACTGTCTGACGTAATGTCTATATAGAAAGTGCTATGACGACAATGTCAGGGAAGTATATTCAAAACACTTCCTCTCAAACCCCTCGCGGGGAACTCTTTTACGAGCTCCACACGGCAAAGGGCATAAGTGTGACACAAATGAGTTAAAGAAGATCCTGACGATAATCTCAACAGCACTCACAATAGAGCACGAAATTAAACATCGACGGACCCCTAGCAATCTAGAGGTGGGACCAGTTGCCCGGGATGAGTAAGCATCCCGTGTTGGCTAGCCGCACCCGCCGTCGATGTTTATGAAGCATGGAAATGAAAATATATAAAATTTATGCACTGTCTGACGTAATGTCTATATAGAAAGTGCTATGGCGACAATGTCAGGGAAGTATATTCAAAACACTTACTGTCAAACCCCTCGCGGGGAACTTTTTTACGAGCTCCACACGGCAAAGGCCATAAGTGTGACACAAATGAGTTCAAGAAGATCCTGACGATAATCTCAACAGCACTCACAATAGAGCACGAAAGTAAACATCGACGGACCCCTAGCAAGCTAGAGGGGGTCCATGTGCCCGGGAGGAGTAAGCATCCCCTGTTGGCTAGCCGCACCCGCCGTCGATGTTTATGAAGCATGGAAATGAAAATATATAAAATTGATGCACTGTCTGACGTAATGTCTATATAGAAAGTGCTATTGCGACAATGTCAGGGAAGTACATTCGAAACACTTACTGTCAAACCCCTCGCGGGGAACTTTTTTACGAGCTCCACACGGCAAAGGGCATAAGTGTGACACAAATGAGTTAAAGAAGATCCAGACGATAATCTCAACAGCACTCACAATAGAGTACGAAAGTAAACATCGACGGACCCTTAGCAAGCTAGAGGTGGGACCAGTTGCCCGGGATGAGTAAGCATCCCCTTTTGGCTAGCCGCACCCGCCGTCGATGTTTATGAAGCATGGAAATGAAAATATATAAAATTTATGCACTGTCTGACGTAATGACTATATAGAAAGTGCTATGGCGACAATGTCAGGGAAGTATATTCAAAACACTTACTGTCAAACCCCTCGCTGGGAACTTTTTTCCGAGCTCCACACGGCAAAGGGCATAAGTGTGACACAAATGAGTTAAAGAAGATCCTGACGATTATCTCAACAGCACTCACAATAGAGCACGAAAGTAAACATCGACGGACCCCTAGCAAGCTAGAGGTGGGACGAGGTGCCCGGGAGGAGTAAGCATCCCCTGTTGGCTAGCCGCACCCGCCGTCGAAGTTTATGAAGCATGGAAATGAAAATATATACAATTTATGCACTGTCTGACGTAATGTCTATATAGAAAGTGCTATGGCGACAATGTCAGGGAAGTATATTCAAAACACTTACTGTCAAACCTCTCGCGGGGAACTCTGTTACGAGCTCCACACGGCAAAGGGCATAAGTGTGACACAAATGAGTTAAAGAAGATCCTGACGATAATCTCAACAGCACTCACAACAGAGCACGAAATTTAGCATCGACGGACCCCTAGCAAGCTAAAGGTGGGACCAGGTGCCCGGGAGGAGTAAGCATCCCCTTTTGGCTAGCCGCACCCGCCGTCGATGTTTATGAAGCATGGAAATGAAAATGTATAAAATTTATGCACTGTCTGACGTAATGTCTATATAGAAATTGCTATGGCGACAATGTCAGGGAAGTATATTCAAAACACTTCCTCTCAAACCCCTCGCGGGGAACTCTTTTACGAGCTCCACACGGCAAAGGGCATAAGTGTGACACAAATGAGTTCAAGAAGATCCTGACGATAATCTCAATCTCAACAGCACTCACAATAGAGCACGAAATTAAACATCGACCGACCCCTAGCAAGCTAGAGGTGGGACCAGGTGCCCGGGAGGAGTAAGAATCCCCTGTTGGCTAGCCGCACCCGCCGTCGATGTTTATGAAGCATGGAAGTGAAAATATATAAAATTTATGCACTGTCTGACGTAATGACTCTATAGAAAGTGCTATGGCGACAATGTCAGGGAAGTGTATTCAAAACACTTACTGTCAAACCCCTCGCGGGGAACTCTGTTACGAGCTCCACACGGCAAAGGGCATAAGTGTGACACAAATGAGTTAAAGAAGATCCTGACGATAATCTCAACAGCACTCACAACAGAGCACGAAATTTAGCATCGACGGACCCCTAGCAAGCTAAAGGTGGGACCAGGTACCCAGGAGGAGTAAGCATCCCCTTTTGGCTAGCCGCACCCGCCGTCGATGTTTATGAAGCATGGAAATGAAAATGTATAAAATTTATGCACTGTCTGACGTAATGTCTATATAGAAATTGCTATGGCGACAATGTCAGGGAAGTATATTCAAAACACTTCCTCTCAAACCCCTCGCGGGGAACTCTTTTACGAGCTCCACACGGCAAAGGCCATAAGTGTGACACAAATGAGTTCAAGAAGATCCTGACGATAATCTCAACAGCACTCACAAAAGAGCATGAAATTAAGCATCGACGAACCCCTAGCAAGCTAGAGGTGGGACCAGGTGCCCGGGAGGAGTAAGCATCCCCTGTTGGCTAGCCGCACCCGCCGTCGATGTTTATGAAGCATGGAAATGAAAATATATAAAATTTATGCACTGTCTGACGTAATGTTTATATAGAAAGTGCTATGGCGACAATGTCAGGGAAGTATATTCAAAACACTTCCTCTCAAACCCCTCGCGGGGAAATCTTTTACGAGCTCCACACGGCAAAGGCCATAAGTGTGACACAAATGAGTTAAAGAAGATCCTGACGATAATCTCAACAGCACTCACAATAGAGTACGAAAGTTAACATCGACGGACCCGAAGCAAGCTAGAGGTGGGACCAGGTGCCCGGGAGGAGTAAGCATCTCCTTTTGGCTAGCCGCACCCGCCGTCGATGTTCATGAAGCATGGAAATGAAAATATATAAAATTTATGCCCTGTCTGACGTAATGACTATATAGAAAGTGCTATGGCGACAATGTCAGGGAAGTATATTCAAAACATTTACTGTCAAACCCCTCGCGGGGAACTTTTTTACGAGCTCCACACGGCAAAGGGCATAAGTGTGACACAAATGAGTTAAAGAAGATCCTGACGATAATCTCAACAGCACTCACAATAGAGCACGAAAGTAAACATCGACGGACCCCTAGCAAGCTAAAGGTGGGACGAGGTGCCCGGGAGGAGTAAGCATCCCCTGTTAGCTAGCCGCACCCGCCGTCGATGTTTATGAAGCATGGAAATGAAAATATATAAAATTTATGCACTGTCTGACGTAATGTCTATATAGAAAGTGCTATGGCGACAATGTCAGGGAAGTATATTCAAAACACTTACTGTCAAACCCCTCGCTGGGAACTTTTTTACGAGCTCCACACGGCAAAGGGCATAAGTGTGACACAAATGAGTTCAAGAAGATCCTGACGATAATCTCAACAGCACTCACAATAGAGCACGAAATTAAACATCGATGGACCCCTAGCAAGCTAGAGGTGGGACCAGGTGCCCGGGAGGAGTAAGCATCCCCTGTTGGCTAGCCGCACCCGCCGTCGATGTTTATGAAGCATGGAAATGAAAATATATAAAATTTATGCACTGTCTGACGTACTGTCTATATAGAAAGTGCTATGACGACAATGTCAGGGAAGTATATTCAAAACACTTCCTCTCAAACCCCTCGCGGGGAACTCTTTTACGAGCTCCACACGGCAAAGGGCATAAGTGTGACACAAATGAGTTAAAGAAGATCCTGACGATAATCTCAACAGCACTCACAATAGAGCACGAAATTAAACATCGACGGACCCCTAGCAATCTAGAGGTGGGACCAGGTGCCAGTGAGGAGTAAGCAACCCGTGTTGGCTAGCCGCACCCGCCGTCGATGTTTATGAAGCATGGAAATGAAAATAAATAAAATTTATTCCTTTTCTGACGTAATGTCTATATAGAAAGTGCTATGGCGACAATGTCAGGTAAGTATATTCAAAACACTTACTGTCAAACCCCTCGCGGGGAACTTTTTTACGAGCTCCACACGGCAAAGGGAATAAGTGTGACACAAATGAGTTAAAGAAGATCCTGACGATAATCTCAACAGCACTCACAATAGAGCACGAAAGTAAACATCGACGGACCCCTAGCAAGCTAAAGGTGGGACGAGGTGCCCGGGAGGAGTAAGCATCCCCTGTTAGCTAGCCGCACCCGCCGTCGATGTTTATGAAGCATGGAAATGAAAATATATAAAATTTATGCACTGTCTGACGTAATGTCTATATAGAAAGTGCTATGGCGACAATGTCAGGGAAGTATATTCAAAACACTTACTGTCAAACCCCTCGCTGGGAACTTTTTTACGAGCTCCACACGGCAAAGGGCATAAGTGTGACACAAATGAGTTCAAGAAGATCCTGACTATAATCTCAACAGCACTCACAATAGAGCACGAAATTAAACATCGATGGACCCCTAGCAAGCTAGAGGTGGGACCAGGTGCCCGGGAGGAGTAAGCATCCCCTGTTGGCTAGCCGCACCCGCCGTCGATGTTTATGAAGCATGGAAATGAAAATATATAAAATTTATGCACTGTCTGACGTAATGTCTATATAGAAAGTGCTATGACGACAATGTCAGGGAAGTATATTCAAAACACTTCCTCTCAAACCCCTCGCGGGGAACTCTTTTACGAGCTCCACACGGCAAAGGGCATAAGTGTGACACAAATGAGTTAAAGAAGATCCTGACGATAATCTCAACAGCACTCACAATAGAGCACGAAATTAAACATCGACGGACCCCTAGCAATCTAGAGGTGGGACCAGGTGCCAGTGAGGAGTAAGCAACCCGTGTTGGCTAGCCGCACCCGCCGTCGATGTTTATGAAGCATGGAAATGAAAATAAATAAAATTTATTCCTTTTCTGACGTAATGTCTATATAGAAAGTGCTATGGCGACAATGTCAGGTAAGTATATTCAAAACACTTACTGTCAAACCCCTCGCGGGGAACTTTTTTACGAGCTCCACACGGCAAAGGGCATAAGTGTGACACAAATGAGTTAAAGAAGATCCTGACGATAATCTCAACAGCACTCACAATAGAGCACGAAAGTAAACATCGACGGACCCCTAGCAAGCTAAAGGTGGGACGAGGTGCCCGGGAGGAGTAAGCATCCCCTGTTAGCTAGCCGCACCCGCCGTCGATGTTTATGAAGCATGGAAATGAAAATATATAAAATTTATGCACTGTCTGACGTAATGTCTATATAGAAAGTGCTATGGCGACAATGTCAGGGAAGTATATTCAAAACACTTACTGTCAAACCCCTCGCTGGGAACTTTTTTACGAGCTCCACACGGCAAAGGGCATAAGTGTGACACAAATGAGTTCAAGAAGATCCTGACGATAATCTCAACAGCACTCACAATAGAGCACGAAATTAAACATCGATGGACCCCTAGCAAGCTAGAGGTGGGACCAGGTGCCCGGGAGGAGTAAGCATCCCCTGTTGGCTAGCCGCACCCGCCGTCGATGTTTATGAAGCATGGAAATGAAAATATATAAAATTTATGCACTGTCTGACGTAATGTCTATATAGAAAGTGCTATGACGACAATGTCAGGGAAGTATATTCAAAACACTTCCTCTCAAACCCCTCGCGGGGAACTCTTTTACGAGCTCCACACGGCAAAGGGCATAAGTGTGACACAAATGAGTTAAAGAAGATCCTGACGATAATCTCAACAGCACTCACAATAGAGCACGAAATTAAACATCGACGGACCCCTAGCAATCTAGAGGTGGGACCAGGTGCCAGTGAGGAGTAAGCAACCCGTGTTGGCTAGCCGCACCCGCCGTCGATGTTTATGAAGCATGGAAATGAAAATAAATAAAATTTATTCCTTTTCTGACGTAATGTCTATATAGAAAGTGCTATGGCGACAATGTCAGGTAAGTATATTCAAAACACTTACTGTCAAACCCCTCGCGGGGAACTTTTTTACGAGCTCCACACGGCATAGGGCAACAGTGTGACACAAATGAGTTAAAGAAGATCCTGACGATAATCTCAACAGCACTCACAATAGAGCACGAATTTAAACATCGAGGGGCCCCTAGCAAGCTAGAGGTGGGACCAGGTGCCCGGGAGGAGTAAGCATCCCCTGTTGGCTAGCCGCACCCGCCGTCGATGTTTATGAAGCATGGAAATGAAAATATATAAAATTTATGCACTGTCTGACGTAATGTCTATATAGAAAGTGCTATGGCGACCTTGTCAGGGAAGTATATTCAAAACACTTACTGTCAAACCCCTCGCGGGGAACTTTTTTACGAGCTCCACACGGCAAAGGGCATAAGTGTGACACAAATGAGTTAAAGAAGATCCTGACGATAATCTCAACAGCACTCACAATAGAGCACGAAATTAAACATCGACGGACCTCTAGCAAGCTAGAGGTGGGACAAAGTGCCCGGGAGGAGTAAGCATCCCCTGTTGGCTAGCCGCACCCGCCGTCGATGTTTATGAAGCATGGAAATGAAAATATTTAAAATTTATGCACTGTCTGACGTAATGTCTATACATAAAGTGCTATGGCGACAATGAGTTAAAGAAGATCCTGACGATAATCTCAACAGCACTCACAATAGAGCACACACGGACCTCCAGCAAGCTAGAGGTGGGATCAGGTGCCCGGGATCAGTAAGCATCCCCTGTTGGCTAGCCGCACCCGCCGTCGATGTTCATGCATAAAAAATGAAAGCTATATCTAAAATGCATACATTGTCTGAGGTTATGTCTATATAGAAAGTGTTATGGCGACCATGTCAGGGAAGTATATTCAAAACACTTACTGTCAAACCCCTCGCGGGGAACTTTTTTACGAGCTCCACACGGCAAAGGGCATAATTTGACACAAATGAGTTAAAGAAGATCCTGACGATAATTTCAACAGCACTCACAATAGAGCACAAAATTAAACATCGACGGACCCCTAGCAAGCTAGAGGTGGGACCAGGTGCCCGGGAGGAGTAAGCATCCCTTGTTGGCTAGCCGCACCCGCCGTCGATGTTTATGAAGCATGGAAATGAAAATATATAAAATTTATGCACTGTCTGACGTAATGTCTATATAGAAAGTGCTATGGCGACAATGTCAGGGAAGTATATTCAAAACACTTACTGTCAAACCCCTCGCGGGGAACTTTTTTATGAGCTCCACACGGCAAAGGGCATAAGTGTGACACAAATGAGTTAAAGAAGAACCAGACGATAATTTCAACAGCACTCACAATAGAGCACGAAATTAAACATCGACGGACCCCTAGCCAGATAGAGGTGGGATCAGGTGCCGGGAGGAGTAAGCATCCCCTGTTGACTAGCCGCACCCGCCGTCGATGTTCATGCACAAAAAAATGAAATCAATATAGATATCAATATCATATCAATATATTAGATATCAATATGCACTGTCTGACGTAATTTCTATATAGAAAGTGCTATGGCGACAATGTCAGGGAAGTATATTCAAAACACTTACTGTCAAACCCCTCGCTGGGAACTTTTTTACGAGCTCCACACGGCTAAGGGCATAAGTGTGACACAAATGAGTTAAAGAAGAACCTGACGATAATCTCAACAGCACTCACAATAGAGCACGAAATTAAACATCGACGGACCCCTAGCAAGCTAGAGGTGGGACCAGGTGCCTGGGAGGAGTAAGCATCCCCTGTTGGCTAGACGCACCCGCCGTCGATGTTTATGAAGCATGGAAATGAAAATATAAAATTTATGCACCGTCTGATGTAATGTCTATATAGAAAGTGCAATGGCGACAATGAGTTAAAGAAGATCCTGACGATAATCTCAACGGCGGGTGCGGCTGGCCAACGGGGGATGCTTACTCCTCCCGGGCACCTGGTCCCACCTCTAGCTTGCTAGGGGTCCGTCGATGCTTAATTTTGTACTCTATTGTGAGTGCTGTTGGGATTATTGTCAGGATCTTCTTTAACTCACAATAGAGCACAGACGGACCTCCAGCAAGCTAGAGTAGGGATCAGGTGCCCGGGAGCAGTAAGCATCCCCTGTTGGCTAGCCGCACCCGCCGTCGATGTTCATGCATAAAAAATGAAAGCTATATCTAAAATGCATACATTGTCTGAGGTTATGTCTATATAGAAAGTGTTATGGCGACCATGTCAGGGAAGTATATTCAAAACACTTACTGTCAAACCCCTCGCGGGGAACTTTTTTACGAGCTCCACACGGCAAAGGGCATAAGTGTGACACAAATGAGTTAAAGAAGAACCAGACGATAATCTCAACAGCACTCACAATAGAGCACGAAATTAAACATCGACGGACCCCTAGCAAGCTAGAGGTGGGACCAGGTGCCCGGGAGGAGTAAGCATCCCCTATTGGCTAGCCGCACCCGCCGTCGATGTTTATGAAGCATGGAAATGAAAATATATAAAATGTATGCACTGTCTGACGTAATGTCTATATAGAAAGTGCTATGGCGACAATGTCAGGGAAGTATATTCAAAACACTTACTGTCAAACCCCTCGCGGGGAACTTTTTTACGAGCTCCACACGGCAAAGGGCATAAGTGTGACACAAATGAGTTAAAAAAGAACCAGACGATAATCTCAACAGCACTCACAATAGAGCACGAAATTAAACATCGACGGACCCCTAGCCAGCTAGAGGTGGGACCAGGTGCCCGGGAGGAGTAAGCATCCCCTGTTGGGTAGCCGCACCCGCCGTCGATGTTTATGAAGCATGGAAATGAAAATATATAAAATTTATGCACTGTCTGACGTAATGTCTATATAGAAAGTGCTATAGCGAGAATGAGTTAAAGAAGATCCTGACGATAATCTCAACAGCACTCACAATAGAGCACAGACGGACCTCCAGCAAGCTAGAGGTGGGATCAGGTGCCCGGGAGGAGTAAGCATCCCCTGTTGACTAGCCGCACCCGCCGTCGATGTTCATGCACAAAAAATGAAAGCAATATCTAAAATGCATACATTGTCTGAGGTTATATCTATATAGAAAGTGTTATGGCGACCATGTCAGGGAAGTATATTCAAAACACTTACTGTCAAACCCCTCGCGGGGAACTTTTTTACGAGCTCCACACGGCAAAGGGCATAAGTGTGACACAAATGAGTTAAATAAGATCCTGACGATAATCTCAACAGCACTCACAATAGAGCACGAAATTAAACATCGACGGACCCCTAGCAAGTTAGAGGTGGGACCAGGTGCCCGGGAGGAGTAAGCATCCCCTGTTGGCTAGCCGCATCCGCCTTCGATGTTTATGAAGCATGGAAATGAAAATATATAAAATTTATGCACTGTCTGACGTAATGTCTATATAGAAAGTGCTATGGCGACAATGAGTTAAAGAAGATCCTGACGATAATCTCAACAGCACTCACAATAGAGCACACACGCACCTCCAGCAAGCTAGAGGTGGGATCAGGTGTCCGGGAGGAGAAAGCATCCACTGTTGGCTAGCCGCACCCGCCGTCGATGTTCATGCACAAAAAATGAAAGCAATATCTAAAATGCATACATTGTCTGAGGTTTTATCTATATAGAAAGTGTTATGGCGATCTTGTAGGGAAGTATATTCAAAACACTTACTGTCAAACCCCTCGCGGGGAACTTTTTTACGAGCTCCACACGGCAAAGGGCATAAGTGTGACACAAATGAGTTAAAGAAGACCCTGACGATAATCTCAACAGCACTCACAATAGAGCACGAAATTAAACATCGACGGACCCCTAGCAAGCTAGAGGTGGGACCAGTTGCCCGGGAGGAGTAAGCATCCCCTGTTGGCTAGCCGCACCCGCCGTCGATGTTTATGAAGCATGGAAATGAAAATATATAAAATTTATGCACTGGCTGACGTAATGTCTATATAGAAAGTGCTATGGCGACAATGTCAGGGAAGTATATTCAAAACACTTACTGTCAAACCCCTCGCAGGGAACTTTTTTACGAGATCCACACGGCAAAGGGCATAAGTGTGATACAAATGAGTTAAAGAAGATCCTGACGATAATCTCAACAGAACTCACAATAGAGCAAGAAATTAAACATCGACGGACCCCTAGCAAGCTAGAGGTGGGACCAGGTGCCCGGGAGGAGTAAGCATCCCCTGTTGTCTAGCCGCACCCGCCGTCGATGTTTATAAAGCATGGAAATGAAAATATTTAAAATTTATGCACTGTCTGACGTAATGTCTATATAGAAAGTGCTATGGCGACAATGTCAGGGAAGTATATTCAAAACACTTACTGTCAAACCCCTCGCGGGGAACTTTTTTACGAGCTCCACACGGCAAAGGGCATAAGTGTGACACAAATGAGTTAAAGAAGAACCTGACGATAATCTCAACAGCAGTAACAATAGAGCACGAAATTAAACATCGACGGACCCCTAGCAAGCTAGAGGCGGGACCAGGTGCCCTGGAGGAGTAAGCATCCCCTGTTGGCTAGCCGCACCCGCCGTCGATGTTCATGCATAAAAAATGAAAGCTATATCTAAAATGCATACATTGTCTGAGGTTATATCTATATAGAAAGTGTTATGGCGACCATGTCAGGGAAGTATATTCAAAACACTTACTGTCAAACCCCTCGCGGGGAACTTTTTTACGAGCTCCACACGGCAAAGGGCATAAGTGTGACACAAATGAGTTAAAGAAGATCCTGACGATAATCTCAACAGCACTCACAATAGAGCACAAAATTAAACATCGACGGACCCCTAGCAAGCTAGAGATGGGACCAGGTGCCCGGGAGGAGTAAGTATCCCCTGTTGGCTAGCCGCACCCGCCGTCGATGTTTATGAAGCATGGAAATGAAAGTATATAAAATTTATGCACTGTCTGACGTAATGTCTATATAGAAAGAGCTATGGCGACAATGTCAGGGAAGTATATTCAAAACACTTACTGTCAAACCCCTCGCGGGGAACTTTTTTACGAGCTCCACACGGCAAAGGGCATAAGTGTGACACAAATGAGTTAAAGAAGAACCAGACGATAATCTCAACAGCACTCACAATAGAGCACGAAATTAAACATCGACGGACCCCTATCCAGCTAGAGATGGGACCAGGTGCCCGGGAGGAGTAAGCATCCCCTATTGGCTAGCCGCACCCGCCATCGATGTTTATGAAGCATGGAAATGAAAATATATAAAATGTATGCACTGTCTGACGTAATGTCTATATAGAAAGTGCTATGGCGACAATGTCAGGGAAGTATATTCAAAACACTTACTGTCAAGCCCCTCGCGGGGAACTTTTTTACGAGCTCCACACGGCAAAGGGCATAAGTGTGACACAAAAGAGTTCAAGAAGATCCTGACGATAATCTCAACAGCACTCACAATAGAGCACAAAATTAAACATCGACGGACCCCTAGCAAGCTAGAGGTGGGACCAGGTGCCCGGGAGGAGTAAGCATCCCCTGTTGGCTAGCCGCACCTGCCGTCGATGTTTATGAAGCATGGAAATGAAAAAATATGTCATTTATGCACTGTCTGACGTAATGTCTATATAGAAAGTGCTATGGCGACAATGTCAGGGAAGTATATTCAAAACACTTACTGTCAAACCCCTCGCGGGGAACTTTTTTACGAGCTCCACACGGCAAAGGGCATAAGTGTGACACAAATGAGTTAAAGAAGAACCTGACGATTATCTCAACAGCACTCACAATAGAGCACGAAATTAAACATCGACGGACCCCTAGCAAGCTAGAGGTGGGACCAGGTGCCCGGGAAGGGTAAGCATCCCCTGTTGGCTAGCCGCACCCGCCGTCGATGTTTATGAAGCATGGAAATGAAAATATATAAAATTTATGCACTGTCTGACGTAATGTCTATACAGAAAGTGCTATGGCGACAATGAGTTAAAGAAGATCCTGACGATAATCTCAACAGCACTCACAATAGAGCACAGACGGACCTCCAGCAAGCTAGAGGTGGGATCAGGTGCCCGGGAGGAGTAAGCATCCCCTGTTGGCTAGCCGCACCCGCCGTCGATGTTTATGAAGCTTGGAAATGAAAATATATAAAATTTATGCACTGGCTGACGTAATGTCTATATAGAAAGTGCTATGGCGACAATGTCAGGGAAGTATATTCAAAACACTTACTGTCAAACCCCTCGCAGGGAACTTTTTTACGAGCTCCACACGGCAAAGGGCATAAGTGTGACACAAATGAGTTAAAGAAGATCCTGACGATAATCTCAACAGCACTCACAATAGAGCACGAAATTAAACATCGACGGACCCCTAGCAAGGTAGAGATGGGGCAAGGTGCCCGGGAGGAGTAAGCATCCCCTGTTGGCTAGCCGCACCCGCCGTCGATGTTTATAAAGCATGGAACTGAAAATATTTAAAATTTATGCACTGTCTGACGTAATGTCTATATAGAAAGTGCTATGGCGACAATGTCAGGGAAGTATATTCAAAACACTTACTGTCAAACCCCTCGCGGGGAACTTTTTTACGAGCTCCACACGGCAAAGGGCATAAGTGTGACACAAATGAGTTAAAGAAGATCCTGACGATAATCTCAACAGCACTCACAATAGAGCACGAATTTAAACATCGACGGACCCCTAGCAAGCTAGAGGTGGGACCAGGTGCCCGGGAGGAGTAAGCATCCCCTGGTGGCTAGCCGCACCCGCCGTCGATGTTTATGAAGCATGGAAATGAAAATATTTAAAATTTATGCACTGTCTGACGTAATGTCTATATAGAAAGTGCTATGGCGACAATGTCAGGGAAGTATATTCAAAACACTTACTGTCAAACCCCTCCCGGGGAATTTTTTACGAAATCCACACGGCAAAGGGCATAAGTGTGACACAAATGAGTTAAAGAAGATCCTGACGATAATCTCAACAGCACTCACAATAGAGCACGAAATTAAACATCGACGGACCCCTAGCAAGCTAGAGGTGGGACCAGGTGCCCGGGAGGAGTAAGCATCCCCTGTTGGCTAGCCGCACCCGCCGTCGATGTTTATGAAGCATAGAAATGAAAATATATAAAATTTATGCACTGGCTGACGTAATGTCTATATAGAAAGTGCTATGGCGACAATGAGTTAAAGAAGATCCTGACGATTATCTCAACAGCACTCACAATAGAGCACAGACGGACCTCCAGCAAGGTAGAGGTGGGATCAGGTGCCCGGGAGGAGTAAGCATCCCCTGTTGGCTAGCCGCACCCGCAGTCGATGTTCATGCACAAAAAATGAAAGCAATATCTAAAATGCATACATTGTCTGAGGTTATATCTATATAGAAAGTGTTATTGCGACCTTGTCAGGGAAGTATATTGAAAACACTTACTGTAAAACCCCTCGCGGGGACCTTTTTTACGAAATCCACACGGCAAAGGGCATAAGTGTGACACAAATGAGTTCAAGAAGATCCTGACGATAATCTCAACAGCACTCACAATAGAGCACGAAATTAAAGATCGACGGACCCGTAGCAAGCTAGAGGTGGGACCAGGTGCCCGGGAGGAGTAAGCATCCCCTGTTGGCTAGCCGCACCCGCCGTCGATGTTTATGAAGCATGGAAATGAAAATATATAAAATTTATGCACTGTCTGACGTAATGTCTATATAGAAAGTGCTGTGGCGACAATGTCAGGGAAGTATATTCAAAACACTTACTGTCAAACCCCTCGCGGGGAACTTTTTACGAGCGCCACACGGCAAAGGGCATAAGTGTGACACAAATGAGTTAAAGAAGATCCTGACGATAATCTCAACAGCACTCACAAAAGAGCACGAAATTAAACATCGACGGACCCCTAGCAAGCTAGAGGTGGGACCAGGTGCCCGGGAGGAGTAAGCATCCCCTGTTGGCTAGCCGCACCCGCCGTCGATGTTTATGAAGCATGGAAATGAAAATATATAAAATCTATGCACTGTCTGACGTAATGTCTATATAGAAATTGCTAGGGCGACAATGTCAGGGAAGTATATTCAAAACACTTACTGTTAAACCCCTCGCTGGGAACTATTTTACGAGCTCCACACGGCAAAGGGCATAAGTGTGACACAAATGAGTTAAAGAAGATCCTGACGATAATCTCAACAGCACTCACAATAGAGCACGAAATTAAACATCGACGGACCCGTAGCAAGCTAGAGGTGGGACCAGGTGCCCGGGAGGAGTAAGCATCCCCTGTAGGTTAGCCGCACCCTCCGTCGATGTTTATGAAGCATGGAAATGAAAATATATAAAATTTATTCCTTTTCTGACGTAATGTGTATATAGAAAGTGCTATGGCGACAATGTCAGGGAAGTATATTCAAAACACTTACTGTCAAACCCCTCGCGGGGAACTTTTTACGAGCGCCACACGGCAAAGGGCATAAATGTGACACAAATGAGTTAAAGAAGATCCTGACGATAATCTCAACAGCACTCACAAAAGAGCACGAAATTAAACATCGACGGACCCCTAGCAAGCTAGAGGTGGGACCAAGTGCCCGGGAGGAGTAAGCATCCCCTGTTGGCTAGCCGCACCCGCCGTCGATGTTTATGAAGCATGGAAATGAAAATATATAAAATTTATGCACTGTCTGACGTAATGTCTATATAGAAATTGCTAGGGCGACAATGTCAGGGAAGTATATTCAAAACACTTACTGTTAAACCCCTCGCTGGGAACTATTTTACGAGCTCCACACGGCAAAGGGCATAAGTGTGACACAAATGAGTTAAAGAAGATCCTGACGATTATCTCAACAGCACTCACAATAGAGCACGAAATTAAACATCGACGGACCCGTAGCAAGCTAGAGGTTGGACCAGGTGCCCGGGAGGAGTAAGCATCCCCTGTAGGTTAGCCGCACCCACCGTCGATGTTTATGAAGCATGGAAATGAAAATATATAAAATTTATTCCTTTTCTGACGTAATGTGTATATAGAAAGTGCTATGGCGACAATGTCAGGGAAGTATATTCAAAACACTTACTGTCAAACCCCTCGCGGGGAACTTTTTTACGAGCTCCACACGGCAAAGGGCATAAGTGTGACACAAATGAGTTCAAGAAGATCCTGACGATAATGTAAACAGCACTCACAATAGAGCACGAAATTAAACATCGACGGATCCCTAGCAAGCTAGAGGTGGGACCAGGTGCCCGGGAGGAGTAAGCATCCCCTGTAGGCTAGCCGCACCCACCGTCGATGTTTATGAAGCATGGAAATGAAAATATATAAAATTTATGCATTTTCTGACGTAATGTGTATATAGAAAGTGCTATGGCGACAATGTCAGGGAAGTATATTCAAAACACTTACTGTCAAACCCCTCGCGGGGAACTTTTTTACGAGCTCCACACGGCAAAGGGCATAAGTGTGACACAAATGAGTTCACGAAGATCCTGACGATAATCTCAACAGCACTCACAATAGAGCACGAAATTAAACATCGACGGACCCCTAGCAAGCTAGAGGTGAGACCACGTGCCCGGGAGGAGCAAGCATCCCCTGTTGGCTAGCCGCACCCGCCGTCGATGTTTATGAAGCATGGAAATGAAAATATATAAAATTTATGCACTGGCTGACGTAATGACTATATGGAAAGTGCTATGGTGACAATGTCAGGGAAGTATATTCAAAACACTTACTGTCAAACCCCTCGCGGGGAACTTTTTACGAGCTCCACACGGCAAAGGGCATAAGTGTGACACAAATGAGTTCACGAAGATCCTGACGATAATCTCAACAGCACTCACAATAGAGCACGAAATTAAACATCGACGGACCCCTAGCAAGCTAGAGGTGGGACCACCCTAACGAAAAAGTACTATAGTATACTATAGTATACTATAGTATACTATAGTATACTATAGTATACTTTACTACACAAAACTTTACTATACTATACTATACAAAACTTTACTATACTACACAAAACTTTACTATACTACACTATACTACACGAAACTTTACTATACTACACGAAACTTTACTATACTACACGAAACTTTACTATACTACACAAAGCTTTACTATACTACTCGAAACTTTACTATACTACACGAAACTTTACTATACTACATGAAACTTTACTATACTACATGAAACTTTACTATACTACACAAAACTTTACTATACTACACAAAGCTTTACTATACTACACGAAACTTTACTAAACTACACGAAACTTTACTATACTACACAAAGCTTTTCTATACTACACGAAACTTTACTATACTACACGAAACTTTACTATACTACATGAAACTTTACTATACTACATGAAACTTTACTATACTACACAAAACTTTACTATACTTCACAAAACTTTACTACACAAAACTTTACTACACTATACTACACAAAACTTTACTACACAAAACTTTACTACACAAAACTTTACTACACAAAACTTTACTACACTATACTACATGAAACTTTACTATACTACACGAAACTCTACTATACTGCACGAAACTCTACTATACTATACGAAACTTTATGAAACTTAACTATACTACACAAAACTTTATAAAACTTAATTACACTACGGGAAACTTTATAACATAAAATGTAACGGCATGGACAATCAGGATGTTTTTTTTTTTATAATTCCTTGTTCACACGAATGCGCATTAGATTTTCGTACATTTGCACTGAAAGTCATATATAGTTATAACAGAAATAAAGCTTAAGCTTACGCTCACGCAGCAAGATACGCCCTTTGGGATTTTTTTCACACCACCAAAATATCTAAGTCCCATAACTCCATGAAGACAAATTGGATGAACCTGAAAATCGAAAGGCGGCTTCCTCTTAAGTTCAAAGTCTGATCACAATGAACAAATATCATGAAAATCTGTTGACGCATATTCACGTTATTGCGTTCCATGCACCTACATTTTGCCCTTAGCTTAACATGTATGTGCATATAACCCCCCCCCCCCCCCCATTACACATAATTTCTGGATAATGTGACAAAAAATTTAAGAACCCGTTACATATGTGAAAGAACATCCTTTGTACTTGAAATATACAAAATTTCAAAACATTTCAACCAAAAATAGATTTTTAAAGAATTTTTAACTATTTGAGTATATTTTCATTGTATTTAAAATATCTAAGTCCCTCAACTCTGTAACGACAAATCAGATGAATCTGAAAATCGAAAGGCAGCTTCTTCTTCAAAGTGTGATCACAATGTAGAAATATCCTGTAAATCCGTTGACGCATATTCAAGTTATTGCGTTCCATGCACCTATATTTTGCCCTTAGCTTAACATGTATGTGCATATAACCCCCCCCCTCCCATTACACATAACATCTCGGTTATGTGACCAAAAAATTAAAAACCCGTTACATATGTCAAAGAGAATCCTTTCTACCTTAAGTATACAAAATTTCAAAACATTTCGACCAGAAATATATTTTTAAAATAATTTTTAACTATTTTAGTATATTTTCACTGTATTTTAAAATATCTAAGTCCCATAACTCTGTAACGACATATCAGATGAACCTGAAAATCAAAAGGTGGCTTCCTCTCCACTGTCCAATCATAATGTATGAATATAATGAAAATCTGTTGACGCATATTGAAGTTATTGCGTTCCATGCGCCTATGTTTTGCCCTTAGCTTAACATGTATGTGCATATTACCCCCCCCCCCTTCCCATTACACACAATATCTCGGTTATACAACAAAAAAATTAAAAACCCGTTACATATGTCAAAGAACATGTTTTCTTCTTGAAGTATACAAAATTTCAAAACATTCCCACCAAAAATAGATTTTTAAATAATTTTAAACTATTTTAGTATATTTTCACTGTATTTTAAAAATTTTTCTAAGTCAAATAACTCTGTAACGCCAAATCGGATGAACCTGAAAATCGAAAGGCAGCTTCCTCTCCACAGTCCAATCATAATGTTTGAATTTCATGAAAATCTGTTGACGCATATTCAAGTTATTGCGTTCCATAGGCGGACAGACAGACGGACAGACGGACTTCGCCATACCATAATACAACCCGTCAAATGACGGGCGTAAAAAAAGTAGAATTTATGCCCAATTATTGTATTTCTAATAAGTTTCGTCTAGGCTTTTAGAATTTTCAGAAAGGCTGATACAATATCAAAGTATGGTATATACTGTAGAATCAATATATATCATATATGCATGTGCCAGATTTAATGCAAAATAGTTTCGCTTTGCATTCGCTCGACAAAATCTAATGCGTAGTTGATCTGCACAAAACTTCACAGAAATGTGTCTTAAAGCTGTACTACAGTGTATGGGGGATTATCATGATCAATATTTTTTATTACGCAACTTCTTTGTAGTACATTTTTTAATGTGCATAGTGTCTGAAATTAGACAATGAATTAAAAAGGACAGGTAGAATTTCGTCCCAATGCACTATTGATGGTACATGTAGCATTTATATCATTGAACTGATGCAAGCCCCCCCCCCCCCTCCGGTTTCTGAGAATAAATTACTTTCAAATAAATATGCTTAAGTTTCTAAGATTGAATATAAATTCAGTTAGTGGAATACATTTGAATTATGTAACACAAAAGATAGGTAGGCTTTGTTTACATCATGATAATAGTGAATAACAGTCAGAGGCAATTCGAGTTACAAAACGTTAACATTACCACGAGAATATCTTAAACGAAGCTTTCTCCCATCAATCATATTCCATATCAAATTCTTGTAAAATATGATTGTGAGTACTCAGTTTACCTTGCTTTTTCTCACTTTTATCCAATTTCTCGTCGATGTCCTGACGTCTATATATAGAAGTCCAAGACACTCCATATCTATGTTAGGAGTACTGGGTAGGCAAGACCAGAGCATATTTTCAAGAGTCCCGGGGAAAGAGGGTTGCAGCGAAAGCGATGAAAAGGAGCGGGTCCAGGGTTACAAGCATATAGGAGGTATCCCCAAAGCCGGATCCCTAAAGAATTATTGAGTATCGAGCGGGAGGGGAGGGGGGGAGTAACATATCCGATTCTGTAGGTAGGGATTCGGGGGCCTTTCACGGGAAAGTGTTGTTCAGAAGAAGGAGAGGCACGCATGGTGGCGGTGGTTCAAATGAAATCATAATTATATTATGTCTGATTTAAAATTAGAAAAAAATGTGTACTAGTACATTCAAAGCATTCATGTATACATGTAAATCTAATTTTTTCAAAGTAACATTCATTTGTCGATCATCAACTGCTTAGAGGAGGTTGTATTGATCTACTAATTATACATGAGAGAGAGAGAGAGAGAGAGAGAGAGAGAGAGAGAGAGAGAGAGAGAGAGAGAGAGAGAGAGAGGTAACTTAGATGCGAAGCGAATAAAGATTAAAAACAATAAAGAATAAAAACAAGACTATACAAGGACTTTGAAGTATACACATGTAGTCCACCGAGTCCGGCGTGGGAGAAGGGGTTCATTATATAATTTTAGAAAATATATATATGCAAAAATAAGCTTTGATGATATTTTCAAATCCAAGGGATATTGGGGGTGTCCAACATACCACCTCTAGATCCGCGCTTACATTCGATGAATGGGGTCTTACATACCCCCTCTAGATCCGCGCTTACATTCACGATGAATGGTACATGTGTATCGATCTCTTTTACTTACCCCGTTGTATATTCGAAGGGTATTCCGTACATGTACGATTAATGCTTTCGAATTGTCGGTATCTTCAAGGTCACATAAACCGTTTAATCTTTCACCGCATATACACAATAATCCACAATTTATTTATATTATTAATATATGTATTATTATTATAATTTTAAGTATTAAAGGTGATTAAATAGAAAATGTTAACATATTGTGTGTTTTTTTTTTAAGTATTTTAATAAAATCAATTATTCATCTATTTAAGATTTTTCGAAGGATAAGTTGGTGACAACAATACATGGGCGGATATGTACGTCCCTAGATTTTGTTTCAAGGGGGGTGCAACCAGGGTCAGGGGATCCAGAGTATAGTATATACTATATTCATGTACATTAGAAAAAAAACGGGTATGGTATGGTATGGTTTATTTGCAAACAGTCATTAAGGCCCATAAGGCTAAAGCATACAAACAGTTACAATGTAATAAAGCATACTTGAAACACTGTGAGTAGCCACAATAATAAATATGTATGAGAAAAAAATGGAGAGAAAAAGTTATTTCTTATGAATGAAGAAAACAGTAAAAGGAAAATAATTCTTATAAAATGTTCTTGTACAAGTGGTGGAGGAAGAATGACATTGGCCATATTGTGTATATGCAAACAAGCATCACAAGATATATACATTAATAAATGATGATATCTTTATAAAGATAAATTAAGAATTATAAACATTTAAGAAAATAAAACGGGTAAACATGAGGATTTTTGCGGGCAATTCCTGGTCCCGGTAACTGAGCTGCGTTTGTAGGTGTAGAGAATGTCAAAGAATTATATTGTACATCGTTTGCTAAAACTGAATCATGTTCGAATACTCTCAAGAGGAATCTATTTGTCAATTTTTTTTTTTCAATTTCTCGGAAGGCCCGGACTCCCATCGATAGGAGGAACATCCTCCCATATCCTCCGGCCTCACAATTTTCCAAAGCAAAGTATATGTACCCAACCCAAATAAACATTTTATCTGAAATTCTATTTTCATCTATCTTGAACTCCCTCCGCTTACTTGATACATGTATTTCCCTGATCTCCCACAGCACGAAAATTCGAGTTTCCATATTTTGGAAACTACCTAGAAACTGCATAGAAACCGGAGTTGACAGTTTCCCAGTGGTTTCCAAGGCATGGAAATCCGGATCACGTAGTTTAATTCCACCAAGATTCCATTTTTGAAACTTGGTTGAGTGGTTTCCATTAGGTTTCCATTTTGTAAACTTCTAATCAAATTTTAACACAGAGTGAAGAAAACTTTATTTATTTCTACTTCGATTTGCAATTGGAGGAGGTGGAATTTTGTCGACTAGGGGACGCCATTCCGTACGGCGACTTTGCCTCACATTCATACCATAGCGGCAGGGTGATTTATTTATTTATTTATTTATTTATTTATTTATTTATTTATTTATTTATTTATTTATTCATTCATTCATTCATTCATTCATTCATTCATTCATTCATTCATTCATTCATTCATTTATTTATTTATTTATTTATTTATTTATTTATTTATTTATTTATTTATTTATTTTTTTGTTTCTCTTATATGTATATTTTAAAAGAAACAAATAGATAACTGAAATATGCAACAAAATACGTTTTGACAATTCCAATTAAAACAGAATTTTAGTTGGGAAACGGATTGAGAAATTTAAAGAAATGTAGTTCCTACCTCAATTTGTGCATAAATGTCATATTTTTCCTATTCCTTTTCTATATCAGAGACAAAATATGTTTTCGCAGGTATTCATTTTAGTTTTCTAGTCAAATTCCTGAAAATTTGACTATGAATCGTCTTGTACATCAGTGGCAAATTTAGGGGTGTGGAGGGGGCTGCCCCCCAGATAGCATGACTACGTTGGGCCAATGTTGGTAATATGTTGTATGGTTGGCCGGTGGTTGGCGTTGGCATGTCAACGTTGGATCAACATTGGCCCAATATTGTATTTGTCGGACATACCAATGAATTATCGCTGTTGTTGGACTGGGGTTGGGCCAATGTTGGTCCAACATCGTATGTTCAAGATAAAAGCACCGATCGAATTATTTAATTTTACAAATGAGATTTGAAATACACACCATCATTGAAAAAGATCAAAATTTTGTTTCAAAATAATAAAACGAAGCCTAAGAGTCAAAAGAATAATAATCTAACTTACGACGTTGGTTCAATGTTGGGCCAACGTTGGTCCAAAATAAAGAAAAAATGTAAAGATCGATTCAAATGAAATCTAATCTAATAACAAGTCAATCTGACTTTTGTAACTGGACAATATTAACTGAATTTATTCCTCGATCTTTAACATTTTTACATTATTTGCAATAATGGTATGAATGGGTTGCCGTTGGGCCTACGTCGGACCTACATATGTTATACCAAGGTTAATTTTCAAAATATCGTTTATTTTTCATTTCCGAAAAGTCTTTAACTATGAAGTTTTGAAAAAATTTTCAAATACTTTACAAGTCTTTAGATAAGAAATTTGTGTCCGTCAAAAGAGAACATACTTTTTGCGGTACTGTAAGACGTTGGGTCAACGTTGGACCAACGTAAACATTGGGTAAAGAAAACATTAAAAAAAAAACAATTTTTCATAAAAAATATTAGATCATGTCTATAATGTGCATAGTTATTTCACAATGATACATACATGTATATAATATGTCAGTAATTAAAGGTTCCTGCATTACTTTATAAAAGTCAACTCATCATAAAATTAACTACCGAAGTAACTGCAGAGATAAGATCTAGGTCAGTGCTTGGCCGGTCAAGTCATAATTAACACCAGATGTCTGACCAGTTTCTAAGGCAACGGAGCTAGATTGCACAATCTGATACCGGACGTTTCTTATCTGGGACGCAAACTACAAGGTTTTAAGTAAAGATACATTTGAAATAGAGCGAGAGCGGTCAGTGGACGCTAAAGTTTTGTAAAGTGTAGGCAGTAAAAGTAAGTACATTATGATATTTATTATTATTCATGATTGTTGGCAATTCGTATGTATTATTCTATTTATTTTTGTTCATATTGCATTTGTAGAAATCAAATTAACTAGTATCATTAATCATGTTAATTTATTTAAATATCTGATATTTTTGTATCTTTTCTCTTTTGCAGTAATATACCACGTTGAAATGGAGATCGGTTAATCGAATGATTTGGAGATAGTATTCGACTTGATGAGAAAGAAAGGAAAAGTGGAGATACCAAAGGACCACAGTTGTGTTTGAAGTCGGATAGTTAACATTGAGTGATTTATCACATGTTTATGTTCAGACGTGTGGATCAAGAAATATGAGGATATTTATTTTCTACTTTCAGATCACCAATGGATCTACGGCCAACGTTACCAACAAAAAGCCAACGTTCAGTCAACATATTATTACAATGTTGGATTGACGTTGGACCAACATAAATCCGATATATATGTTAAACTGGACCAGCGTTAGGCCAACGTATAAACATCCGAGGTCTGACATCGGCCCAACAGCGACCCAACTTGTGGGGCCAACGTTGGGCCGATGAGCAACATACTGGTGGACCAAGAGTCCCCGAGGGCACATGTAGCCAAGTTCGATCAACTTCGGTTGATCGTCGGTGTCTTCAACGCATTTGAAATTTTCTGTTACAAAATTTCTTGAAATTTCTAAAACGTGGGTCCTGTAGCATCATATCCCACCCATTCTGCTACGTCTTTTTGTACATTTTTGGACATACTTTTCATACTTTTTGGCCATATTACATTGTTTAGATTAAGGATCACTGACGAGGGTTTAGTACCCGAAACGTGCATGTCTGGTCCATGCTGAAATTTATCAGGTTTTAAATGATGCTATTGAATTTAAAGACGTTTAACATTTGAACTACTTGGTGAGTGTCACTGCTGGTGGACCAAGAGTCCCCGAGGGCACATGTAGCCAAGTTCGATCAACTTCGGTTGATCGTCGGTGTCTTCAACGCATTTGAAATTTTCTGTTACAAAATTTCTTGAAATTTCTAAAACGTGGGTCCTGTAGCATCATATCCCACCCATTCTGCTACGTCTTTTTGTACATTTTTGGACATACTTTTCATACTTTTTGGCCATATTACATTGTTTAGATTAAGGATCACTGACGAGGGTTTAGTACCCGAAACGTGCATGTCTGGTCCATGCTGAAATTTATCAGGTTTTAAATGATGCTATTGAATTTAAAGACGTTTAACATTTGAACTACTTGGTGAGTGTCACTGCTGGTGGACCAAGAGTCCCCGAGGGCACATGTAGCCAAGTTCGATCAACTTCGGTTGATCGTCGGTGTCTTCAACGCATTTGAAATTTTCTGTTACAAAATTTCTTGAAATTTCTAAAACGTGGGTCCTGTAGCATCATATCCCACCCATTCTGCTACGTCTTTTTGTACATTTTTGGACATACTTTTCATACTTTTTGGCCATATTACATTGTTTAGATTAAGGATCACTGACGAGGGTTTAGTACCCGAAACGTGCATGTCTGGTCCATGCTGAAATTTATCAGGTTTTAAATGATGCTATTGAATTTAAAGACGTTTAACATTTGAACTACTTGGTGAGTGTCACTGCTGGTGGACCAAGAGTCCCCGAGGGCACATGTAGCCAAGTTCGATCAACTTCGGTTGATCGTCGGTGTCTTCAACGCATTTGAAATTTTCTGTTACAAAATTTCTTGAAATTTCTAAAACGTGGGTCCTGTAGCATCATATCCCACCCATTCTGCTACGTCTTTTTGTACATTTTTGGACATACTTTTCATACTTTTTGGCCATATTACATTGTTTAGATTAAGGATCACTGACGAGGGTTTAGTACCCGAAACGTGCATGTCTGGTCCATGCTGAAATTTATCAGGTTTTAAATGATGCTATTGAATTTAAAGACGTTTAACATTTGAACTACTTGGTGAGTGTCACTGCTGGTGGACCAAGAGTCCCCGAGGGCACATGTAGCCAAGTTCGATCAACTTCGGTTGATCGTCGGTGTCTTCAACGCATTTGAAATTTTCTGTTACAAAATTTCTTGAAATTTCTAAAACGTGGGTCCTGTAGCATCATATCCCACCCATTCTGCTACGTCTTTTTGTACATTTTTGGACATACTTTTCATACTTTTTGGCCATATTACATTGTTTAGATTAAGGATCACTGACGAGGGTTTAGTACCCGAAACGTGCATGTCTGGTCCATGTTGAAATTTATCAGGTTTTAAATGATGCTATTGAATTTAAAGACGTTTAACATTTGAACTACTTGGTGAGTGTCACTGCTGGTGGACCAAGAGTCCCCGAGGGCACATGTAGCCAAGTTCGATCAACTTCGGTTGATCGTCGGTGTCTTCAACGCATTTGAAATTTTCTGTTACAAAATTTCTTGAAATTTCTAAAACGTGGGTCCTGTAGCATCATATCCCACCCATTCTGCTACGTCTTTTTGTACATTTTTGGACATACTTTTCATACTTTTTGGCCATATTACATTGTTTAGATTAAGGATCACTGACGAGGGTTTAGTACCCGAAACGTGCATGTCTGGTCCATGCTGAAATTTATCAGGTTTTAAATGATGCTATTGAATTTAAAGACGTTTAACATTTGAACTACTTGGTGAGTGTCACTGCTGGTGGACCAAGAGTCCCCGAGGGCACATGTAGCCAAGTTCGATCAACTTCGGTTGATCGTCGGTGTCTTCAACGCATTTGAAATTTTCTGTTACAAAATTTCTTGAAATTTCTAAAACGTGGGTCCTGTAGCATCATATCCCACCCATTCTGCTACGTCTTTTTGTACATTTTTGGACATACTTTTCATACTTTTTGGCCATATTACATTGTTTAGATTAAGGATCACTGACGAGGGTTTAGTACCCGAAACGTGCATGTCTGGTCCATGCTGAAATTTATCAGGTTTTAAATGATGCTATTGAATTTAAAGACGTTTAACATTTGAACTACTTGGTGAGTGTCACTGCTGGTGGACCAAGAGTCCCCGAGGGCACATGTAGCCAAGTTCGATCAACTTCGGTTGATCGTCGGTGTCTTCAACGCATTTGAAATTTTCTGTTATAAAATTTCTTGAAATTTCTAAAACGTGGGTCCTGTAGCATCATATCCCACCCATTCTGCTACGTCTTTTTGTACATTTTTGGACATACTTTTCATACTTTTTGGCCATATTACATTGTTTAGATTAAGGATCACTGACGAGGGTTTAGTACCCGAAACGTGCATGTCTGGTCCATGCTGAAATTTATCAGGTTTTAAATGATGCTATTGAATTTAAAGACGTTTAACATTTGAACTACTTGGTGAGTGTCACTGCTGGTGGACCAAGAGTCCCCGAGGGCACATGTAGCCAAGTTCGATCAACTTCGGTTGATCGTCGGTGTCTTCAACGCATTTGAAATTTTCTGTTACAAAATTTCTTGAAATTTCTAAAACGTGGGTCCTGTAGCATCATATCCCACCCATTCTGCTACGTCTTTTTGTACATTTTTGGACATACTTTTCATACTTTTTGGCCATATTACATTGTTTAGATTAAGGATCACTGACGAGGGTTTAGTACCCGAAACGTGCATGTCTGGTCCATGCTGAAATTTATCAGGTTTTAAATGATGCTATTGAATTTAAAGACGTTTAACATTTGAACTACTTGGTGAGTGTCACTGCTGGTGGACCAAGAGTCCCCGAGGGCACATGTAGCCAAGTTCGATCAACTTCGGTTGATCGTCGGTGTCTTCAACGCATTTGAAATTTTCTGTTACAAAATTTCTTGAAATTTCTAAAACGTGGGTCCTGTAGCATCATATCCCACCCATTCTGCTACGTCTTTTTGTACATTTTTGGACATACTTTTCATACTTTTTGGCCATATTACATTGTTTAGATTAAGGATCACTGACGAGGGTTTAGTACCCGAAACGTGCATGTCTGGTCCATGCTGAAATTTATCAGGTTTTAAATGATGCTATTGAATTTAAAGACGTTTAACATTGCATTGGCCCAACATTCACTGCCGATATTGGCCCAACGTAAATGTCACCGATGGACTTGCGTTGGGCCAACATCAGCATGCTATCTGGGCCGTCCCCTCTTTTCTTCCCAAGCCCTATATTGTAGGAATAGCAAATTTTCCTCTTGAACCTTCTCCTCCTCCTCAAAGCTAGATGACTCTGGATCTGCATATATAATTACGGTATCATTCTAATTTATGTATTTTACTAATAACAAGGACTTATAAACACTTTTAAAGTCAACATGATTCAGCATTAATGTTTATTAAGACATTTCTAGAAAAAAAATCTGTAAAAATTAATACATGTACGCAAAAACTAAATTCAATAGAGCTATAGCATTAGCGAAGTGCTATGTATACCTTTTGAAAAGGTCACAAATACCAGTTACGTAACGATTGACCCCATGTAAATTGCATGTCAATTGGAGTCGGGGGAGGTGCGGGGGAGGTGTGGGGGAGGTGCGGCGCCGCGTACTTAGTTTGTTTTGACAAGTACACAATCACTGATGCATGCAATTTCGGCATGTCATTTATGCAACACTATGCAGGTTCTATCAGAGAGAGAGAGAGATAGAGAGAGAAAGAGAGGGGGTCAAGCCTGAGTTTCTTTATATTCAGCGCCAAACCGATAGAAAATGACTCGGCAAGTAAAGAAAAAGTCCAATTAAAACATCCCATCTCAGAAAATAAATGGCTCTAAATTCTTGCAGTACCTAATGAATTGAATGAGACTGAGCTTATGAATAAATAAAACGAAATAAAACAGTTATCCCTTTCCTTAATCGGAAATCTTCATAAACATCATTCAAATCTTGAAGGCGGATCTAGAAAAATGGTTTAAAGAAGATTCCGGACTTTTTGAAGAGGAATATAAAAACAAAACCATAAACTATAAATAATAATAATAATTAAAAAAACCCGTTGAAGCCCTTTTATGATTTATATATATGTACAACTGGCAAGCGAGAGCACAGGTCACCGAAAATTGGAAAACTGTAAGGAGATACTATTTCTATGCTCCATATATATATATATATACCGTCCTACAGTGACCCCTACATTATGTTCAATGGGGGGGGGGGGGGTCATAAAAGGTGGCGAGTAAAATAGAAAGCGTGAAATTTTACTTCAAAAATATTGTCAAACAAACAAAAAAGAAGAAGGAAGGAAAAAAAAGGAATATATGGTAAATTAAAGAAAGAAATCGGACAAATTCAAGTTTTGAAGTAAAAGGTAACCGCATACCCCCCCCCCCCCCCACACACACACACACACTCTCACACAAACAAGCACTAGAGTCCATTCCCTACATTCATTTGTGATCTTATAGTTCGTAAGATCAAAATCCTAGAAATGAAAAAAAAAAAACTCTCCAGAAGTCTTTTTTTAATTTACCATATAAACGTCATTTAAATCTTCCAAAGTCGATAAAACCAATCAGATTCAGAATATATAAAATGGCTAGTTTTATAAATAGCAATTTTTCATTATCATGGTTATTTTCAAGTATCTCATTCAAATATAGAAAGTAACCCCCCCCCCCCCCAATTTACCTTATTTATCAATTTTGTACTGAGAATCAGATATAAGACGTAAAATAATAATAATAATAATAATAATAATATCAGAGAGACCTACGGTCAAAAACTCGGGATTCACCACACTCGGTCCCGGCCAGCATATTTTCTAAGGCCAAAAATAAAGACAGAGATCAGATTTTGGAAATATTATATATACATGTACATGAATTCGTAAATTATGTGAAAAATTCCCCAATTGAGATCCCTTCAGGAAGGAAATTGTTTAAGTAACCGGCGATCTCTGGTAGAGGGTTGGACACTGTCACAGCCTGTCGGAAAGAGGAGATGGGGTGGTAGGTGGGATTTGATTCCAGCCTGTTTAAGAAAAAAAAAAAACAAAAAAAACAAAAAAAAAAAAACGTAACGGGATTAACTTTTGGGATAATTCAAAATATGTCTCCCACTTTTAGAAAATCTGCCCAGAGTAGAAAACAGTGGCGGATCCAGCGCCTCCTTTGCCGGGGGGGGGGTCAAGGGGCGAATTTTGCCGATTTATACTGAAAATGGGCAAAAATATACCTGTTTTTGGAAAATTTGGGGTTAGTGCCGGGAGGAGGGTGGGCGCCTCCTCCGCTCCTCTCTGAATCCACCCCTAGAAAATGATAATGGTACATGATACCTAGAGTTGATACAGTCTTTTTGTGTTGAGCCCCCCCCCCCCTTCGCATTTATTTATACGTTGTACAGGTCTAGGATTCTCACATTCTCTCTCTTATCCATGCGGACCTTGAGTCCCGAGGTGGGGATGGGGTCGATACAAAGGATTGGGTATCGAGGTGGATTTCTCTTAATTTTGACATATCAGTTCCCATTGTACTCCAAATAGCAGAGGGAAATACTAGGAATAAATAGAAGAGTGAGAAGACATTTTGGAACGAATTGTACGATGACGAAGTTGAATAATATTAGAAGAAAGAAGATAAGCTTTATAACCAAGCCTGCTGGTATGCTTGATCTGAAATTATACTAACTGACCATCGTATTTTTAATAAACCCAATTATGAATACGATTGCCGAGTAATTGCTGCGATTTTTTACAGTTGCATAGACAACATACATGTAGGTAGCTCGAATTTCCTTTTACATATGACACATAGCACAGTACAGTTGTTTCACATGTTATATGTGTGCATTTAGGTGTAACTTTTTTTTCAAATTTGACAACCGTGTAGCAAATTATGAAAGAATGGGTATTCATACTGTTACCTTGAAGTTCATTACTTATTTAGTCCTTGCATAAATAAGCTGCGAGCCTACTTGCAGGCTACAAAATTCTCTTGTTCCACTCTCGACATATTAGGGCTGTAACGAATTTAACTCACGGTACGATGTGAATCACTCTATTTGCTTTCGATGTGATTCGTATCTCAAGTCTTTGATTTCTGACTATAAAGGTGAAATCACACTTAAAAATGGGTTTTTAGCACTCTTACATTGAATTTTCTACTGTTATAAAAGAATAATCCCAATAAGAGAGCAATACTACGACGTGTCAATCACCTTAATATATCTTGAATTACTTTAATATCTTTAATGTACGTGTTTTTCAAATGAATCGAAAAAGCTCAGCTCAATATGGAGACAGTGGGGTACTGTGAATCAAACCGTTAACAAGAACTGTGGTTAATTGAAAACCATGGTGAATATTTACAGCACTACAACATATACATGATACTTTTATAATATCTCAGTACAGTTATTACTATGTTGTCGACAAACAGGATATATTTTGGTGTACAGATCAGCTTGTATATAGATCTTCAAGCATTGTGTCTTCCCATTTTGATGTCATACTTCTATTCCAACTAAATCTTGCCTCTCAATAGTTGAAATGTCTTTTTTCATAAAAATTCATTAAATTCATTAAACTATTTTGCTTTATAATCAATTATCATGAATATTGAGAGTCATATCATGATTATTGAGAGTCATAATCTATTATCAGAATCGAAAGCAATGATTGAGCAATAATCGATTATTAGCGATGATTCTAGTAGTACACCAATAATAAATACCAAAAAGTACTATTGTTGATACAGAAAAACAAATGTATTCATATCTTTGTTTCATGGACTATTTTCTTTAAATAGTGTCATTTTGAAATTTTCACTTTAAATTTTATTTGAAATAAAACAAAATACTAAATGATACTGTACTAATATACTTTTAAATGACTACATGATACTTTATGATACTTAACTACACTATACTTCACAATACTTTACTATACAACACTATACTACACAAAACTTTACTTTACTACAAAAAACTTTACTATACTACACTATACTACACAAAACTTTACTTTACTACACAAAACTTTACTATACTACACTATACTACACAAAACTTTACTATACTACACGAAACTTTACTATACTACACAAAACTTTACTATACTACACGAAACTTTACTATACTACACAAAACTTTACTATACTACACGAAACTTTACTATACTACACAAAACTTTACTATACTACACAAAACTTTACTATACTACACTATACTACACAAAACTTTACTATACTACACAAAACTTTACTATACTACACGAAACTTTACTTTACTACACATGTAGTATAGTGTAGTAAAGTATACTATAGTATACTATAGTTTACTATAGTATACTATAGTATACTATAGTACTTTTTCGTTAGGGCAGGTGCCCGGGAGGAGAAATCATCCCCTGTAGGCTAGCCGCACCCGCCGTCGATGTTTATGAAGCATGGAAATGAAAATATATAAAATTTATGCATTTTCTGACGTAATGTGTATATAGAAAGTGCTATGGCGACAATGTCAGGGAAGTATATTCAAAACACTTACTGTCAAACCCCTCGCGGGGAACTTTTTTACGAGCTCCACACGGCAAAGGGCATAAGTGTGACACAAATGAGTTAAAGAAGATCCTGACGATAATCTCAACAGCACTCACAATAGAGCACAAAATTAAACATCGACGGACCCCTAGCAAGCTAGAGGTGGGACCAGGTGCCCGGGAGGAGTAAGCATCCCCTGTTGGCTAGCCGCACCCGCCGTCGATGTTTATGAAGCATGGAAATGAAAATATATAAAATTTATGCACTGGCTGACGTAATGACTATATAGAAAGTGCTATGGCGACAATGTCAGGGAAGTATATTCAAAACACTTACTGTGAAACCCCTCGCGGGGAACTTTTTTACGAGCTCCACACGGCAAAGGGCATAAGTGTGACACAAATGAGTTAAAGAAGATCCTGACAATAATCTCAACAGCACTCACAATAGAGCACGAAATTAAACACCGACGGACCCCTAGCAAGCTAGAGGTGGGACCAGGTGCCCGGGAGGAGTAAGCATCCCCTGTTGGCTAGCCGCACCCGCCGTCAATGTTTATGAAGCATGGAAATGAAAATATATAAAATTTATGCACTGTCTGACGTAATGTCTATATAGAAAGTGCTATGGCGACAATGTCAGGGAAGTATATTAAAAACACTTACAGTCAAACCCCTCGCGGGGAACTTTTTTTACGAGCTCCACACGGCAAAGGGCATAAGTGTGACACAAATGAGTTCAAGAAGATCCTGACGATAATCTCAACAGCACTCACAATAGAGCACGAAATTAAACATCGACGGACCCTTAGCAAGCTAGAGGTGGGACCAGGTGCCCGGGAGGAGTAAGCATCCCCTGTAGGCTAGCCGCACCCACCGTCAATGTTTATGAAGCATGGAAATGAAAATATATAAAATTTATGCATTTTCTGACGTAATGTGTATATAGAAAGTGCTATGGCGACAATGTCAGGGAAGTATATTCAAAACACTTACTGTCAAACCCCTCGCGGGGAACTTTTTTACGAGCTCCACACGGCAAAGGGCATAAGTGTGACACAAATGAGTTAAAGAAGATCCTGACGATAATCTCAACAGCACTCACAATAGAGCACGAAATTAAACATCGACGGACCCCTAGCAAGCTAGAGGTGAGACCACGTGCCCGGGAGGAGTAAGCATCCCCTGTTGGCTAGCCGCACCTGCCGTCGATGTTTATGAAGCATGGAAATGAAAATATATAAAATTTATGCACTGTCTGACGTAATGTCTATATAGAAAGTGCTATGGCGACAATGTCAGGGAAGTATATTCAAAACACTTACTGTCAATCCCCTCGCGGGGAACTTTTTTACGAAATCCACACGGCAAAGGGCATAAGTGTGACACAAATGAGTTCAAGAAGATCCTGACGATAATCTCAACAGCACTCACAATAGAGCACGAAATTAAACATCGACGGACCCCTAGCAAGCTAGAGGTGGGAACAGGTGCCCGGGAGGAGTAAGCATCCCCTGTAGGCTAGCCGCACCCACCGTCAATGTTTATGAAGCATGGAAATGATAATATATAAAATTTATGCATTTTCTGACGTAATGTGTATATAGAAAGTGTTATGGCGACAATGTCAGGGAAGTATATTCAAAACACTTACTGTCAAACCCCTCGCGGGGAACTTTTTTACGAGCTCCACACGGCAAAGGGCATAAGTGTGACACAAATGAGTTAAAGAAGATCCTGACGATAATCTCAACAGCACTCACAATAGAGCACGAAATTAAACATCGACGGACCCCTAGCAAGCTAGAGGTGAGACCACGTGCCCGGGAGGAGTAAGCATCCCCTGTTGGCTAGCCGCACCTGCCGTCGATGTTTATGAAGCATGGAAATGAAAATATATAAAATTTATGCACTGTCTGACGTAATGTCTATATAGAAAATGCTATGGCGACAATGTCAGGGAAGTATATTCAAAACACTTACTGTCAATCCCCTCGCGGGGAACTTTTTTACGAAATCCACACGGCAAAGGGCATAAGTGTGACACAAATAAGTTAAAGAAGATCCTGACGATAATCTCAACAGCACTCACAATAGAGCACGAAATTAAACATCGACGGACCCCTAGCAAGCTAGAGGTGGGAACAGGTGCCCGGGAGGAGTAAGCATCCCCTGTAGGCTAGCCGCACCCACCGTCAATGTTTATGAAGCATGGAAATGATAATATATGAAATTTATGCATTTTCTGACGTAATGTGTATATAGAAAGTGTTATGGCGACAATGTCAGGGAAGTATATTCAAAACACTTACTGTCAAACCCCTCGCGGGGAACTTTTTTACGAGCTCCACACGGCAAAGGGCATAAGTGTGACACAAATGAGTTAAAGAAGATCCTGACGATAATCTCAACAGCACTCACAATAGAGCACGAAATTAAACATCGACGGACCCCTAGCAAGCTAGAGGTGAGACCACGTGCCCGGGAGGAGTAAGCATCCCCTGTTGGCTAGCCGCACCTGCCGTCGATGTTTATGAAGCATGGAAATGAAAATATATAAAATTTATGCACTGTCTGACGTAATGTCTATATAGAAAATGCTATGGCGACAATGTCAGGGAAGTATATTCAAAACACTTACTGTCAATCCCCTCGCGGGGAACTTTTTTACGAAATCCACACGGCAAAGGGCATAAGTGTGACACAAATAAGTTAAAGAAGATCCTGACGATAATCTCAACAGCACTCACAATAGAGCACGAAATTAAACATCGACGGACCCCTAGCAAGCTAGAGGTGGGACCAGGTGCCCGGGAGGAGTAAGCATCCCCTGTTGGCTAGCCGCACCCGCCGTCGATGTTTATGAAGCATGGAAATGAAAATATATGAAATTTATGCACTGTCTGACGTAATGTGTATATAGAAAGTGCTATGGCGACAATGTCAGGGAAGTATATTCAAAACACTTACTGTCAAACCCCTCGCGGGGAACTTTTTTACGAAATCCACACGGCAAAGGGCATAAGTGTGACCCAAATGAGTTAAAGAAGATCCTGACGATAATCTCAACAGCACTCACAAAAGAGCACGAAATTAAACATCGACGGACCCCTAGCAAGCTAGAGGTGGGACCAAGTGCCCGGGAGGAGTAAGCATCCCCTGTTGGCTAGCCGCACCCGCCGTCGATGTTTATGAAGCATTGAAAGGAAAATATGTAAAATTTATGCACTGTCTGACGTAATGTCTATATAGAAAGTGCTATGGCGACAATGTCAGGGAAGTATATTCAAAACACTTACTGTCAAACCCCTCGCGGGGAACTATTTTACGAGCTCCACACGGCAAAGGGCATAAGTGTGACACAAATGAGTTAAAGAAGATCCTGACGATAATCTCAACAGCACTCACAATAGAGCACGAAATTAAACATCGACGGACCCCTAGCAAGCTAGAGGTGGGACCAGGTGCCCGGGAGGAGTAAGCATCCCCTGTAGGTTAGCCGCACCCACCGTCGATGTTTATGAAGCATGGAAATGAAAATATATAAAATTTATGCATTTTCTGATGTAATGTGTATATAGAAAGTGCTATGGCGACAATGTCAGGGAAGTATATTCAAAACACTTACTGTCAAACCCCTCGCGGGGAACTTTTTTACGAGCTCCACACGGCAAAGGGCATAATTATGACACAAATGAGTTAAAGAAGATCCTGACGATAATCTCAACAGCACTCACAATAGAGCACGAAATTAAACATCGACGGACCCCTAGCAAGCTAGAGGTGAGACTAGGTGCCCGGGAGGAGTAAGCATCCCCTGTTGGCTAGCCGCACCCACCGTCGATGTTTATGAAGCATGGAAATGAAAATATATAAAATTTATGCACTGTCTGACGTAATGTCTATATAGAAAGTGCTATTGCGACAATGTCAGGGAAGTATATTCAAAACACTTACTGTCAAACCCCTCGCGGGAAACTTTTTACGAGCTCCACACGGCAAAGGGCATAAGTGTGACACAAATGAGTTAAAGAAGATCCTGACGATAATCTCAATAGCACTCACAATAGAGCACGAAATTAAACATCGACGGACCCCTAGCAAGCTAGAGGTGGGACCAGGTGCCTGGGAGGAGTAAGCATCCCCTGTAGGCTAGCCGCACCCGCCGTCGATGTTTATGAAGCATGGAAATGAAAATATATAAAATTTATGCACTGTCTGACGTAATGTCTATATAGAAAGTGCTATGGCGACAATGTCAGGGAAGTATATTCAAAACACTTACTGTCAAACCCCTCGCGGGGAACTTTTTTATGAAATCCACACGGCAAAGGGCATAAGTGTGATACAAATGATTTAAAGAAGATCCTGACGATAATCTCAACAGCACTCACAATAGAGCACGAATTAAACATCGACGGACCCCTAGCAAGCTAGAGGTGGGACCAGGTGCCCGGGAGGAGTAAGCATCCCCTGTTGGCTAGCCGCAACCGCCGTCGATGTTTATGAAGCATGGAAATGAAAATATATAAAATTTATGCACTGGCTGACGTAATGACTATATAGAAAGTGTTATGGCGACAATGTCAGGGAAGTATATTCAAAACACTTACTGTCAAACCCCTCGCGGGGAACTTTTTACGAGCTCCACACGGCAAAGGGCATAAGTGTGACACAAATGAGTTAAAGAAGATCCTGACGATAATCTCAACAGCACTCATAATAGAGCACGAAATTAAACATCGACGGACCCCTAGCAAGCTAGAGGTGGGACCAGTTGCCCGGAGAGGAGTAAGCATCTCCTGTTGGCTAGCCGCACCCGCCGTCGATGTTTATGAAGCATGGAAATGAAAATATATAAAATTTATGCACTGTCTGACGTAATGTCTATATAGAAAGTGCTATGGCGACAATGTCAGGGAAGTATATTCAAAACACTTACTGTCAAACCCCTCGCGGGGAACTTTTTTACGAAATCCACACGGCAAAGGGCATAAGTGTGATACAAATGAGTTAAAGAAGATCCTGACGATAATCTCATCAGCACTCACAATAGAGCACGAAATTAAACATCGACGGACCCCTAGCAAGCTAGAGGTGGGACCAGGTGCCCGGGAGGAGTAAGCATCCCCTGTTGGCTGGCCGCACCCGCCGTCGATGTTTATGAAGCATGAAAATGAAAATATATAAAATTTTAGCACTGGCTGACGTAATGACTATAAGAAAGTGCTTTGGCGACAATGTCAGGGAAGTATATTCAAAACACTTACTGTCAAACCCCTCGCGGGGAACTTTTTTACGAGCTCCACACGGCAAAGGGCATAAGTGTGACACTAATGAGTTAAAGAAGATCCTGACGATAATCTCAACAGCACTCACAATAGAGCACGAAATTAAACATCGATGGACCCCTAGCAAGCTAGAGGTGGGACCAGGTGCCCGGGAGGAGTAAGAATCCCCTGTTAGCTAGCTGCACCCGCCGTCGATGTTTATGAAGCATGGAAATGAAAATATATAAAATTTATGCACTGTCTGACGTAATATCTATATAGAAAGTGCATGGCGACAATGTCAGGGAAGTATATTCAAAACACTTACTGTCAAACCCCTCGCTGGGAACTTTTTTACGAGCTCCACACGGCAAAGGGCATAAGTGTGACACAAATGAGTTCAAGAAGATCCTGACGATAATCTCAACAGCACTCACAATAGAGCACGAAATTAAACATCGACGGACCCCTAGCAAGCTATAGAGGTGGGACCAGGTGCCCGGGAGGAGTAAGCATCCCCTGTAGGCTAGCCGCACCCGCCGTCGATGTTTATGAAGCATGGAAATGAAAATATATAAAATTTATGCATTTTCTGACGTAATGTGTATATAGAAAGTGCTATGGCGACAATGTCAGGGAAGTATATTCAAAACACTTACTGTCAAACCCCTCGCTGGGAACTTTTTTATGAGCTCCACACGGCAAAGGGCATAAGTGTGACACAAATGAGTTAAAGAAGATCCTGACGATAATCTCAACAGCACTCACAATAGAGCACGAAATTAAACATCGACGGACCCCTAGCAAGCTAGAGGTGGGACCAGGTGCCTGGGAGGAGTAAGCATCCCCTGTAGGCTAGCCGCACCCGCCGTCGATGTTTATGAAGCATGGAAATGAAAATATATAAAATTTATGCATTTTCTGACGTAATGTGTATATAGAAAGTGCTATGGCGACAATGTCAGGGAAGTATATTCAAAACACTTACTGTCAAACCCCTCGCTGGGAACTTTTTTATGAGCTCCACACGGCAAAGGGCATAAGTGTGACACAAATGAGTTAAAGAAGATCCTGACGATAATCTCAACAGCACTCACAATAGAGCACGAAATTAAACATCGACGAACCCCTAGCAAGCTAGAGGTGGGACCAGGTGCCCGGGAGGAGTAAGCATCCCCTGTTGGCTAGCCGCACCCGCCGTCGATGTTTATGAAGCATGGAAATGAAAATATATAAAATTTATGCACTGGCTGACGTAATAACTATATAGAAAGTGCTATTGCGACAATGTCAGGGAAGAATATTCAAAACACTTACTGTCAAACCCCTCGCTGGGAACTTTTTTACGAGCTCCATACGGCAAAGGGCATAAGTGTGACACAAATGAGTTAAAGAAGATCCTGACGATAATCTCAACAGCACTCACAATAGAGCACGAAATTAAACATCGATGGACCCCTAGCAAGCTAGAGGTGGGACCAGGTCCCCGGGAGGAGTAAGCATCCCCTGTTGGCTAGCCGCACCCGCCGTCGATGTTTATGAAGCATGGAAATGAAAATATATAAAATTTATGCACTGTCTGACGTAATTACTATATAGAAAGTGCTATGGCGACAATGTCAGGGAAGTATATTCAAAACACTTACTGTCAAACCCCTCGCGGGGAACTTTTTTACGAAATCCACATGGCAAAGGGCATAAGTGTGATACAAATGAGTTAAAGAAGATCCTGACGATAATCTCAACAGCACTCACAATAGAGCACGAAATTAAACATCGACGGACCCCTAGCAAGCTAGAGGTGGGACCAGGTGCCCGGGAGGAGTAAGCATCCCCTGTTGGCTAGCCGCACCCGCCTTCGATGTTTATGAAGCATGGAAATGAAAATATATAAAATTTATGCACTGTCTGACGTAATGTCTATATAGAAAGTGCTATGGCGACAATGTCAGGGAAGTATATTCAAAACACTTACTGTCAAACCCCTCGCGGGGATGTTTTTTACGAAATCCACACGGCAAAGGGCATAAGTGTGATACAAATGAGTTGAAGAAGATCCTGATGATAATCTCAACAGCACTCACAATAGAGCACGAAATTAAACATCGAAGGACCCCTAGCAAGCTAGAGGTGGGACCAGGTGCCCGGGAGGAGTAAGCATCCCCTGTTGGCTAGCCGCACCCGCCTTCGCTGTTTATTAAGCATGGAAATGAAAATATATAAAATTTATGCACTGTCTGACGTAATGTCTATATAGAAAGTGCTATGGCGACAATGTCAGAGAAGTATATTCAAAACACTTACTGTCAAACCCCTCGCGGGGAACTTTTTTACGAAATCCACACGGCAAAGGGCATAAGTGTGATACAAATGAGTTAAAGAAGATCCTGACGATAATCTCAACAGCACTCACAATAGAGCACGAAATTAAACATCGACGGACCCCTAGCAAGCTAGAGGTGGGACCAGGTGCCCGGGAGGAGTAAGCATCCCCTGTTGGCTAGCCGCACCCGCCGTCGATGTTTATGAAGCATGGAAATGAAAATATATAAAATTTATGCACTGGCTGACGTAATAACTATATAGAAAGTGCTATTGCGACAATGTCAGGGAAGTATATTCAAAACACTTACTGTCAAACCCCTCGCGGGGAACTTTTTTACGAGCTCCATACGGCAAAGGGCATAAGTGTGACACAAATGAGTTAAAGAAGATCCTGACGATAATCTCAACAGCACTCACAATAGAGCACGAAATTAAACATCGATGGACCCCTAGCAAGCTAGAGGTGGGACCAGGTGCCCGGGAGGAGTAAGCATCCCCTGTTGGCTAGCCGCACCCGCCGTCGATGTTTATGAAGCATGGAAATGAAAATATATAAAATTTATGCACTGTCTGACGTAATTACTATATAGAAAGTGCTATGGCGACAATGTCAGGGAAGTATATTCAAAACACTTACTGTCAAACCCCTCGCGGGGAACTTTTTTACGAAATCCACATGGCAAAGGGCATAAGTGTGATACAAATGAGTTAAAGAAGATCCTGACGATAATCTCAACAGCACTCACAATAGAGCACGAAATTAAACATCGACGGACCCCTAGCAAGCTAGAGGTGGGACCAGGTGCCCGGGAGGAGTAAGCATCCCCTGTTGGCTAGCCGCACCCGCCTTCGATGTTTATGAAGCATGGAAATGAAAATATATAAAATTTATGCACTGTCTGACGTAATGTCTATATAGAAAGTGCTATGGCGACAATGTCAGGGAAGTATATTCAAAACACTTACTGTCAAACCCCTCGCGGGGATGTTTTTTACGAAATCCACACGGCAAAGGGCATAAGTGTGATACAAATGAGTTGAAGAAGATCCTGACGATAATTTCAACAGCACTCACAATAGAGCACGAAATTAAACATCGACGGACCCCTAGCAAGCTAGAGGTGGGACCAGGTGCCCGGGAGGAGTAAGCATTCCCTGTTGGCTAGCCGCACCCGCCGTCGATGTTTATGAAGCATGGAAATGAAAATATATAAAATTTATGCATTGGCTGACGTAATGACTATATAGAAAGTGCTATTGCGACAATGTCAGGGAAGTATATTCAAAACACTTACTGTCAAAACCCTCGCGGGGAACTTTTTTACGAGCTCCACACGGCAAAGGGCATAAGTGTGACACAAATGAGTTAAAGAAGATCCTGACGATAATCTCAACAGCACTCACAATAGAGCACGAAATTAAACATCGACGGACCCCTAGCAAGCTAGAGGTGGGACCAGGTGCCCGGGAGGAGTAAGCATCCCCTGTTGGCTAGCCGCACCCGCCGTCGATGTTTATGAAGCATGGAAATGAAAATTTATGCACTGGCTGACGTATTGACTATATAGAAAGTGCTATTGCGACAATGTCAGGGAAGTATATTCAAAACACTTACTGTCAAACCCCTCGCGGGGAACTTTTTTACGAAATCCACATGGCAAAGGACATAAGTGTGATACAAATGTGTTAAAGAAGATCCTGACGATAATCTCAACAGCACTCACAATAGAACACGAAATTAAACATCGACGGACCCCTAGCAAGCTAGAGGTGGGACCAGGTGCCCGGGAGGAGTAAGCATCCCCTGTTGGCTAGCCGCACCCGCCGTCGATGTTTATGAAGCATGGAAATGAAAATATATAAAATTTATGCACTGTCTGACGTAATGTCTATATAGAAAGTGCTATGGCGACAATGTCAGGGAAGTATATTCAAAACACTTACTGTCAAACCCCTCGCGGGGATGTTTTTTACGAAATCCACACGGCAAAGGGCATAAGTGTGATACAAATGAGTTGAAGAAGATCCTGACGATAATCTCAACAGCACTCACAATAGAGCACGAAATTAAACATCGACGGACCCCTAGCAAGCTAGAGGTGGGACCAGGTGCCCGGGAGGAGTAAGCATCCCCTGTTGGCTAGCCGCACCCGCCGTCGATGTTTATGAAGCATGGAAATGAAAATATATAAAATTTATGCATTGGCTGACGTAATGACTATATAGAAAGTGCTATTGCGACAATGTCAGGGAAGTATATTCAAAACACTTACTGTCAAAACCCTCGCGGGGAACTTTTTTACGAGCTCCACACGGCAAAGGGCATAAGTGTGACACAAATGAGTTAAAGAAGATCCTGACGATAATCTCAACAGCACTCACAATAGAGCACGAAAATAAACATCGACGGACCCCTAGCAAGCTAGAGGTGGGACCAGGTGCCCGGGAGGAGTAAGCATCCCCTGTTGGCTAGCCGCACCCGCCGTCGATGTTTATGAAGCATGGAAATGAAAATTTATGCACTGGCTGACGTATTGACTATATAGAAAGTGCTATTGCGACAATGTCAGGGAAGTATATTCAAAACACTTACTGTCAAACCCCTCGCGGGGAACTTTTTTACGAGCTCCACACGGCAAAGGGCATAAGTGTGACACAAAAAAGTTAAAGAAGATCCTGACGATAATCTCAACAGCACTCACAATAGAGCACGAAATTAAACATCGACGGACCTATAGCAAGCTAGAGGTGGGACCAGGTGCCCGGGAGGAGTAAGCATCCCATGTTGGCTAGCCGCACCCGCCGTCGATGTTTATGAAGCATGGAAATGAAAATATATAAAATTTATGCACTGTCTGACGTAATGTCTATATAGAAAGTGCTATGGCGACAATGTCAGGGAAGTATATTCAAAACACTTACTGTCAAACCCCTCGCGGGGAACTTTTTTACGAAATCCACACGGCAAAGGGCATAAGTGTGATACAAATGAGTTAAAGAAGATCCTGACGATAATCTCAACAGCACTCACAATAGAGCACGAATTAAACATCGACGGACCCCTAGCAAGCTAGAGGTGGGACCAGGTGCCCGGGAGGAGTAAGCATCCCCTGTTGGCTAGCCGCACCCGCCGTCGATGTTTATGAAGCATGGAAATGAAAATATATAAAATTTATGCACTGGCTGACGTAATGACTATATAGAAAGTGTTATGGCGACAATGTCAGGGAAGTATATTCAAAACACTTACGGTCAAACCCCTCGCGGGGAACTATTTTACGAGCTCCACACGGCAAAGGGCATAAGTGTGACACAAATGAGTTAAAGAAGATCCTGACGATAATCTCAACAGCACTCATAATAGAGCACGAAATTTAACATCGACAGACCCCTAGCAAGCTAGAGGTGGGACCAGGTGCCCGGAGAGGAGTAAGCATCCCCTGTTGGCTAGCCGCACCCGCCGTCGATGTTTATGAAGCATGGAAATGAAAATATATAAAATTTATGCACTGGCTGACGTAATAACTATATAGAAAGTGCTATTGCGACAATGTCAGGGAAGAATATTCAAAACACTTACTGTCAAACCCCTCGCTGGGAACTTTTTTACGAGCTCCATACGGCAAAGGGCATAAGTGTGACACAAATGAGTTAAAGAAGATCCTGACGATAATCTCAACAGCACTCACAATAGAGCACGGAATTAAACATCGATGGACCCCTAGCAAGCTAGAGGTGGGACCAGGTCCCCGGGAGGAGTAAGCATCCCCTGTTGGCTAGCCGCACCCGCCGTCGATGTTTATGAAGCATGGAAATGAAAATATATAAAATTTATGCACTGTCTGACGTAATTACTATATAGAAAGTGCTATGGCGACAATGTCAGGGAAGTATATTCAAAACACTTCCTGTCAAACCCCTCGCGGGGAACTTTTTTACGAAATCCACATGGCAAAGGGCATAAGTGTGATACAAATGAGTTAAAGAAGATCCTGACGATAATCTCAACAGCACTCACAATAGAGCACGAAATTAAACATCGACGGACCCCTAGCAAGCTAGAGGTGGGACCAGGTGCCCGGGAGGAGTAAGCATCCCCTGTTGGCTAGCCGCACCCGCCTTCGATGTTTATGAAGCATGGAAATGAAAATATATAAAATTTATGCACTGTCTGACGTAATGTCTATATAGAAAGTGCTATGGCGACAATGTCAGGGAAGTATATTCAAAACACTTACTGTCAAACCCCTCGCGGGGATGTTTTTTACGAAATCCACACGGCAAAGGGCATAAGTGTGATACAAATGAGTTGAAGAAGATCCTGATGATAATCTCAACAGCACTCACAATAGAGCACGAAATTAAACATCGACGGACCCCTAGCAAGCTAGAGGTGGGACCAGGTGCCCGGGAGGAGTAAGCATCCCCTGTTGGCTAGCCGCACCCGCCTTCGCTGTTTATGAAGCATGGAAATGAAAATATATAAAATTTATGCACTGTCTGACGTAATGTCTATATAGAAAGTGCTATGGCGACAATGTCAGAGAAGTATATTCAAAACACTTACTGTCAAACCCCTCGCGGGGAACTTTTTTACGAAATCCACACGGCAAAGGGCATAAGTGTGATACAAATGAGTTAAAGAAGATCCTGACGATAATCTCAACAGCACTCACAATAGAGCACGAAATTAAACATCGACGGACCCCTAGCAAGCTAGAGGTGGGACCAGGTGCCCGGGAGGAGTAAGCATCCCCTGTTGGCTAGCCGCACCCGCCGTCGATGTTTATGAAGCATGGAAATGAAAATATATAAAATTTATGCACTGGCTGACGTAATAACTATATAGAAAGTGCTATTGCGACAATGTCAGGGAAGTATATTCAAAACACTTACTGTCAAACCCCTCGCGGGGAACTTTTTTACGAGCTCCATACGGCAAAGGGCATAAGTGTGACACAAATGAGTTAAAGAAGATCCTGACGATAATCTCAACAGCACTCACAATAGAGCACGAAATTAAACATCGATGGACCCCTAGCAAGCTAGAGGTGGGACCAGGTGCCCGGGAGGAGTAAGCATCCCCTGTTGGCTAGCCGCACCCGCCGTCGATGTTTATGAAGCATGGAAATGAAAATATATAAAATTTATGCACTGTCTGACGTAATTACTATATAGAAAGTGCTATGGCGACAATGTCAGGGAAGTATATTCAAAACACTTACTGTCAAACCCCTCGCGGGGAACTTTTTTACGAAATCCACATGGCAAAGGGCATAAGTGTGATACAAATGAGTTAAAGAAGATCCTGACGATAATCTCAACAGCACTCACAATAGAGCACGAAATTAAACATCGACGGACCCCTAGCAAGCTAGAGGTGGGACCAGGTGCCCGGGAGGAGTAAGCATCCCCTGTTGGCTAGCCGCACCCGCCTTCGATGTTTATGAAGCATGGAAATGAAAATATATAAAATTTATGCACTGTCTGACGTAATGTCTATATAGAAAGTGCTATGGCGACAATGTCAGGGAAGTATATTCAAAACACTTACTGTCAAACCCCTCGCGGGGATGTTTTTTACGAAATCCACACGGCAAAGGGCATAAGTGTGATACAAATGAGTTGAAGAAGATCCTGACGATAATCTCAACAGCACTCACAATAGAGCACGAAATTAAACATCGACGGACCCCTAGCAAGCTAGAGGTGGGACGAGGTGCCCGGGAGGAGTAAGCATTCCCTGTTGGCTAGCCGCACCCGCCGTCGATGTTTATGAAGCATGGAAATGAAAATATATAAAATTTATGCATTGGCTGACGTAATGACTATATAGAAAGTGCTATTGCGACAATGTCAGGGAAGTATATTCAAAACACTTACTGTCAAAACCCTCGCGGGGAACTTTTTTACGAGCTCCACACGGCAAAGGGCATAAGTGTGACACAAATGAGTTAAAGAAGATCCTGACGATAATCTCAACAGCACTCACAATAGAGCACGAAATTAAAGATCGACGGACCCCTAGCAAGCTAGAGGTGGGACCAGGTGCCCGGGAGGAGTAAGCATCCCCTGTTGGCTAGCCGCACCCGCCGTCGATGTTTATGAAGCATGGAAATGAAAATTTATGCACTGGCTGACGTATTGACTATATAGAAAGTGCTATTGCGACAATGTCAGGGAAGTATATTCAAAACACTTACTGTCAAACCCCTCGCGGGGAACTTTTTTACGAAATCCACATGGCAAAGGACATAAGTGTGATACAAATGAGTTAAAGAAGATCCTGACGATAATCTCAACAGCACTCACAATAGAGCACGAAATTAAACATCGACGGACCCCTAGCAAGCTAGAGGTGGGACCAGGTGCCCGGGAGGAGTAAGCATCCCCTGTTGGCTAGCCGCACCCGCCGTCGATGTTTATGAAGCATGGAAATGAAAATATATAAAATTTATGCACTGTCTGACGTAATGTCTATATAGAAAGTGCTATGGCGACAATGTCAGGGAAGTATATTCAAAACACTTACTGTCAAACCCCTCGCGGGGATGTTTTTTACGAAATCCACACGGCAAAGGGCATAAGTGTGATACAAATGAGTTGAAGAAGATCCTGACGATAATCTCAACAGCACTCACAATAGAGCACGAAATTAAACATCGACGGACCCCTAGCAAGCTAGAGGTGGGACCAGGTGCCCGGGAGGAGTAAGCATCCCCTGTTGGCTAGCCGCACCCGCCGTCGATGTTTATGAAGCATGGAAATGAAAATATATAAAATTTATGCATTGGCTGACGTAATGACTATATAGAAAGTGCTATTGCGACAATGTCAGGGAAGTATATTCAAAACACTTACTGTCAAAACCCTCGCGGGGAACTTTTTTACGAGCTCCACACGGGAAAGGGCATAAGTGTGACACAAATGAGTTAAAGAAGATCCTGACGATAATCTCAACAGCACTCACAATAGAGCACGAAATTAAACATCGACGGACCCCTAGCAAGCTAGAGGTGGGACCAGGTGCCCGGGAGGAGTAAGCATCCCCTGTTGGCTAGCCGCACCCGCCGTCGATGTTTATGAAGCATGGAAATGAAAATTTATGCACTGGCTGACGTATTGACTATATAGAAAGTGCTATTGCGACAATGTCAGGGAAGTATATTCAAAACACTTACTGTCAAACCCCTCGCGGGGAACTTTTTTACGAGCTCCACACGGCAAAGGGCATAAGTGTGACACAAAAAAGTTAAAGAAGATCCTGACGATAATCTCAACAGCACTCACAATAGAGCACGAAATTAAACATCGACGGACCCCTAGCAAGCTAGAGGTGGGACCAGGTGCCCGGGAGGAGTAAGCATCCCCTGTTGGCTAGCCGCACCCGCCGTCGATGTTTATGAAGCATGGAAATGAAAATATATAAAATTTATGCACTGTCTGACGTAATGTCTATATAGAAAGTGCTATGGCGACAATGTCAGGGAAGTATATTCAAAACACTTACTGTCAAACCCCTCGCGGGGAACTTTTTTACGAAATCCACATGGCAAAGGGCATAAGTGTGATACAAATGAGTTAAAGAAGATCCTGACGATAATCTCAACAGCACTCACAATAGAGCACGAAATTAAACATCGACGGACCCCTAGCAAGCTAGAGGTGGGACCAGGTGCCCGGGAGGAGTAAGCATCCCCTGTTGGCTAGCGGCACCCGCCTTCTTTGTTTATGAAGCATGGAAATGAAAATATATAAAATTTATGCACTGTCTGACGTAATGTCTATATAGAAAGTGCTATGGCGACAATGTCAGGGAAGTATATTCAAAACACTTACTGTCAAACCCCTCGCGGGGAACTTTTTTACGAAATCCACACGGCAAAGGGCATAAGTGTGATACAAATGAGTTAAAGAAGATCCTGACGATAATCTCAACAGCACTCACAATAGAGCACGAATTAAACATCGACGGACCCCTAGCAAGCTAGAGGTGGGACCAGGTGCCCGGGAGGAGTAAGCATCCCCTGTTGGCTAGCCGCACCCGCCGTCGATGTTTATGAAGCATGGAAATGAAAATATATAAAATTTATGCACTGGCTGACGTAATGACTATATAGAAAGTGTTATGGCGACAATGTCAGGGAAGTATATTCAAAACACTTACGGTCAAACCCCTCGCGGGGAACTATTTTACGAGCTCCACACGGCAAAGGGCATAAGTGTGACACAAATGAGTTAAAGAAGATCCTGACGATAATCTCAACAGCACTCATAATAGAGCACGAAATTTAACATCGACAGACCCCTAGCAAGCTAGAGGTGGGACCAGGTGCCCGGAGAGGAGTAAGCATCCCCTGTTGGCTAGCCGCACCCGCCGTCGATGTTTATGAAGCATGGAAATGAAAATATATAAAATTTATGCACTGTCTGACGTAATGTCTATATAGAAAGTGCTATGGCGACAATGTCAGGGAAGTACAGATAAGGAATAGTTAATGTTAACAAATTCTATGAATAATAAACGAAAATGAATGAGGACCTATCGCGAAAAATGGTGAATAAATGGTTAGATATGTAATAATTAACGTGAATGTAGGCATACAATAATTACTGATAGATTCCTCATAGTTAACGCTTGTCATTAACCATATGTTTTATTCCGCATACTCTAACCATATTCCGCATTGCTATGTGTATGAATAATCACTAACGTTGGCGTATGGAGAATGACTAACGTGAATGAGCTAAAAGCTACGCTTAGAATTTTCGTTTTGTTATTTCTATCGTGAATCTTAAATTTATATTAATCCGGCTCCAAGCAAAAATATATATTTGTCAATGAATTTAAATCAATGTTTACATATAAACAACAAAGAATGAAACTGAAGAGGGAAATCATGATATTTAGAAAAAAAATTCTATAGTTTAACTCATATCACTCATTTTTAATGGACTCAGTATTTTTTTTTTTCTTTTACTAAATTCATGGACTCCGGCACTGCATACATGTACATGTAGTTCCTAATTTCTTTTTTTTTTTTTTTTTTTTTGCCGCTTTCCTTTAATAAGTTAGTGATTAGCTTATAAAATAATTAATGGAAAAAAATTCTGTATGGTCGGTAGCTTTTGTAGATAGCGACGTCTTCTAGAGTCGCGAGCGGTACGTGACATCAAAGACATACCGGCAGGTCATCTTAATTATGCCGCATTATTAAATGAGATATCGGCAAGGTCCGATGACATGTCAATACAAAAGATTTCAGCTAGAGATAAATAACACTATCTATGGCTGTTAGATAATAAAAATGACAAAATATATTTAGTTTAAATAAAAAAAAAGGGGGGGGGGCGGGTCTAGATACTTTTTCCAAAGGGGGGGTTAAAACCATCTGAGGGTCGAAACTTTACTTTTATAAGAAGTTAAAACGGAAAATCTCGGCACATGTGAAAATAAAAACAATTCTAGCTTAATTTGATGACAACATTCAAAGATCGATTCTTTTTATTAATTAAGGGATCAATGTCATTGATACTTCTAAACCCCGCCTTTGACCGATTAAATTTGGTCCAGGTGTCAATCATTATCTGTATCATCAACATAGTGCGATCACTCGGTTCTACATGTATATACATATACATGTAGCTTTATACGTCAATCTACAAGTGTACAGCTCTACCATGGCTATTTGATTTATCGTTATAAATATTTGTAAAGATATAGTGTATATGATTATTTTTATTTTCATTCAGGGAAATTATGTTATTGTTTTAAATCTATTGATACAAGGGACGTATATATAAAGTATACGTCCCTGTTAATAAATGTACATTATTGTTTACAAGATCATAGATAATTAGCACATTTTTGAGATCAATACAAAACTTCCGTTAGAAATTAACTGGAACACATGTTCGTCCCTGAAATTAATTATGAGAAAAGATTTGTGGTCCCAACTCGTCAAACATCGACTTACTTGATCAAGATCGGAAATACACATGTACGCATTTTCACAGTAAAACAAACCGGCAGAAATCAATTTTTCATTTATCGAACATGTATATTGCATGTATATTTGATTTTATAAATGTGTCTATTGAAATGCATGATGCACCTTGTAATGAAATATTTTTTTTTACTTGTATTTTATTCATACATACATGTACATAGGAAGTAAATTCTCTCTCTCTCTCTCTCTCTCTCTCTCTCTCTCACGCAGAAATTATCCTGCGAAAGTGAGGAGACAAAATTTCGATCAGTTGACTCTTTTGAATATAACGACATTTCCATTATAAAATGTTCGCCTGTGCATGAATTAGTTTTAGTTTTGTCATTTTCATACAAGCTTGCTTGCTCTCTTTTTTCAAACAAACGTACTAATGTCTCAAATGAACAGTTCAATCAAAAGATGTAGTAAAAATGAATTCCAAAGACATCCGTTATACAAAAGAAAAAAGTGTGTGCGCCTTGGTCTGGTACTTCAAAGGGTTCCGAACAATGCCTCGCATGTTGTTCATACCGCTCTTTTACCTGTATATTAACACCCCCTGTACACGGAGACGTGTGACTATCTACCTTCCAATTATAATTTGTTTACAATCTTTGATAATTTGATGCCACTGGGGCAGGTATTTTACATACATAAACCTTCTTTGAACTTTCGTGCATAATTTATGTGTATGTGAGATTGAAGATTTTTTATAAATTCAATTTACCGTTTCTGCGTTCGCCCCCTCCCCCCCCCCCCCCCCCCGCCATCGGCGGAACAAACTTTGAATTCGCAAGTAAACAGAATCTAAATAGAAAAGAAAAATTGTACATGACGGCGTAAGAGAGAACTATAGGTCCCCTTTCATCTTCACTTGAATATGATCCTGTTTTCTGCTGTTTATGTCAAAGTGCCCGATTCCCCCCCCCCCCCCCCAACGAAGGAATACCTGAACAAAAGAAAGATAAACAAATACATGTAAAAAATTCTATATTGAAACCAACAAAAATACAAAGGTGCAAGGAGGTGTAGCAAATTCTGAAAAGATGCAGCTAATTCATGAAGAAAAAATATGAAACCCAATCCGAGCCCCAGATCGGAAAGGGGATCGGAATGGGGGCTACAGAAATTTTGCTTTACACTGGATTTTCTTTTTTGAAAACGTTCTTTCATCATCCTCAAATACATGATTTGGGGATTTCTTAACAAATCAGTCCATTTTAGTTTAAATAAGGGAAGTAAATGATTTTTTTAAATAAAAATGTGAAATAATTCTTTTGAAAATGAATTTATACTTCGTCTAATGTCAAAGCTGTCGCTGTGTAATTAAATTAAATCGATCAGCCACTGAGGGTAGTATATGTATATTGTAAGTCTATACGTTGTCAAATTAGAAAAAAAATATATTTAAAAAACTAGTGAAGTTATACACACATCACAAAAGACGATGAAAGAGAATTAAAAAAAAAAATACATGTATGTTTGAAATAATTCAGGCAAAAATGCATATTTAATTATTTAAATTTGATAAATTCACAGTAGACTGAATTGCTGTCGTTTTTTGACAGAGGAGGGTATATTCCCCGGGAGGACTATGGTCAAGGCGCGAAGCGCCGAATCAGAGGGGGGTAGGAGGACTTGTGGGAGGAGGTTGTCTGAAGTCAGCCTCGGATAATTGTGCGAAATTTATTTCTAAGACCATTGTTGAACACGTTTGTTTGATCTTGTGATGTTAAAACGAAAGATTATCTTGGTGACAAAAAAAATAATGAAAGGTTTTCATGCGTACATGTAAAAGATGTATATATCGCTCAATTTTAGATTTCTATGAGGCCATTGAAAGACACCAAGAAAGTAACATTTATTAAATCACAGAAAATAACAACTCTTTTTTGGGGGACTAGTTGTGTAAATACTAGTATAAACATATACATAAAAAAAATGCGAAGCGACTAATGATAAACACTTTTTCTCACCATTATTTTCATGAATTGAAAGGAGAAGGTGCGGTAACCTGCCTTTTTGGCCCTATACGATTAAATAGTGAAAAAAATCAAAATGTTGTTAAGGTATTCCGTAATACAGGCGAATCTATATGTACATATTTGTCGAAGGAGGGGAAGGATGGGGTTTTTTAGAAGCCATGGCCCTAACTAAAAGGAAACTGTAAATGGGATGTTCTCGATTTTTTCCAGGTATTACGGAAGAAAACTGAGCAATCATGATTCAGCACTCTCACAATTTCTTTGGCTGTTAAAACTTAAAAGCTTGTGGATCCAGAGGCGGGCCATGGTGATAAATAATTGTGAATTATGAGGGATTTCATGATCTGAAAGAAGCGGAGATACATGCATTTCTATAGTCCGATACTTTTGTACAAATATATTCTATGTCTGATGTATTATTTCCATTATTAACGTGTCTATCTTACTATTCTCACGGGGTATAGCGGTGATGGTGGGAGAAAGGGCGGGGTACTCTGTAGTGTATAGAGTTAAAAAGACTTTGAAAAAAACACAATGATGACAAGGGGTCTTTAAATCAAAAGTTAAAGGATTTAAGTCAGTCAATCACTTAACACGAACAAATGTCGGGAGGAAGAAATTAACTAAATAATCTATTATAATAGTACATGAAATTAGAGAAAAACCGAAAGTTCTGCATTGCGAGATTGTCCACCATGTAACTTTGATTACATAAAATAAAAAAGAAATGTATATTAACATAAACGGAAGACAAAATTACTGAATAAAACATGTGAAAATTAAATTATTCAAAACCATCAATATAAAGAATTAGAGAAAAGGGAAAGCGCCGAGAAAGAAAATTCCCTAAATATTTACAGCAGCTTCTTGTACCATATTAGAATAAAGTAAAATTAAACTATTTTTTAAACTAAATTTTAAACTATTTTCGGCATTAAAAATAAAATAAGGCGATTTGGCACGATTTACACACGATAAACATCTCGTGTCACATGACAGGTAATTGTTGAAATAACACAGGTATTGTTGTGGCAGGGCGAAGCATAGTTTTACCTGGTCATCGGAAGAGTTCATTATAGGCAGGTGATACAAGATGTCAAAATTACAGGTCTTATACAGGCATTTCATACTCTATGTAACAGTGTTTAAACTAATTTTTTTTTATCGACTGGTCTAATTTGCTTGATTGAATTATCTCCGCCCGGTCAGACCACTTTGGTAGAGAAATACATGTGTATTACGTGTATATTATCATTGTATGAATTCAGATTAATATAAAGTACGTATAATACTTAAAATACGTATAATAAAAAAATGCAAATAAAAAAAATATCCGATAAACCCGATAAAAATGTACAAATTTCATAAGATTATAAACAAAATTTGGATTCTGAGTAAGATTTATTCGTTTTGCAAGTTATGAGTCGTAATATTAATTCATTCACGTTATTCTCCATAGTAATGTTTATTATGCATACGCTAACGGTTAATTCTGCATACTCTCACGATAGAATTTTTTTTCCGCGTACGCTCACGATAGAATGGATAATTAGCGCTACTCATTTATCACGATACAATGAATACAGATAATTTGATACTATCGCTATGAATAAGAAAAATTGAATACAAACGTGAATGAGATAAGCGCTAACCATTGTACGTTTTTCAATCAGTATTCATACAAATGAATAAGGACTATTTGGTAATATCGTGAGCAAATCAATAACTAAGGTTAATTAAACGATAAAAATCGTGAACTAAGAATACATATAAATAATGAATGAGGACTAACGTGAGAGTTGTTAAGATTAACTATTCCTTGTCTGTATATTCAAAACACTTACTGTCAAACCCCTCGCGGGGAACTTTTTTACGAAATCCACATGGCAAAGGGCATAAGTGTGATACAAATGAGTTAAAGAAGATTCTGACGATAATCTCAACAGCACTCACAATAGAGCACGAAAGTAAACATCGACGGACCCCTAGCAAGCTAGAGGTGGGACCAGGTGCCCGGGAGGAGTGAGCATCCCCTGTTGGCTAGCCGCACCCGCCGTCGATGTTTATGAAGCATGGAAATGAAAATATATAAAATTTATGCACTGGCTGACGTAATGACTATATAGAAAGTGTTATGGCGACAATGTCAGGGAAGTATATTCAAAACACTTACGGTCAAACCCCTCGCGGGGAACTTTTTTACGAGCTCCACACGGCAAAGGGCATAAGTGTGACACAAATGAGTTAAAGAAGATCCTGACGATAATCTCAACAGCACTCATAATAGAGCACGAAATTTAACATCGACAGACCCCTAGCAAGCTAGAGGTGGGACCAGGTGCCCGGAGAGGAGTAAGCATCCCCTGTTGGCTAGCGCACCCGCCGTCGATGTTTATGAAGCATGGAAATGAAAATATATAAAATTTATGCACTGTCTGACGTAATGTCTATATAGAAAGTGCTATGGCGACAATGTCAGGGAAGTATATTCAAAACACTTACTGTCAAACCCCTCGCGGGGAACTTTTTTACGAAATCCACATGGCAAAGGGCATAAGTGTGATACAAATGAGTTAAAGAAGATCATGACGATAATCTCAACAGCACTCACAATAGAGCACGAAAGTAAACATCGACGGACCCCTAGCAAGCTAGAGGTGGGACCAGGTGCCCGGGAGGAGTGAGCATCCCCTGTTGGCTAGCCGCACCCGCCGTCGATGTTTATGAAGCATGGAAATGAAAATATATAAAATTTATGCACTGGCTGACGTAATGACTATATAGAAAGTGCTATGGCGACAATGTCAGGGAAGTATATTCTAAACACTTACTGTCAAACCCCTCGCGGGGAACTTTTTACGAGCTCCACATGGCAAAGGGCATAAGTGTGACACAAATGAGTTAAAGAAGATCCAGACGATAATCTCAACAGCACTCACAATAGAGCACGAAAGTAAACATCGACGGACCCCTAGCAAGCTAGAGGTGGGACCAGGTGCCCGGGAGGAGTAAGCATCCCCTGTTAGCTAGCCGCACCCGCCGTCGATGTTTATGAAGCATGGAAATGAAAATATATAAAATTTATGCACTGTCTGACGTAATGTCTATATAGAAAGTGCTATGGCGACAATGTCAGGGAAGTGTATTCAAAACACTTACTGTCAAACCCCTCGCTGGGAACTTTTTTATGAGCTCCACACGGCAAAGGGCATAAGTGTGACACAAATGAGTTAAAGAAGATCCTGACGATAATCTCAACAGCACTCACAATAGAGCACGAAATTAAACATCGACGGACCCCTAGCAAGCTAGAGGTGGGACCAGGTGCCCGGGAGGAGTAAGCATCCCCTGTAGGCTAGCCGCACCCGCAGTCGATGTTTATGAAGCATGGAAATGAAAATATATAAAATTTATGCATTTTCTGACGTAATGTGTATATAGAAAATGCTATGGCGACAATATCAGGGAAGTATATTCAAAACACTTACTGTCAAACCCCTCGCCGGGAACTTTTTTACGAGCTCCACACTGCAAAGGGCATAAGTGTGACACAAATGAGTTAAAGAAGATCCTGATGATAATCTCAACAGCACTCACAATAGAGCACGAAATTAAACATCGACGGACCCCTAGCAAGCTAGAGGTGGGACCAGGTGCTCGGGAGGAGTAAGCATCCCCTGTTGGCTAGCCGCACCCGCCGTCGATGTTTATGAAGCATGGAAATGAAAATATATAAAATTTATGCACTGTCTGACGTAATGTCTATATAGAAATTGCTATGGCGACAATGTCAGAGAAGTATATTCAAAACACTTACTGTCAAACCCCTCGCGGGTAACTTTTTTACGAGCTCCACACGGCAAAGGGCATAAGTGTGACACAAATGAGTTAAAGAAGATCCTGACGATAATCTCAACAGCACTCACAATAGAGCACGAAATTAAACATCGACGGAAACCTAGCAAGCTAGAGGTGGGACCAGGTGCCCGGGAGGAGTAAGCATCCCCTGTTGGCTAGCCGCACCCGCCTTCGATGGTTATGAAGCATGGAAATGAAAATATATAAAATTTATGCACTGTCTGACGTAATGTCTATATAGAAAGTGCTATGGCGACAATGTCAGGGAAGTATATTCAAAACACTTACTGTCAAACCCCTCGCGGGGAACTTTTTTACGAAATCCACACGGCAAAGGGCATAAGTGTGATACAAATGAGTTGAAGAAGATCCTGACGATAATCTCAACAGCACTCACAATAGAGCACGAAATTAAACATCGACGGACCCCTAGCAAGCTAGAGGTGGGACCAGGTGCCCGGGAGGAGTAAGCATCCCCTGTTGGCTAGCCGCACCCGCCGTCGATGTTTATGAAGCATGGAAATGAAAATATATAAAATTTATGCACTGGCTGACGTAATGACTATATAGAAAGTGCTATTGCGACAATTTCAGGGAAGTATATTCAAAACACTTACTGTCAAACCCCTCGCGGGGAACTTTTTTACGAGCTCCACACGGCAAAGGGCATAAGTGTGACACAAATGAGTTAAAGAAGATCCTGACGATAATCTCAACAGCACTCACAATAGAGCACGAAATTAAACATCGACGGACCCCTAGCAAGCTAGAGGTGGGACCAGGTGCAAGGGAGGAGTAAGCATCCCCTGTTGGCTAGCCGCACCCGCCGTCGATGTTTATGAAGCATGGAAATGAAAATATATAAAATTTATGCACTGTCTGACGTAATGTCTATATAGAAAGTGCTATGGCGACAATGTCAGGGAAGTATATTCAAAACACTTACTGTCAAACCCCTCGCGGGGAACTTTTTTACGAAATCCACACGGCAAAGGGCATAAGTGTGATACAAATGAGTTAAAGAAGATCCTGACGATAATCTCAACAGCATTCACAATAGAGCACGAAATTAAACATCGACGGACCCCTAGCAAGCTAGAGGTGGGACCAGGTGCCCGGGAGGAGTAAGCATCCCCTGTTGGCTAGCCGCACCCGCCGTCGATGTTTATGAAGCATGGAAATGAAAATATATAAAATTTATGCACTGTCTGACGTAATGTCTATATAGAAAGTGCTATGGCGACAATGTCAGGGAAGTATATTCAAAACACTTACTGTCAAACCCCTCGCGGGGAACTTTTTTACGAAATCCACACGGCAAAGGGCATAAGTGTGATACAGATGAGTTGAAGAAGATCCTGACGATAATCTCAACAGCACTCACAATAGAGCACGAAATTAAACATCGACGGACCCCTAGCAAGCTAGAGGTGGGACCAGGTGCCCGGGAGGAGTAAGCATCCCCTGTTGGCTAGCCGCACCCGCCGTCGATGTTTATGAAGCATGGAAATGAAAATATATAAAATTTATGCACTGTCTGACGTAATGTCTATATAGAAAGTGCTATGGCGACAATGTCAGGGAAGTATATTCAAAACACTTACTGTCAAACCCCTCGCGGGGAACTTTTTTACGAAATCCACACGGCAAAGGGCATAAGTGTGATACAAATGAGTTAAAGAAGATCCTGACGATAATCTCAACAGCATTCACAATAGAGCACGAAATTAAACATCGACGGACCCCTAGCAAGCTAGAGGTGGGACCAGGTGCCCGGGAGGAGTAAGCATCCCCTGTTGGCTAGCCGCACCCGCCTTCGATGGTTATGAAGCATGGAAATGAAAATATATAAAATTTATGCACTGTCTGACGTAATGTCTATATAGAAAGTGCTATGGCGACAATGTCAGGGAAGTATATTCAAAACACTTACTGTCAAACCCCTCGCGGGGAACTTTTTTACGAAATCCACACGGCAAAGGGCATAAGTGTGATACAAATGAGTTGAAGAAGATCCTGACGATAATCTCAACAGCACTCACAATAGAGCACGAAATTAAACATCGACGGACCCCTAGCAAGCTAGAGGTGGGACCAGGTGCCCGGGAGGAGTAAGCATCCCCTGTTGGCTAGCCGCACCCGCCGTCGATGTTTATGAAGCATGGAAATGAAAATATATAAAATTTATGCACTGGCTGACGTAATGACTATATAGAAAGTGCTATTGCGACAATTTCAGGGAAGTATATTCAAAACACTTACTGTCAAACCCCTCGCGGGGAACTTTTTTACGAGCTCCACACGGCAAAGGGCATAAGTGTGACACAAATGAGTTAAAGAAGATCCTGACGATAATCTCAACAGCACTCACAATAGAGCACGAAATTAAACATCGACGGACCCCTAGCAAGCTAGAGGTGGGACCAGGTGCAAGGGAGGAGTAAGCATCCCCTGTTGGCTAGCCGCACCCGCCGTCGATGTTTATGAAGCATGGAAATGAAAATATATAAAATTTATGCACTGTCTGACGTAATAACTATATAGAAAGTGCTATGGCGACAATGTCAGGGAAGTATATTCAAAACACTTACTGTCAAACCCCTCGCGGGGAACTTTTTTACGAAATCCACACGGCAAAGGGCATAAGTGTGATACAAATGAGTTAAAGAAGATCCTGACGATAATCTCAACAGCATTCACAATAGAGCACGAAATTAAACATCGACGGACCCCTAGCAAGCTAGAGGTGGGACCAGGTGCCCGGGAGGAGTAAGCATCCCCTGTTGGCTAGCCGCACCCGCCGTCGATGTTTATGAAGCATGGAAATGAAAATATATAAAATTTATGCACTGTCTGACGTAATGTCTATATAGAAAGTGCTATGGCGACAATGTCAGGGAAGTATATTCAAAACACTTACTGTCAAACCCCTCGCGGGGAACTTTTTTACGAAATCCACACGGCAAAGGGCATAAGTGTGATACAGATGAGTTGAAGAAGATCCTGACGATAATCTCAACAGCACTCACAATAGAGCACGAAATTAAACATCGACGGACCCCTAGCAAGCTAGAGGTGGGACCAGGTGCCCGGGAGGAGTAAGCATCCCCTGTTGGCTAGCCGCACCCGCCGTCGATGTTTATGAAGCATGGAAATGAAAATATATAAAATTTATGCACTGTCTGACGTAATGTCTATATAGAAAGTGCTATGGCGACAATGTCAGGGAAGTATATTCAAAACACTTACTGTCAAACCCCTCGCGGGGAACTTTTTTACGAAATCCACACGGCAAAGGGCATAAGTGTGATACAAATGAGTTAAAGAAGATCCTGACGATAATCTCAACAGCATTCACAATAGAGCACGAAATTAAACATCGACGGACCCCTAGCAAGCTAGAGGTGGGACCAGGTGCCCGGGAGGAGTAAGCATCCCCTGTTGGCTAACCGCACCCGCCGTCGATGTTTATGAAGCATGGAAATGAAAATATATAAAATTTATGCACCGGCTGACGTAATGACTATATAGAAAGTGCTATTGCGACAATGTCAGGGAAGTATATTCAAAACACTTACTGTCAAACCCCTCGCGGGGAACTTTTTTACGAGCTCCACACGGCAAAGGGCATAAGTGTGACACAAATGAGTAAAAGAAGATCCTGACGATAATCTCAACAGCACTCACAATAGAGCACGAAATTAAACATCGACGGACCCCTAGCAAGCTAGAGGTGGGACCAGGTGCCCGGGAGGAGTAAGCATCCCCTGTTGGCTAGCCGCACCCGCCGTCGATGTTTATGAAGCATGGAAATGAAAATATATAAAATTTATGCACTGTCTGACGTAATGTCTATATAGAAAGTGCTATGGCGACAATGTCAGGGAAGTATATTCAAAACACTTACTGTCAAACCCCTCGCGGGGAACTTTTTTACGAAATCCACACGGCAAAGGGCATAAGTGTGATACAAATGAGTTAAAGAAGATCCTGACGATAATCTCAACATCATTCCCATTAGAGCACGAAATTAAACATCGACGGACCCCTAGCAAGCTAGAGGTGGGACCAGGTGCCCGGGAGGAGTAAGCATCCCCTGTTGGCTAGACGCACCCGCCGTCGATGTTTATGAAGCATGGAAATGAAAATATATAAAATTTATGCACTGTCTGACGTAATGACTATATAGAAAGTGCTATGGCGACAATGTCAGGGAAGTATATTCAAAACACTTACTGTCAAACCCCTCGCGGGGAACTTTTATACGAGCTCCACACGGCAAAGGGCATAAGTGTGACACAAATGAGTTAAAGAAGATACTGACGATAACCTCAACAGCACTCACAATAGAGCACGAAATTAAACATCGACGGACCCCTAGCAAGCTATAGGTGGGACCAGGTGCCCGGGAGGAGTAAGCATCCAATGTAGGCTAGCCGCACCCGCCATCGATGTTTATGAAGCATGGAAATGAAAATATATAAAATTTATGCATTTTCTGACGTAATGTGTATATAGAAAGTGCTATGGCGACAATGTCAGGGAAGTATATTCAAAACACTTACTGTCAGACCCGTCGAGGGGAACTTTTTTACCAGCTCCACACGGCAAAGGGCATATGTGTGACACAAATGAGTTAAAGAAGATCCTGACGATAATCTCAACAGCACTCACAATAGAGCACGAAATTAAACATCGACGGACCCCTAGAAAGCTGGAGGTGGGACCAGGTGCCCGGGAGGAGTAAGCATCCCCTGTTGGCTAGCCGCACCCGCCGTCGTTGTTTATGAAGCATGGAAATGAAAATATATAAAATTTATGCACTGGCTGACGTAATGACTATATAGAAAGTGCTATGGCGACAATGTCAGGGAAGTATATTCAAAACACTTACTGTCAAACCCCTCGCGGGGAACTTTTTTACGAGCTCCACACGGCAAAGGGCATAAGTGTGACACAAATGAGTTAAAGAAGATCCTGACGATAATCTCAACAGCACTCACAATAGAGCACGAAATTAATCATCGACGGACCCCTAGCTAGCTAGAGGTGGGACCAGGTGCCCGGGAGGAGTAAGCATCCCCTGTTGGCTAGACGCACCCGCCGTCGATGTTTATGAAGCATGGAAATGAAAATATATAAAATTTATGCACTGTCTGACGTAATGACTATATAGAAAGTGCTATGGCGACAATGTCAGGGAAGTATATTCAAAACACTTACTGTCAAACCCCTCGCGGGGAACTTTTATACGAGCTCCACACGGCAAAGGGCATAAGTGTGACACAAATGAGTTAAAGAAGATCCTGACGATAATCTCAACAGCACTCACAATAGAGCACGAAATTAAACATCGACGGAACCCTAGCAAGCTAGAGGTGGGACCAGGTGCCCGGGAGGAGTGAGCATCCAATGTAGGCTAGCCGCACCCGCCGTCGATGTTTATGAAGCATGGAAATGAAAATATATAAAATTTATGCATTTTCTGACGTAATGTGTATATAGAAAGTGCTATGGCGACAATGTCAGGGAAGTATATTCAAAACACTTACTGTCAAACCCCTCGAGGGGAACTTTTTTACCAGCTCCACACGGCAAAGGGCATATGTGTGACACAAATGAGTTAAAGAAGATCCTGACGATAATCTCAACAGCACTCACAATAGAGCACGAAATTAAACATCGACGGACCCCTAGAAAGCTAGAGGTGGGACCAGGTGCCCGGGAGGAGTAAGCATCCCCTGTTGGCTAGCCGCACCCGCCGTCGTTGTTTATGAAGCGTGGAAATGAAAATATATAAAATTTATGCACTGGCTGACGTAATGACTATATAGAAAGTGCTATGGCGACAATGTCAGGGAAGTATATTCAAAACACTTACTGTCAAACCCCTCGCGAGGAACTTTTTTTACGAAATCCACACGGCAAAGGGCATAAGTGTGATACAAATGAGTTAAAGAAGATCCTGACGATAATCTCAACAGCACTCACAATAGAGCACGAAATTAAACATCGACGAACCCCTAGCAAGCTAGAGGTGGGACCAGGTGCCCGTGAGGAGTAAGCATCCCCTGTTGGCTAGCCGCACCCGCCGTCGATATTTATGAAGCATGGAAATGAAAATAAATAAAATTTATGCACTGGCTGACGTAATGACTATATAGAAAGTGCTATGGCGACAATGTCAGGGAAGTATATTCAAAACACTTACTGTCAAACCCCTCGAGGGGAACTTTTTTACGAGCTCCACACGGCAAAGGGCATAAGTGTGACACAAATGAGTTAAAGAAGATCCTGACGATAATCTCAACAGCACTCACAATAGAGCACGAAATTAATCATCGACGGACCCCTAGCAAGCTAGAGGTGGGACCAGGTGCCCGGGAGGAGTAAGCATCCCCTGTTGGCTAGCCGCACCCGCCGTCGATGTTTATGAAGCATGGAAATGAAAATATATAAAATTTAAGCACTGTCTGACGTAATGTCTATATAGAAAGTGCTATGGCGACAATGTCAGGGAAGTATATTCAAAACACTTACTGTCAAACCCCTCGCGGGGAACTTTTTTAAGAAAATCACACGGCAAAGGGCATAAGTGTGATACAAATGAGTTAAAGAAGATCCTGACGATAATCTCAACAGCACTCACAATAGAGCACGAAATTAAACATCGACGGACCCCTAGCAAGCTAGAGGTGGGACCAGGTGCCCGGGAGGAGTAAGCATCCCCTGTTGGCTAGCCGCACCCGCCGTCGATGTTTATGATGCATGGAAATGAAAATATATAAAATTTCTGCACTGTCTGACGTAATGTCTATATAGAAAGTGCTATGGCGACAATGTCAGGGAAGTATATTCAAAACACTTACTGTCAAACCCCTCGCGGGGAACTTTTTTACGAAATCCACACGGCAAAGGGCATAAGTGTGATACAAATGAGTTAAAGAAGGTCCTGACGATAATCTCAACAGCACTCACAATAGAGCACGAAATTAAACATCGACGGACCCCTAGCAAGCTAGAGGTGGGACCAGGTGCCCGGGAGGAGTAAGCATCCCTTGTTGGCTAGCCGTACCTGCCGTCGATGTTTATGAAGCATAGAAATGAAAATATATAAAATTTATGCACTGTCTGACGTAATGTCTATATAGAAAGTGCTATGGCGATAATGTCAGGGAAGTATATTCAAAACACTTACTGTCAAACCCCTCGCGGGGAACTTTTTTACGAGCTCCACACGGCAAAGGGCATAAGTGTGACACAAATGAGTAAAAGAATATCCTGACGATAATCAAAACAGCACTCCCAATAGAGCACGACATTAAACATCGACGGACCCCTAGCAAGCTAGAGGTGGGACCAGGTGCCCGGGAGGAGTAAGCATCCCCTGTTGGCTAGCCGCACCCGCCGTCGATGTTTATGAAGCATGGAAATGAAAATATATAAAATTTATGCACTGGCTGACGTAATGACTATATAGAAAGTGCTATGGCGACAATGTCAGGGAAGTATATTCAAAACACTTACTGTCAAACCCCTCGCGGGGAACTTTTTTACGAGCTTCACACGGCAAAGGGCATAAGTGTGACACAAATGAGTTAAAGAAGATCCTGACGATAATCTCAACAGCATTCACAATAGAGCACGAAATTAAACATCGACGGACCCCTAGCAAGCTAGATGTTGGACCAGGTGCCCGGGAGGAGTAAACATCCCTTGTTGGCTAGCCGCACCCGCCGTCGATGTTTATGAAGCATGGAAATGAAAATATATAAAATTAATGCACTGTCTGACGTAATGTCTATATAGAAAGTGCTATGGCGACAATGTCAGGGAAGTATATTCAAAACACTTACTGTCAAACCCCTCGCGGGGAACTTTTTTAAGAAATCCACACGGCAAAGGGCATAAGTGTGATACAAATGAGTTAAAGAAGATCCTGACGATAATCTCAACAGCACTCACAATAGAGCACGAAATTAAACATCGACGGACCCCTAGCAAGCTAGAGGTGGGACCAGGTGCCCGGGAGGAGTAAGCATCCCTTGTTGGCTAGCCGCACCCGCCGTCGATGTTTATGAAGCATAGAAATGAAAGTATATAAAATTTATGCACTGTCTGACATAATGTCTATATAGAAAGTGCTATGGCGATAATGTCAGGGAAGTATATTCAAAACACTTACTGTCAAACCCCTCGCGGGGAACTTTTTTACGAGCTCCACACGGCAAAGGGCATAAGTGTGACACAAATGAGTAAAAGAATATCCTGACGATAATCAAAACAGCACTCACAATAGAGCACGACATTAAACATCGACGGACCCCTAGCAAGCTAGAGGTGGGACCAGGTGCCCGGGAGGAGTAAGCATCCCCTGTTGGCTAGCCGCACCCGCCGTCGATGTTTATGAAGCATGGAAATGAAAATATATAAAATTTATGCACTGGCTGACGTAATGACTATATAGAAAGTGCTATGGCGACAATGTCAGGGAAGTATATTCAAAACACTTACTGTCAAACCCCTCGCGGGGAACTTTTTTACGAGCTTCACACGGCAAAGGGCATAAGTGTGACACAAATGAGTTAAAGAAGATCCTGACGATAATCTCAACAGCACTCACAATAGAGCACGAAATTAAACATCGACGGACCCCTAGCAAGCTAGAGGTTGGACCAGGTGCCCGGGAGGAGTAAACATCCCTTGTTGGCTAGCCGCACCCGCCGTCGATGTTTATGAAGCATGGAAATGAAAATATATAAAATTAATGCACTGTCTGACGTAATGTCTGTATAGAAAGTGCTATGGCGACAATGTCAGGGAAGTATATTCAAAACACTTACTGTCAAACCCCTCGCGGGGAACTTTTTTACGAGCTCCACACGGCAAAGGGCATAAGTGTAACACAAATGAGTTAAAGAAGATCCTGACGACAATCTCAACAGCACTCACAATAGAGCACGAAATTAAACATCGACGGACCCCTAGCAAGCTAGAGTTGGGACCAGGTGCCCAGGAGGAGTAAGCATCCCCAATTGGCTAGTCGCACCCGCCGTCGATGTTTATGAAGCATGGAAATGAAAATATATAAAATTTATGCACTGTCTGATGTAATATCTATATAGAAAGTGCTATGGCGATAACGTCAGGGAAGTATATTCAAAACACTTACTGTCAAACCCCTCGCGGGGAACTTTTTTACGAGCTCCACACGGCAAAGGGCATAGGTGTGACACAAATGAGTTAAAGAATGTCCTGACGATAATCAAAACAGCACTCACAATAGAGCACGAAATTAAACATCGACGGACCCCTAGCAAGCTAGAGGTGGGACCAGGTGCCCGGGAGGAGTAAGCATCCCCTGTTGGCTAGCCGCACCCGCCGTCGATGTTTATGAAGCATGGAAATGAAAATATATAAAATTTATGCACTGGCTGACGTAATGACTATATAGAAAGTGCTATGGCGACAATGTCAGGGAAGTATATTCAAAAAACTTACTGTCAAACCCCTCGCGGGGAACTTTTTTACGAGCTCCACACGGCAAAGTGCATTAGTGTGACACAAATGAGTTAAAGAAGATCCTGATGATAATCTCAACAGCACTCACAATAGAGCACGAAATTAAACATCGACGGACCCCTAGCAAGCTAGAGGTGGCACCAGGTGCCCGGGAGGAGTAAACATCCCTTGTTGGCTAGCCGCTCCCGCCGTCGATGTTTATGAAGCATGGAAATGAAAATATATAAAATTTATGCACTGTCTGACGTAATGTCTGTATAGAAAGTGCTAAGGCGACAATGTCAGGGAAGTATATTCAAAACACTTACTGTCAAACCCCTCGCGGGGAACTTTTTTACGAGCTCCACACGGCAAAGGGCATAAGTGTGACACAAATGAGTTAAAGAAGATCCTGACGATAATCTCAACAGCACTCACAATAGAGCACGAAATTAAACATCGACGGACCCCTAGCAAGCTAGAGGTGGGACCAGGTGCCCGGGAGGAGTAAGCATCCCCTATTGGCTAGTCGCACCCGCCGTCGGTGTTTATGAAGCATGGAAATGAAAATATATAAAATTTATGCACTGTCTGACGTAATGTCTATATAGAAAGTGCTGTGGCGACAATGTCAGGGAAGTATATTCAAAACACTTACTGTCAAACCCCTCGCGGGGAACTTTTTTACGAGCTCCACACGGCAAAGGGCATAAGTGTGACACAAATGAGTTAAAGAAGATCCTGACGATAATCTCAACAGCACTCACAATAGAGCACGAAATTAAACATCGACGGACCCCTAGCAAGCTAGAGGTGGGACCAGGTGCCCGGGAGGAGTAAGCATCCCCTATTGGCTAGTCGCACCCGCCGTCGATGTTTATGAAGCATGGAAATGAAAATATATAAAATGTATGCACTGTCTGACGTAATGTCTATATAGAAAGTGCTATGGCGACTATGTCAAGGAAGTATATTCAAAACACTTACTGTCAAATCCCTCGCGGGGAACTTTTTTACATCTCCACACGGCAAAGGGCATAAGTGTGACACAAATGAGTTAAAGAAGATCCTGACGATAATCTCAACAGCACTCACAATAGAGCACTAAATTAAACATCGACGGACCCCTAGCAAGCTAGAGGTTGGACCAGGTGCCCGGGAGGAGTAAGCATCCCTTGTTGGCTAGCCGCACCCGCCGTTGATGTTTATGAAGCATGGAAATGAAAATATATAAAATTTATGCACTGTCTGACGTAATATCTATATAGAAAGTGCTATGGCGACAATGTCAGAGAAGTATATTCAAAACACTTACTGTCAAACCCCTCGCGGGGAAATTTTTTACGAGCTCCACACGGCAAAGGGCATTAGTGTGACACAAATGAGTTAAAGAATATCCTGACGAAAATCAAAACAGCACTCACAATAGAGCACGAAATTAAACATCGACGGACCCCTAGCAAGCTAAAGGTGGGACCAGGAGTCCGGGAGGAGTAAGCATCCCCTGTTGTCTAGCCGCACCCGCCGTCGATGTTTATGAAGCATGGAAATGAAAATATATAAAATTTATGCACTGTCTGACGTAATGGCTATAATGAAAGTGCTATGGCGACAACGTCCGGGAAGTATATTCAAAACACTTACTGTCAAACCCCTCGCGTGGAATTCTTTTTACCATCTCCACACGGCAAAGGGCATAAGTGTGACACAAATGAGTTAAAGAAGATCCTGACGATAATCTCAACAGCACTCACAATAGAGCACGAAATTAAACATCGACGGACCCCTAGCAAGCTAGAGGTGGGACCAGGTGCCCGGGAGGAGTAAGCATCCCCTGTTGGCTAGCCGCACCCGCCGTCGATGTTTATGATGCATGGAAATGAAAATATATAAAATTTCTGCACTGTCTGACGTAATGTCTATATAGAAAGTGCTATGGCGACAATGTCAGGGAAGTATATTCAAAACACTTACTGTCAAACCCCTCGCGGGGAACTTTTTTACGAAATCCACACGGCAAAGGGCATAAGTGTGATACAAATGAGTTAAAGAAGATCCTGACGATAATCTCAACAGCACTCACAATAGAGCACGAAATTAAACATCGACGGACCCCTAGCAAGCTAGAGGTGGGACCAGGTGCCCGGGAGGAGTAAGCATCCCTTGTTGGCTAGCCGCACCCGCCGTCGATGTTTATGAAGCATAGAAATGAAAGTATATAAAATTTATGCACTGTCTGACATAATGTCTATATAGAAAGTGCTATGGCGATAATGTCAGGGAAGTATATTCAAAACACTTACTGTCAAACCCCTCGCGGGGAACTTTTTTACGAGCTCCACACGGCAAAGGGCATAAGTGTGACACAAATGAGTAAAAGAAGATCCTGACGATAATCTCAACAGCACTCACAATAGAGCACGAAATTAAACATCGACGGACCCCTAGCAAGCTAGAGGTTGGACCAGGTGCCCGGGAGGAGTAAACATCCCTTGTTGGCTAGCCGCACCCGCCGTCGATGTTTATGAAGCATGGAAATGAAAATATATAAAATTAATGCACTGTCTTACGTAATGTCTGTATAGAAAGTGCTATGGCGACAATGTCAGGGAAGTATATTCAAAACACTTACTGTCAAACCCCTCGCGGGGAACTTTTTTACGAGCTCCACACGGCAAAGGGCATAAGTGTAACACAAATGAGTTAAAGAAGATCCTGACGACAATCTCAACAGCACTCACAATAGAGCACGAAATTAAACATCGACGGACCCCTAGCAAGCTAGAGGTGGGACCAGGTGACCAGGAGGAGTAAGCATCCCCAATTGGCTAGTCGCACCCGCCGTCGATGTTTATGAAGCATGGAAATGAAAATATATAAAATTTATGCACTGGCTGACGTAATGACAATATAGAAAGTGCTATGGCGACAATGTCAGGGAAGTATATTCAAAACACTTACTGTCAAACCCCTCGCGGGGAACTTTTTTACGAGCTTCACACGGCAAAGGGCATTAGTGTGACACAAATGAGTTAAAGAAGATCCTGATGATAATCTCAACAGCACTCACAATAGAGCACGAAATTAAACATCGACGGACCCCTAGCAAGCTAGAGGTGGCACCAGGTGCCCGGGAGGAGTAAACATCCCTTGTTGGCTAGCCGCTCCCGCCGTCGATGTTTATGAAGCATGGAAATGAAAATATATAAAATTTATGCACTGTCTGACGTAATGTCTGTATAGAAAGTGCTAAGGCGACAATGTCAGGGAAGTATATTCAAAACACTTACTGTCAAACCCCTCGCGGGGAACTTTTTTACGAGCTCCACACGGCAAAGGGCATAAGTGTGACACAAATGAGTTAAAGAAGATCCTGACGATAATCTCAACAGCACTCACAATAGAGCACGAAATTAAACATCGACGGACCCCTAGCAAGCTAGAGGTGGGACCAGGTGCCCGGGAGGAGTAAGCATCCCCTATTGGCTAGTCGCACCCGCCGTCGGTGTTTATGAAGCATGGAAATGAAAATATATAAAATTTATACACTGTCTGACGTAATGTCTATATAGAAAGTGCAATGGCGACAATGTCAGGGAAGTATATTCAAAACACTTACTGTCAAACCCCTCGCGGGGAACTTTTTTACGAACTCCACACGGCAAAGGGCATAAGTGTGACACAAATGAGTTAAAGAAGATCCTGACAATAATCTCAACAGCACTCACAATAGAGCAAGAAATTAAACATCGACGGACCCCTAGCAAGCTAGAGGTGGCACCAGGTGCCCGGGAGGAGTAAGCATCCCCTGTTGGCTAGCCGCACCCGCCGTCGATGTTTATGAAGCATGGAAATGAAAATATATAAAATTTATGCACTGTCTGACGTAATGTCTATATAGAAAGTGCTGTGGCGACAATGTCAGGGAAGTATATTCAAAACACTTACTGTCAAACCCCTCGCGGGGAACTTTTTTACGAGCTCCACACGGCAAAGGGCATAAGTGTGACACAAATGAGTTAAAGAAGATCCTGACGATAATCTCAACAGCACTCACAATAGAGCACGAAATTAAACATCGACGGACCCCTAGCAAGCTAGAGGTGGGACCAGGTGCCCGGGAGGAGTAAGCATCCCCTATTGGCTAGTCGCACCCGCCGTCGATGTTTATGAAGCATGGAAATGAAAATATATAAAATTTATGCACTGTCTGACGTAATGTCTATATAGAAAGTGCTATGGCGACTATGTCAAGGAAGTATATTCAAAACACTTACTGTCAAATCCCTCGCGGGGAACTTTTTTACATCTCCACACGGCAAAGGGCATAAGTGTGACACAAATGAGTTAAAGAAGATCCTGACGATAATCTCAACAGCACTCACAATAGAGCACTAAATTAAACATCGACGGACCCCTAGCAAGCTAGAGGTTGGACCAGGTGCCCGGGAGGAGTAAGCATCCCTTGTTGGCTAGCCGCACCCGCCGTTGATGTTTATGAAGCATGGAAATGAAAATATATAAAATTTATGCACTGTCTGACGTAATATCTATATAGAAAGTGCTATGGCGACAATGTCAGGGAAGTATATTCAAAACACTTACTGTCAAACCCCTCGCGGGGAAATTTTTTACGAGCTCCACACGGCAAAGGGCATTAGTGTGACACAAATGAGTTAAAGAATATCCTGACGATAATCAAAACAGCACTCACAATAGAGCACGAAATTAAACATCGACGGACCCCTAGCAAGCTAAAGGTGGGACCAGGAGTCCGGGAGGAGTAAGCATCCCCTGTTGTCTAGCCGCACCCGCCGTCGATGTTTATGAAGCATGGAAATGAAAATATATAAAATTTATGCACTGTCTGACGTAATGGCTATAATGAAAGTGCTATGGCGACAACGTCCGGGAAGTATATTCAAAACACTTACTGTCAAACCCCTCGCGTGGAATTCTTTTTACCATCTCCACACGGCAAAGGGCATAAGTGTGACACAAATGAGTTAAAGAAGATCCTGACGATAATCTCATCAGCACTCACAATAGAGCATGAAAATTAAACATCGACGGACCCCTAGCAAGCTAGAGGTGGGACCAGGAGTCCGGGAGGAGTAAGCATCCCCTGTTGGCTAGCCGCACCCGCCGTCGATGTTTATGAAGCATGGAAATGAAAATATATTAAATTTATGCACTGTCTGACGTAATGTCTATATAGAAAGTGCTATGGCGACAATGTCAGGGAAGAACAGTCAAACCTGTCTTAAAGTGACCCTCTTTTTAGCGACTTCCTGCTTGATGTGACCTTTTTTATTCCTCCCTAGCAAATTTCCTATCAAATTAACCTGTATATAGCGACAACCTGTCCAACGCGACGACGACCGTGTTTTTTCTGTCCCGTACCGAATTCCGCATCTGTATATTACGACTTTTAATGTTGCAAAGGACCAAAACTACGTAATATTTTTTCACTAAATCTCTTCATCAGTGTCTTTTATAAATGAATCTTCTGTTATCAATAAATTCTAATGTGTTTTTAAATTTGCAATACTATTAATCAATAAATACAAGAATTGATATATGCAGTGATCCATTTAACAGTATTGCTCTTATACTACTGAAATTGTGTTGGTCAAAGTCAGATCAGCTTGAACCTGTATTCAGTGACCACCTGTCTTTTGTGACCTATTTTCTGTTGGCCCTTGCAAAGTCACATAAGACAGGTTTGACTGTACATTCAAAACACTTACTGTCAAACCCCTCGCGGTGAACTTTTTTACGAGCTCCACACGGCAAAGGGCATAAGTGTGACACAAATGAGTTAAAGAAGATCCTGACGATAATCTCAACAGCACTCACAATAGAGCACGAAATTAAACATCGACGGACCCCTAGCAAGCTAGAGGTGGGACCAGGTGCCCGGGAGGAGTAAGCATCCCCTATTGGCTAGTCGCACCCGCCGTCGGTGTTTATGAAGCATGGAAATGAAAATATATAAAATTTATGCACTGTCTGACGTAATGTCTATATAGAAAGTGCAATGGCGACAATGTCAGGGAAGTATATTCAAAACACTTACTGTCAAACCCCTCGCGGGGAACTTTTTTACGAGCTCCACACGGCAAAGGGCATAAGTGTGACACAAATGAGTTAAAGAAGATCCTGACAATAATCTCAACAGCACTCACAATAGAGCAAGAAATTAAACATCGACGGACCCCTAGCAAGCTAGAGGTGGCACCAGGTGCCCGGGAGGAGTAAGCATCCCCTGTTGGCTAGCCGCACCCGCCGTCGATGTTTATGAAGCATGGAAATGAAAATATATCAAATTTATGCACTGTCTGACGTAATGTCTATATAGAAAGTGCTGTGGCGACAATGTCAGGGAAGTATATTCAAAACACTTACTGTCAAACCCCTCGCGGGGAACTTTTTTACGAGCTCCACACGGCAAAGGGCATAAGTGTGACACAAATGAGTTAAAGAAGATCCTGACGATAATCTCAACAGCACTCACAATAGAGCACGAAATTAAACATCGACGGACCCCTAGCAAGCTAGAGGTGGGACCAGGTGCCCGGGAGGAGTAAGCATCCCCTATTGGCTAGTCGCACCCGCCGTCGATGTTTATGAAGCATGGAAATGAAAATATATAAAATTTATGCACTGTCTGACGTAATGTCTATATAGAAAGTGCTGTGGCGACAATGTCAGGGAAGTATATTCAAAACACTTACTGTCAAACCCCTCGCGGGGAACTTTTTTACGAGCTCCACACGGCAAAGGGCATAAGTGTGACACAAATGAGTTAAAGAATATCCTGACGATAATCAAAACAGCACTCACAATAGAGCACGAAATTAAACATCGACGGACCCCTAGCAAGCTAGAGGTGGGACCAGGAGTCCGGGAGGAGTAAGCATCCCCTGTTGTCTAGCCGCACCCGCCGTCGATGTTTATGAAGCATGGAAATGAAAATATATAAAATTTATGCACTGTCTGACGTAATGGCTATATAGAAAGTGCTATGGCGACAACGTCAGGGAAGTATATTCAAAACACTTACTGTCAAATCCCTCGCGTGGAATTTTTTTTACCATCTCAACACGGCAAAGGGCATAAGTGTGACACAAATGAGTTAAAGAAGATCCTGACGATAATCTCAACAGCACTCACAATAGAGCACGAAATCAAACATCGACGGACCCCTAGCAAGCTAGAGGTGGGACCAGGTGCCCGGGAGGAGTAAGCATCCCCTGTTGGCTAGCCGCACCCGCCGTCGATGTTTATGAAGCATGGAAATGAAAATATTTAAAATTTATGCACTGTCTGACGTAATGGCTATATAGAAAGTGCTATGGCGACAAAGTCAGGGAAGTATATTCAAAACACTTACTGTCAAACCCCTCGCGTGGAATTTTTTTTACCATCTCCACACGGCAAAGGGCATAAGTGTGACACAAATGAGTTAAAGAAGATCCTGACGATAATCTCATCAGCACTCACAATAGAGCATGAAAATTAAACATCGACGGACCCCTAGCAAGCTAGAGGTGGGACCAGGAGTCCGGGAGGAGTAAGCATCCCCTGTTGGCTAGCCGCACCCGCCGTCGATGTTTATGAAGCATGGAAATGAAAATATATTAAATTTATGCACTGTCTGACGTAATGTCTATATAGAAAGTGCTATGGCGACAATGTCAGGGAAGTACAGTCAAACCTGTCTTAAAGTGACCCTCTTTTTAGCGACTTCCTGCTTGATGTGACCTTTTTTATTCCTCCCTAGCAAATTTCCTATCAAATTAACCTGTATATAGCGACAACCTGTCCAACGCGACGACGACCGTGTTTTTTCTGTCCCGTACCGAATTCCGCATCTGTATATTACGACTTTTAATGTTGCAAAGGACCAAAACTACGTAATATTTTTTCACTAAATCTCTTCATCAGTGTCTTTTATAAATGAATCTTCTGTTATCAATAAATTCTAATGTGTTTTTAAATTTGCAATACTATTAATCAATAAATACAAGAATTGATATATGCAGTGATCCATTTAACAGTATTGCTCTTATACTACTGAAATTGTGTTGGTCAAAGTCAGATCAGCTTGAACCTGTATTCAGTGACCACCTGTCTTTTGTGACCTATTTTCTGTTGGCCCTTGCAAAGTCACATAAGACAGGTTTGACTGTACATTCAAAACACTTACTGCCAAACCCCTCGCGGTGAACTTTTTTACGAGCTCCACACGGCAAAGGGCATAAGTGTGACACAAATGAGTTGAAGAAGATCCTGACGATAATCTCAACAGCACTCAAAATAGAGCACGAAATTAAACATCGACGGACCCCTAGCAAGCTAGAGGTGGGACCAGGTGCCCGGGAGGAGTAAGCATCCCCTATTGGCTAGTCGCACCCGCCGTAGGTGTTTATGAAGCATGGAAATGAAAATATATAAAATTTATGCACTGTCTGACGTAATGTCTATATAGAAAGTGCAATGGCGACAATGTCAGGGAAGTATATTCAAAACACTTACTGTCAAACCCCTCGCGGTGAACTTTTTTACGAGCTCCACACGGCAAAGGGCATAATTGTGACACAAATGAGTTAAAGAAGATCCTGACGATAATCTCAACAGCACTCACAATAGAGCACGAAATTAAACATCGACGGACTCCTAGCAAGCTAGAGGTGGGACCAGGTGCCCGGGAGGAGTAAGCATCCCCTATTGGCTAGTCGCACCCGCCGTCGGTGTTTATGAAGCATGGAAATGAAAATATATAAAATTTATGCACTGTCTGACGTAATGTCTGTATAGAAAGTGCTATGGCGACAATGTCAGGGAAGTATATTCAAAACACTTACTGTCAAACCCCTCGCGGGGAACTTTTTTACGAGCTCCTTACGGCAAAGGGCATAAGTGTGACACAAATGAGTTAAAGAAGATCCTGACGATAATCTCAACATCACTCACAATAGAGCACTAAATTAAACATCGACGGATACCTAGCAAGCTAGAGGTGGGACAAGGTGCCCGGGAGGAGTAAGCATCCCCTGTTGGATAGCCGCACCCGCCGTCGATGTTTATGAAGCATGGAAATGAAAATATATAAAATTTTTGCACTGTCTGACGTAATGTCTATATAGAAAGTGCTATGGCGACAATGTCAGGGAAGTATATTCAGAACACTTACTGTCAAACCCCTCGCGGGGAACTTTTTTACGAGCTCCACACGGCAAAGGGCATAAGTGTGACACAAATGAGTTAAAGAAGATCCTGACGATAATCTCTAACAGCACTCTCAATAGAGCACGAAATTAAACATCGACGGACCCCTAGCAAGCTAGAGGTGGGACCAGGTGCCCGGGAGGAGTAAACATCCCTTGTTGGCTAACCGCATCCGCTGTCGATGTTTATGAAGCATGGAAATGAAAATATATAAAATTTATGCACTGTCTGACGTAATGTCTGTATAGAAAGCGCTATGGCGACAATGTCAGGGAAGTATATTCAAAACACTTACTGTCAAACCACTCGCGGGGAACTTTTTTACGAGCTCCACACGGCAAAGGGCATAAGTGTGACACAAATGAGTTAAAGAAGATCCTGACGATAATCTCAACAGCACTCAAAAAAGAGCACGAAATTAAACATCGATGGACCCCTAGCAAGCTAGAAGTGGGACCAGGTGCCCGGGAGGAGTAAGCATCCCCTATTGGCTAGTCGCACCCGCCGTCGATGTTTATGAAGCATGGAAATGAAAATATATAAAATTTATGCACTGTCTGACGTAATGTCTATATAGAAAGTGCTATGGCGACAATGTCAGGGAAGTTTATTCAAAACACTTACTGTCAAACCCCTCGCGGGGAACTTTTTTACGAGGTCCACACGGCAAAGGGCATAAGTGTGACACAAATGAGTTAAAGAAGATCCTGACGATAATCTCAACAGCACTCACTATAGAGCACGAAATTAAACATCGACGGACCCCTAGCAAGCTAGAGGTGGGACCAGGTGCCCGGGAGGATTAAGCATCCCTTGTTGGCTAGCCGCACCCGCCGTCGAAGTTTATGAAGCATGGAAATGAAAATATATAAAATTTATGCACTGTCTGACGTAATATCTATATAGAAAGTGCTATGGCGACAATGTCAGGGAAGTATATTCAAAACACTTACTGTCAAACCCCTCGCGGGGAACTTTTTTACGAGCTCCACACGGCAAAGGGCATAAGTGTGACAAAAATGAGTTAAAGAATATCCTGACAATAATCAAAACAGCACTCACAATAGAGCACGAAATTAATTATCGACGGATCCCTAGCAAGCTAGAGGTGGGACAAGGTGCCCGGGAGGAGTAAGCTTCCCCTGTTGGCTAGCCGCACCCGCCGTCGATGTTTATGAAGCATGGAAATGAAATTATATAAAATTTATGCACTGTCTGACGTAATGTCTATATAGAAAGTGCTATGGCGACAATGTCAGTGAAGTATATTCAAAACACTTACTGTCAAACCCCTCGCGGGGAACTTTTTTACGAGCTCCACACGGGAAAGGGCATAAGTGTGACACAAATGAGTTAAAGAAGATCCTGACGATAATCTCAACAGCACTCACAATAGAGCACGAAATTAAACATCGACGGACCCCTTGCAAGCTAGAGGTGGGACCAGGTGCCCGGGAGGAGTAAGCATCCCCTGTTGGCTAGTCGCACCCACCATCGATGTTTATGAAGCATGGAAATAAAAATATATAAAATTTATGCACTGTCTGACGTAATGTCTATATAGAAAGTGCTATGGCGACAATGTCAGGGAAGTATATTCAAAACACTTGCTGTCAAACCCCTCGCGGGGAACTTTATTACGAGCTCCACATGGCAAAGGGCATAAGTGTGACACAAATGAGTTAAAGAAGATCCTGACGATAATCCCATCAGCACTTACAATAGAGCATGAAAATTAAACATCGACGGATCCCTAGCAAGCTAGAGGTGGGACCAGGTGCCCGGGAGGAGTAAGCCTCCCCTGTTGGCTAGCCGCACCCGCCGTCGATGTTTATGAAGCATGGAAATGAAAATATATAAAACTTATGCACTGTCTGACGTGATGTCTATATAGAAAGTGCTATGGCGACAATGTCAGGGAAGTATATTCAAAACACTAACTGTCAAACCCCTCGCGGGGAATTTTTTTTACAATCTCCACACGGCAAAGGGCATAAGTGTGACACAAATGAGTTAAAGAAGATCCTGACGATAATCTCATCAGCACTCACAATAGAACATGAAAATTAAACATCGACGGACCCCTAGCAAGCTAGAGGTGGGACCAGGAGTCCGGGAGGAGTAAGCATCCCCTGTTGGCTAGCCGCACCCGCCGTCGATGTTTATGAAGCATGGAAATGAAAATATATAAAATATATGCACTGTCTGACGTAATGTCTGTATAGAAAGCGCTATGGCGACAATGTCAGGGAAGTATATTCAAAACACTTACTGTCAAACCCCTCGCGGGGAACTTTTTTACGAGCTCCTTACGGCAAAGGGCATAAGTGTGACACAAATAAGTTAAAGAAGATCCTGACGATAATCTCAACATCACTCACAATAGAGCACTAAATTAAACATCGACGGATACCTAGCAAGCTAGAGGTGGGACAAGGTGCCCGGGAGGAGTAAGCATCCCCTGTTGGATAGCCGCACCCGCCGTCGATGTTTATGAAGCATGGAAATGAAAATATATAAAATTTTTGCACTGTCTGACGTAATGTCTATATAGAAAGTGCTATGGCGACAATGTCAGGGAAGTATATTCAGAACACTTACTGTCAAACCCCTCGCGGGGAACTTTTTTACGAGCTCCACACGGCAAAGGGCATAAGTGTGACACAAATGAGTTAAAGAAGATCCTGACGATAATCTCTAACAGCACTCTCAATAGAGCACGAAATTAAACATCGACGGACCCCTAGCAAGCTAGAGGTGGGACCAGGTGCCCGGGAGGAGTAAACATCCCTTGTTGGCTAACCGCATCCGCTGTCGATGTTTATGAAGCATGGAAATGAAAATATATAAAATTTATGCACTGTCTGACGTAATGTCTGTATAGAAAGTGCTATGGCGACAATGTCAGGGAAGTATATTCAAAACACTTACTGTCAAACCACTCGCGGGGAACTTTTTTACGAGCTCCACACGGCAAAGGGCATAAGTGTGACACAAATGAGTTAAAGAAGATCCTGACGATAATCTCAACAGCACTCAAAAAAGAGCACGAAATTAAACATCGACGGACCCCTAGCAAGCTAGAAGTGGGACCAGGTGCCCGGGAGGAGTAAGCATCCCCTATTGGCTAGTCGCACCCGCCGTCGATGTTTATGAAGCATTGAAATGAAAATATATAAAATTTATGCACTGTCTGACGTAATGTCTATATAGAAAGTGCTATGGCGACAATGTCAGGGAAGTTTATTCAAAACACTTACTGTCAAACCCCTCGCGGGGAACTTTTTTACGAGCTCCACACGGCAAAGGGCATAAGTGTGACAAAAATGAGTTAAAGAATATCCTGACAATAATCAAAACAGCACTCACAATAGAGCACGAAATTAATTATCGACGGATCCCTAGCAAGCTAGAGGTGGGACAAGGTGCCCGGGAGGAGTAAGCTTCCCCTGTTGGCTAGCCGCACCCGCCGTCGATGTTTATGAAGCATGGAAATGAAATTATATAAAATTTATGCACTGTCTGACGTAATGTCTATATAGAAAGTGCTATGGCGACAATGTCAGTGAAGTATATTCAAAACACTTACTGTCAAACCCCTCGCGGGGAACTTTTTTACGAGCTCCACACGGCAAAGGGCATAAGTGTGACACAAATGAGTTAAAGAAGATCCTGACGATAATCTCAACAGCACTCACAATAGAGCACGAAATTAAACATCGACGGACCCCTTGCAAGCTAGAGGTGGGACCAGGTGCCCGGGAGGAGTAAGCATCCCCTGTTGGCTAGTCGCACCCACCATCGATGTTTATGAAGCATGGAAATAAAAATATATAAAATTTATGCACTGTCTGACGTAATGTCTATATAGAAAGTGCTATGGCGACAATGTCAGGGAAGTATATTCAAAACACTTGCTGTCAAACCCCTCGCGGGGAACTTTATTACGAGCTCCACATGGCAAAGGGCATAAGTGTGACACAAATGAGTTAAAGAAGATCCTGACGATAATCCCATCAGCACTTACAATAGAGCATGAAAATTAAACATCGACGGATCCCTAGCAAGCTAGAGGTGGGACCAGGTGCCCGGGAGGAGTAAGCCTCCCCTGTTGGCTAGCCGCACCCGCCGTCGATGTTTATGAAGCATGGAAATGAAAATATATAAAACTTATGCACTGTCTGACGTGATGTCTATATAGAAAGTGCTATGGCGACAATGTCAGGGAAGTATATTCAAAACACTAACTGTCAAACCCCTCGCGGGGAACTTTTTTACAAGCTCCTCACAGAAAAGGGCATAAGTGTGACACAAATGAGTTAAAGAAGATCCTGACGATAATCTCAACAGCACTCACAATAGAGCACGAAATTAAACATCGACGGACCCCTAGCAAGCTAGAGGTGGGACAAGGTGCCCGGGAGGAGTAAGCATCCCCTTTTGGCTAGCCGCACCCGCCGTCGATGTTTATGAAGCATGGAAATGAAAATAAATAAAATTTATGCACTGTCTGACGTAATGTCTATATAGAAAGTGCTATGGCGACAATGCCAGGGAAGTATATTCAAAACACTTACTGTCAAACCCCTCGCGGGGAACTTTTTTACGAGCTTAACACGGCAAAGGGCATAAGTGTGACACAAATGAGTTAAAGAAGATCCTGACGATAATCTCAACAGCACTCACAATACAGCATGAAATTAATCATCGACGGACCCCTAGCTAGCTAGAGGTGGGACCAGGTGCCCGGGATGAGTAAGCATCCCCTGTTGGCTAGCCGCACCCGCCGTCGATGTTTATGAAGCATGGAAATGAAAATATATAAAATTTATGCACTGTCTGACGTAATGTCTATATAGAAAGTGCTATGGCGACAATGTCAGGGAAGTATATTCAAAACACTTACTGTCAAACCCCTCGCGGGGAACTTTTTTACGAAATCCACACGGCAAAGGGCATAAGTGTGATACAAATGAGTTAAAGAAGATCCTGACGATAATCTCAACAGCACTCACAATAGAGCACGAAATTAAACATCGATGGACCCCTAGCAAGCTAGAGGTGGGACCAGGTGCCCGGGAGGAGTAAGCATCATCTGTTGGCTAGCCGCACCCGCCGTCGATGTTTATGAAGCATGGAAATGAAAATATATAAAACTTATGCACTGTCTGACGTGATGTCTATATAGAAAGTGCTATGGCGACAATGTCAGGGGAGTATATTCAAAACACTAACTGTCAAACCCCTCGCGGGGAACTTTTTTACAAGCTCCTCACAGAAAAGGGCATAAGTGTGACACAAATGAGTTAAAGAAGATCCTGACGATAATCTCAACAGCACTCACAATAGAGCACGAAATTAAACATCGACGGACCCCTAGCAAGCTAGAGGTGGGACAAGGTGCCCGGGAGGAGTAAGCATCCCCTTTTGGCTAGCCGCACCCGCCGTCGATGTTTATGAAGCATGGAAATGAAAATAAATAAAATTTATGCACTGTCTGACGTAATGTCTATATAGAAAGTGCTATGGCGACAATGTCAGGGAAGTATATTCAAAACACTTACTGTCAAACCCCTCGCGGGGAACTTTTTTACGAGCTTAACACGGCAAAGGGCATAAGTGTGACACAAATGAGTTAAAGAAGATCCTGACGATAATCTCAACAGCACTCACAATACAGCATGAAATTAATCATCGACGGACCCCTAGCTAGCTAGAGGTGGGACCAGGTGCCCGGGATGAGTAAGCATCCCCTGTTGGCTAGCCGCACCCGCCGTCGATGTTTATGAAGCATGGAAATGAAAATATATAAAATTTATGCACTGTCTGACGTAATGTCTATATAGAAAGTGCTATGGCGACAATGTCAGGGAAGTATATTCAAAACACTTACTGTCAAACCCCTCGCGGGGAACTTTTTTACGAAATCCACACGGCAAAGGGCATAAGTGTGATACAAATGAGTTAAAGAAGATCCTGACGATAATCTCAACAGCACTCACAATAGAGCACGAAATTAAACATCGATGGACCCCTAGCAAGCTAGAGGTGGGACCAGGTGCCCGGGAGGAGTAAGCATCATCTGTTGGCTAGCCGCACCCGCCGTCGATGTTTATGAAGCATGGAAATGAAAATATATAAAATTTATGCACTGGCTGACGTGATAACTATATAGAAAGTGCTATGGCGACAATGTCAGGGAAGTATATTCAAAACACTTACTGTCAAACCCCTCGAGGGGAACTTTTTTACGAGCTCCACACGGCAAAGGGCATAAGTGTGACACAAACGAGTTAAAGAAGATCCTGACGATAATCTCAACAGCACTCACAATAGAGCACGAAATTAAACATCGACGGACCCCTAGCAAGCTAGAGGTGGGACCAGGTGCCCGGGAGGAGTAAGCATCCCCTGTTGGCTAGCCGCACCCGCCGTCGATGTTTATGAAGCATGGAAATGAAAATATATAAAATTTATGCACTGTCTGACGTAATGTCTATATAGAAAGTGCTATGGCGACAATGTCAGGGAAGTATATTCAAAACACTTACTGTCAAACCCCTCGCGGGGAACTTTTTTAAGAAAACCACACGGCAAAGGGCATAAGTGTGATACAAATGAGTTAAAGAAGATCCTGACGATAATCTCAACAGCACTCACAATAGAGCACGAAATTAAACATCGACGGACCCCTAGCAAGCTAGAGGTGGGACCAGGTGCCCGGGAGGAGTAAGCATCCCCTGTTGGCTAGCCGCACCCGCCGTCGATGTTTATGAAGCATGGAAATGAAAATATATAAAATTTATGCACTGTCTGACGTAATGTCTATATAGAAAGTGCTATGGCGACAATGTCAGGGAAGTATATTCAAAACACTTACTGTCAAACCCCTCGCGGGAAACTTTTTTACGAAATCCACACGGCAAAGGGCATAAGTGATATACAAATGAGTTAAAGAAGATCCTGACGATAATCTCAACAGCACTCTCAATAGAGCACGAAATTAAACATCGACGGACCCCTAGCAAGCTAGAGGTGGGACCAGGTGCCCGGGAGGAGTAAGCATCCCTTGTTGGCTAGCCGCACCCGCCGTCGATGTTTATGAAGCATAGAAATGAAAATATATAAAATTTATGCACTGTCTGACGTAATATCTATATAGAAAGTGCTATGGCGACAATGTCAGGGAAGTATATTCAAAACACTTACTGTCAAACCCCTCGCGGGGAAATTTTTTACGAGCTCCACACGGCAAAGGGCATTAGTGTGACACAAATGAGTTAAAGAATATCCTGACGATAATCAAAACAGCACTCACAATAGAGCACGAAATTAAACATCGACGGACCCCTAGCAAGCTAGAGGTGGGACCAGGAGTCCGGGAGGAGTAAGCATCCCCTGTTGGCTAGCCGCACCCGCCGTCGATGTTTATGAAGCATGGAAATGAAAATATATAAAATGTATGCACTGTCTGACGTAATGGCTATATAGAAAGTGCTATGGCGACAACGTCAGGGAAGTATATTCAAAACACTTACTGTCAAACCCCTCGCGTGGAATTTTTTTTACCATCTCCACACGGCAAAGGGCATAATTGTGACACAAATGAGTTAAAGAAGATCCTGACGATAATCTCATCAGCACTCACAATAGAGCATGAAAATTAAACATCGACGGACCCCTAGCAAGCTAGAGGTATGACCAGGAGTCCGGGAGGAGTAAGCATCCCCTGTTGGCTAGCCGCACCCTCCGTCGATGTTTATGAAGCATGGAAATGAAAATATATTAAATTTATGCACTGTCTGACGTAATGTCTATATAGAAAGTGCTATGGCGACAATGTCAGGGAAGTACAGTCAAACCTGTCTTAAAGTGACCCTCTTTTTAGCGACTTCCTGCTTGATGTGACCTTTTTTATTCCTCCCTAGCAAATTTCCTATCAAATTAACCTGTATATAGCGACAACCTGTCCAACGCGACGACGACCGTGTTTTTCTGTCCCGTACCGAATTCCGCATCTGTATATTACGACTTTTAATGTTGCAAAGGACCAAAACTACGTAATATTTTTTCACTAAATCTCTTCATCAGTGTCTTTTATAAATGAATCTTCTGTTATCAATAAATTCTAATGTGTTTTTAAATTTGCAATACTATTAATCAATAAATACAAGAATTGATATATGAAGTGATCCATTTAACAGTATTGCTCTTATACTACTGAAATTGTGTTGGTCAAAGTCATATCAGCTTGAACCTGTATTCAGTGACCACCTGTCTTTTGTGACCTATTTTCTGTTGGCCCTTGCAAAGTCACATAAGACAGGTTTGACTGTATATTCAAAACACTTACTGTCAAACCCCTCGCGGTGAACTTTTTTACGAGCTCCACACGGCAAAGGGCATAAGTGTGACACAAATGAGTTAAAGAAGATCCTGACGATAATCTCAACAGCACTCACAATAGAGCACGAAATTAAACATCGACGGACCCCTAGCAAGCTAGAGGTGGGACCAGGTGCCCGGGAGGAGTAAGCATCCCCTATTGGCTAGTCGCACCCGCCGTCGATGTTTATGAAGCATGGAAATGAAAATATATAAAATTTATACACTGTCTGACGTAATGTCTATATAGAAAGTGCTATGGCGACTATGTCAAGGAAGTATATTCAAAACACTTACTGATAAACCCCTCGCGGGGAACTTTTTTACGAGCTCCACACGGCAAAGGGCATAAGTGTGACACAAATGAGTTAAAGAAGATCCTGACGATAATCTCATCAGCACTCACAATAGAACATGAAAATTAAACATCGACGGACCCCTAGCAAGCTAGAGGTGGGACCAGGAGTCCGGGAGGAGTAAGCATCCCCTGTTGGCTAGCCGCACCCGCCGTCGATGTTTATGAAGCATGGAAATGAAAATATATAAAATTTATGCACTGTCTGACGTAATGTCTATATAGAAAGTGCTATGGCGACAATGTCAGGGAAGAATATTCAAAACACTTACTGTCAAACCCCTCGCGGGGAACTTTTTTACGAGCTCCTTACGGCAAAGGGCATAAGTGTGACATAAATGAGTTAAAGAAGATCCTCACGATAATCTCAACATCACTCACAATAGAGCACTAAATTAAACATCGACGGATACCTAGCAAGCTAGAGGTGGGACAAGGTGCCCGGGAGGAGTAAGCATCCCCTGTTGGATAGCCGCACCCGCCGTCGATGTTTATGAAGCATGGAAATGAAAATATATAAAATTTTTGCACTGTCTGACGTAATGTCTATATAGAAAGTGCTATGGCGACAATGTCAGGGAAGTATATTCAAAACACTTACTGTCAAACCCCTCGCGGGAAACTTTTTTACGAGCTCCACACGGCAAAGGGCATAAGTGTAACACAAATGAGTTAAAGAAGATCCTGACGATAATCTCTAACAGCACTCTCAATAGAGCACGAAATTAAACATCGACGGACCCCTAGCAAGCTAGAGGTGGGGCCCGGTGCCCGGGAGGAGTAAACATCCCTTGTTGGCTAACCGCACCCGCCGTCGATGTTTATGAAGCATGGAAATGAAAATATATAAAATTTATGCACTGTCTGACGTAATGTCTGTATAGAAAGTGCTATGGCGACAATGTCAGGGAAGTATATTCAAAACACTTACTTTCAAACCCCTCGCGGGGAACTTTTTTACGAGCTCCACACGGCAAAGGGCATAAGTGTGACACAAATGAGTTAAAGAAGATCCTGACGATAATCTCAACAGCACTCAAAATAGAGCACGAAATTAAACATCGACGGACCCCTAGCAAGCTAGAAGTGGGACCAGGTGCCCGGGAGGAGTAAGCATCCCCCATTGGCTAGTCGCACCCGCCGTCGATGTTTATGAAGCATGGAAATGAAAATATATAAAATTTATCCACTGTCTGACGTAATGTCTATATAGAAAGTGGTATGGCGACAATGTCAGGGAAGTATATTCAAAACACTTACTGTCAAACCCCTCGCGGGGAACTTTTTTACGAGCTCCACACGGCAAAGGGCATAAGTGTGACACAAATGAGTTAAAGAAGATCCTGACGATAATCTCAACAGCACTCACTATAGAGCACGAAATTAAACATCGACGGACCCCTAGCAAGCTAGAGGTGGGACCAGGTGCCCGGGAGGAGTAAGCATCATCTGTTGGCTAGCCGCATCCGCCGTCGAAGTTTATTAAGCATGGAAATGAAAATATATAAAATTTATGCACTGTCTGACGTAATATCTATATAGAAAGTGCTATGGCGACAATGTCAGGGAAGTATATTCAAAACACTTACTGTCAAACCCCTCGCGGGGAACTTTTTTACGAGCTCCACACGGCAAAGGGCATAAGTGTGACACAAATGAGTTAAAGAAGATCCTGACGATAATCTCAACAGCACTCACTATAGAGCACGAAATTAAACATCGACGGACCCCTAGCAAGCTAGAGGTGGGACCAGGTGCCCGGGAGGAGTAAGCATCATCTGTTGGCTAGCCGCACCAGCCGTCGAAGTTTATTAAGCATGGAAATGAAAATATATAAAATTTATGCAATGTCTGACGTAATATCTATATAGAAAGTGCTATGGCGACAATGTCAGGGAAGTATATTCAAAACACTTACTGTCAAACCCCTCGCGGGGAACTTTTTTACGAGCTCCACACGGCAAAGGGCATAAGTGTGACAAAAATGAGTTAAAGAATATCCTGACGATAATCAAAAAAGCACTCACAATAGAGCACGAAATTAATTATCGACGGACCCCTAGCAAGCTAGAGGTGGGACCAGGTGCCCGGGAGGAGTAAGCATCCCCTGTTGGCTAGCCGCACCCGCCGTCGATGTTTATGAAGCATGGAAATGAAAATATATAAAATTAATGCACTGTCTGACGTAATGTCTATATAGAAAGTGCTATGGCGACAATGTCAGGGAAGTATATTCAAAACACTTACTGTCAAACCCCTCGCGTGGAATTTTTTTACCATCTCCACACGGCAAAGGGCATAAGTGTGACACAAATGCGTTAAAGAAGATCCTGACGATAATCTCAACAGCACTCACAATAGAGCACTAAATTAAACATCGACGGATCCCTAGCAAGCTAGAGGTGGGACAAGGTGCCCGGGAGGAGTAAGCATCCCCTGTTCGCTAGCTGCACCCGCCGTCGATGTTTATGAAGCATGGAAATGAAATTATATAAAATTTATGTACTGTCTGACGTAATGTCTATATAGAAAGTGCTATGGCGACAATGTCAGGGAAGTATATTCAAAACACTTACTGTCAAACCCCTCGCGGGGAACTTTTTTACGAGCTCCACACGGCAAAGGGCATAAGTGTGACACAAATGAGTTAAAGAAGATCCTGACGATAATCTCAACAGCACTCACAATAGAGCACGAAATTAAACATCGACGGACCCCTAGCAAGCTAGAGGTGGGACCAGGTGCCCGGGAGGAGTAAGCATCCCCTGTTGGCTAGCCGCACCCGCCGTCGATGTTTATGAAGCATGGAAATGAAAATAAATAAAATTTATGCACTGGCTGACGTAATGTCTATATAGAAAGTGCCATGGCGACAATGTCAGGGAAGTATATTCAAAACACTTACTGTCAAACCCCTCGCGGGGAACTTTTTTACGAGCTTCACACGGCAAAGGGCATAAGTGTGACACAAATGAGTTAAAGAAGATCCTGACGATAATCTCAACAGCACTCACAATAGAGCACGAAATTAAACATCGACGGACCCCTAGCAAGCTAGAGGTGGGACCAGGTGCCCGGGAGGAGTAAGCATCATCTGTTGGCTAGCCGCACCCGCCGTCGATGTTTATGAAGCATGGAAATGAAAATATATAAAATTTATGTACTGGCTGACGTAATGACTATATAGAAAGTGCTATGGCGACAATGTCAGGGAAGTATATTCAAAACACTTACTGTCAAACCCCTCGAGGGGAACTTTTTTACGAGCTCCACACGGCAAAGGGCATAAGTGTGACACAAATGAGTTAAAGAAGATCCTGACGATAATCTCAACAGCACTCACAATAGAGCACGAAATTAAACATCGACGGACCCCTAGCAAGCTAGAGGTGGGACCAGGTGCCCGGGAGGAGTAAGCATCCCCTGTTGGCTAGCCGCACCCGCCGTCGATGTTTATGATGCATGGAAATGAAAATATATAAAATTTATGCACTGTCTGACGTAATGTCTATATAGAAAGTGCTATGGCGACAATGTCAGGTTAGTATATTCAAAACACTTACTGTCAAACCCCTCGCGGGGAACTTTTTTACGAAATCCACACGGCAAAGGGCATAAGTGTGATACAAATGAGTTAAAGAAGATCCTGACGATAATCTCAACAGCACTCACAATAGAGCACGAAATTAAACATCGACGGACCCCTAGCAAGCTAGAGGTGGGACCAGGTGCCCGGGAGGAGTAAGCATCCATTGTTGGCTAGCCGCACCCGCCGTCGATGTTTATTGAAGCATAGAAATGAAAATATATAAAATTTATGCACTGTCTGACGTAATGTCTATATAGGAAGTGCTATGGCGATAATGTCAGGGAAGTATATTCTAAACACTTACTGTCAAACCCCTCGCGGGGAACTTTTTTACGAGCTCCACACGGCAAAGGGCATAAGTGTGACACAAATGAGTAAAAGAATATCCTGACGATAATCAAAACAGCACTCACAATAGAGCACGACATTAAACATCGACGGACCCCTAGCAAGCTAGAGGTGGGACCAGGTGCCCGGGAGGAGTAAGCATCCCCTGTTGGCTAGCCGCACCCGCCGTCGATGTTTATGAAGCATGGAAATGAAAATATATAAAATTTATGCACTGGCTGACGTAATGACTATATAGAAAGTGCTATGGCGACAATGTCAGGGAAGTATATTCAAAACACTTACTGTCAAACCCCTCGCGGGGAACTTTTTTACGAGCTTCACACGGCAAAGGGCATAAGTGTGACACAAATGAGTTAAAGAAGATCCTGACGATAATCTCAACAGCACTCACAATAGAGCACGAAATTAAACATCGACGGACCCCTAGCAAGCTAGAGGTGGGACCAGGTGCCCGGGAGGAGTAAGCATCCCCTGTTGGCTAGCCGCACCCGCCGTCGATGTTTATGATGCATGGAAATGAAAATATATAAAATTTATGCACTGTCTGACGTAATGTCTATATAGAAAGTGCTATGGCGACAATGTCAGGGAAGTATATTCAAAACACTTACTGTCAAACCCCTCGCGGGGAACTTTTTTACGAAATCCACACGGCAAAGGGCATAAGTGTGATACAAATGAGTTAAAGAAGATCCTGACGATAATCTCAACAGCACTCACAATAGAGCACGAAATTAAACATCGACGGACCCCTAGCAAGCTAGAGGTGGGACCAGGTGCCCGGGAGGAGTAAGCATCCATTGTTGGCTAGCCGCACCCGCCGTCGATGTTTATGAAGCATAGAAATGAAAATATATAAAATTTATGCACTGTCTGACGTAATGTCTATATAGGAAGTGCTATGGCGATAATGTCAGGGAAGTATATTCAAAACACTTACTGTCAAACCCCTCGCGGGGAACTTTTTTACGAGCTCCACACGGCAAAGGGCATAAGTGTGACACAAATGAGTAAAAGAATATCCTGACGATAATCAAAACAGCACTCACAATAGAGCACGACATTAAACATCGACGGACCCCTAGCAAGCTAGAGGTGGGACCAGGTGCCCGGGAGGAGTAAGCATCCCCTGTTGGCTAGCCGCACCCGCCGTCGATGTTTATGAAGCATGGAAATGAAAATATATAAAATTTATGCACTGGCTGACGTAATGACTATATAGAAAGTGCTATGGCGACAATGTCAGGGAAGTATATTCAAAACACTTACTGTCAAACCCCTCGCGGGGAACTTTTTTACGAGCTTCACACGGCAAAGGGCATAAGTGTGACACAAATGAGTTAAAGAAGATCCTGACGATAATCTCAACAGCACTCACAATAGAGCACGAAATTAAACATCGACGGACCCCTAGCAAGCTAGAGGTTGGACCAGGTGCCCGGGAGGAGTAAACATCCCTTGTTGGCTAGCCGCACCCGCCGTCGATGTTTATGAAGCATGGAAATGAAAATATATAAAATTAATGCACTGTCTGACGTAATGTCTATATAGAAAGTGCTATGGCGACAATGTCAGGGAAGTATATTCAAAACACTTACTGTCAAACCCCTCGCGGGGAACTTTTTTACGAGCTCCACACGGCAAAGGGCATAAGTGTGACACAAATGAGTTAAAGAAGATCCTGACGATAATCTCAACAGCACTCACAATAGAGCACGAAATTAATTACCGACGGACCCCTAGCAAGCTAGAGGTGGGACCAGGTGCCCGGGAGGAGTAAGCATCCCCAATTGGCTAATCGCACCCGCCGTCGATGTTTATGAAGCATGGAAATGAAAATATATAAAATTTATGCACTGGCTGACGTAATGACTATATAGAAAGTGCTATGGCGACAATTTCAGGGAAGTATATTCAAAACACTTACTGTCAAACCCCTCGCGGGGAACTTTTTTACGAAATCCACACGGCAAAGGGCATTAGCGTGACACAAATGAGTTAAATAAGATCCTGACGGTAATCTCAACAGCACTCACAATAGAGCACGAAATTAAACATCGACGGACCCCTAGCAAGCTGGAGGTGGCACCAGTTGCCCGGGAGGAGTAAACATCCCTTGTTGGCTAGCCGCTCCCGCCGTCGATGTTTATGAAGCATGGAAATGAAAATATATAAAATTTATGCACTGTCTGACGTAATGTCTGTATAGAAAGTGCTAAGGCGACAATGTCAGGGAAGTATATTCAAAACACTTACTGTCAAACCCCTCGCGGGGAACTTTTTTACGAGCTCCACACGGCAAAGGGCATAAGTGTGACACAAATGAGTTAAAGAAGATCCTGACGATAATCTCAACAGCACTCACAATAGAGCACTAAATTAAACATCGACGGACCCCTAGCAAGCTAGAGGTGGGACCAGGTGCCCGGGAGGAGTAAGCATCCCTTGTTGGCTAGCCGCACCCGCCGTTGATGTTTATGAAGCATGGAAATGAAAATATATAAAATTTATGCACTGTCTGACGTAATATCTATATAGAAAGTGCTATGGCGACAATGTCAGGGAAGTATATTCAAAACACTTACTGTCAAACCCCTCGCGGGGAAATTTTTTACGAGCTCCACACGGCAAAGGGCATTAGTGTGACACAAATGAGTTAAAGAATATCCTGACGATAATCAAAACAGCACTCACAATAGAGCACGAAATTAAACATCGACGGACCCCTAGCAAGCTAGAGGTGGGACCAGGAGTCCGGGAGGAGTAAGCATCCCCTGTTGGCTAGCCGCACCCGCCGTCGATGTTTATGAAGCATGGAAATGAAAATATATAAAATTTATGCACTGTCTGACGTAATGGCTATATAGAAAGTGCTATGGCGACAACGTCAGGGAAGTATATTCAAAACACTTACTGTCAAATCCCTCGTGTGGAATTTTTTTTACCATCTCCACACGGCAAAGGGCATAAGTGTGACACAAATGAGTTAAAGAAGATCCTGACGATAATTTCATCAGCACTCACAATAGAGCATGAAAATTAAACATCGACGGACCCCTAGCAAGCTAGAGGTGGGACCAGCAGTCCGGGAGGAGTAAGCATCCCCTGTTGGCTAGCCGCACCCGCCGTCGATGTTTATTAAGCATGGAAATGAAAATATATTAAATTTTTGCACTGTCTGACGTAATGTCTAGATACAAAATGCTATGGCGACAATGTCAGGGAAGTACAGTCAAACCTGTCTTAAAGTGACCCTCTTTTTAGCGACTTCCTGCTTGATGTGACCTTTTTTATTCCTCCCTAGCAAATTTCCTATCAAATTAACCTGTATATAGCGACAACCTGTCCAACGCGACGACGACCGTGTTTTTTCTGTCCCGTACCGAATTCCGCATCTGTATATTACGACTTTTAATGTTGCAAAGGACCAAAACTACGTAATATTTTTTCACTAAATCTCTTCATCAGTGTCTTTTATAAATGAATCTTCTGTTATCAATAAATTCTAATGTGTTTTTAAATTTGCAATACTATTAATCAATAAATACAAGAATTGATATATGCAGTGATCCATTTAACAGTATTGCTCTTATACTACTGAAATTGTGTTGGTCAAAGTCAGATCAGCTTGAACCTGTATTCAGTGACCACCTGTCTTTTGTGACCTATTTTCTGTTGGCCCTTGCAAAGTCACATAAGACAGGTTTGACTGTATATTCAAAACACTTACTGTCAAACCCCTCGCGGTGACCTTTTTTACGAGCTCCACACGGCAAAGGGCATAAGTGTGACACAAATGAGTTAAAGAAGATCCTGACGATAATCTCAACAGCACTCACAATAGAGCACGAAATTAAACATCGACGGACCCCTAGCAAGCTAGAGGTGGGACCAGGAGTCCGGGAGGAGTAAGCATCCCCTGTTGGCTAGCCGCACCCGCCGTCGATGTTTATGAAGCATGGAAATGAAAATATATAAAATTTATGCACTGTCTGACGTAATGGCTATATAGAAAGTGCTATGGCGACAACGTCAGGGAAGTATATTCAAAACACTTACTGTCAAACCCCTCGCGTGCAATTTTTTTTACCATCTCCACACGGCAAAGGGCATAAGTGTGACACAAATGAGTTAAAGAAGATCCTGACGATGATCTCATCAGCACTCACAATAGAGCATGAAAATTAAACATCGACGGACCCCTAGCAAGCTAGAGGTGGGACCAGGAGTCCGGGAGGAATAAGCATCCCCTGTTGGCTAGCCGCACCCGCCTTCGATGTTTATGAAGCATGGAAATGAATATATATAAAATTTATGCACTGTCTGACGTAATGTCTGTATAGAAAGTGCTATGGCGACAATGTCAGGGAAGTATATTCAAAACACTTACTGTCAAACCCCTCGCGGGGAACTTTTTTACGAGCTCCACACGGCAAAGGGCATAAGTGTGACACAAATGAGTTAAAGAAGATCCTGACGATAATCTCAACAGCACTCAAAATAGAGCACGAAATTAAACATCGACGGACCCCTAGCAAGCTAGAAGTGGGACCAGGTGCCCGGGAGGAGTAAGCATCCCCTATTGGCTAGTTGCACCCGCCGTTGATGTTTATGAAGCATGGAAATGAAAATATATAAAATTTATGCACTGTCTGACGTAATGTCTATATAGAAAGTGCTATGGCGACAATGTCAGGGAAGTTTATTCAAAACACTTACTGTCAAACCCCTCGCGGGGAACTTTTTTACGAGCTCCGTACGGCAAAGGGCATAAGTGTGACACAAATGAGTTAAAGAAGATCCTGACGATAATCTCAACAGCACTCACAATAGAGCACGAAATTAAACATCGACGCACCCCTAGCGAGCTAGAGGTGGGACCAGGTGCCCGGGAGGAGTAAGCATCCCCTGTTGGCTAGCCGCACCCGCCGTCGATGTTTATGAAGCATGGAAATGAAAATATATAAAATTTATGCACTGTCTGACGTAATGTCTATATAGAAAGTGCTATGGCGACAATGTCAGGGAAGTATATTCAAAACACTTACTGTCAAACCCCTCGCGGGGAACTTTTTTACGAGCTCCTCACGGCAAAGGGCATAAGAGTGACACAAATGAGTTAAAGAAGATCCTGACGAAAATCTCAACAGCACTCACAATAGAGCACGAAATTAAACATCGACGGACCCCTAGCAAGCAAGAGGAGGCACCAGGTGAACGGGAGGAGTAAGCATCCCCTGTTGGCTAGCCGCGGTCGATGTTTATGAAGCATGGAAATGAAAATATATAAAATTTATGCACTGTCTGACGTAATGTCTATATAGAAAGTGCTATGGCGACAATGTCAGGGAAGTATATTCAAAACATTTACTGTCAAACACCTCGCGGGGAACTTTTTTACGAGCTCCACACGGCAAAGGGCATAAGTGTGACACAAATGAGTTCAAGAAGATCCTGACGATAATCTCAACAGCACTCACAACTCACAATAGAGCACGAAATTAAACATCGACGGACCCCTATCAAGCTAGAGGTGGGACCAGGTGCCCGGGAGGAGTAAGCATCCCCTGTTGGCTAGCCGCACTCGCCGTCGATGTTTATGAAGCATGGAAATGAAAATATATCAAATTTATGCACTGTCTGACGTAATTTCTATATAGAAAGTGCTATGGCGACAATGTCAGGGAAGTATATTCAAAACACTTACTGTCAAACCCCTCGCGGGGAACTTTTTTACGAGCTCCACATGGCAAAGGGCATAAGTGTGACACAAATGAGTTGAAGAAGATCCTGACGATAATCTCATCAGCACTTACAATAGAGCATGAAAATTAAACATCGACGGACCCCTAGCAAGCTAGAGGTGGGACCAGGTGCCCGGGAGGAGTAAGCATCCCCTGTTGGCTAGCCGCACCCGCTCTCGATGTTTATGAAGCATGGAAATGAAAATATATAGAATGTATGCACTGTTTGACGTAATGTCGATATAGAAAGTGCTATGGCGACAATGTCAGGGAAGTATATTCAAAACACTTACTGTCAAACCCCTCGCGGGGAACTTTTTTACAAGCTCCTCACGGCAAAGGGCATAAGTGTGACACAAATAAGTTAAAGAAGATCCTGACGATAATCTCAACAGCACTCACAATAGAGCACGAAATTAAACATCGACGGACCCCTAGCAAGCTAGAGGTGGCACCAGGTGCCCGGGAGGAGTAAGCATCCCCTGTTGGCTAGCCGCACCCGCCGTCGATGTTTATGAAGCATGGAAATGAAAATATATAAAATTTATGCAATGTCTGACGTAATGTCTATATAGAAAGTGCTATGGCGACAATGTCAGGGAAGTATATTCAAGACACTTACTGTCAAACCCCTCGCGAGGAACTTTTTTACGAGCTCCTCACGGCGAAGGGCATAAGTGTGACACAAATGAGTTAAAGAAGATCCTGACGATAATCTCAACAGCACTCACAATAGAGCACGAAATTAAACATCGACGGACCCCTAGCAAGCAAGAGGTGGCACCAGGTGACCGGGAGGAGTAAGCATCCCCTGTTGGCTAGCCGCACCCGCCGTCGATGTTTATGAAGCATTTAAATGAAAATATATAAAATTTATGCACTGTCTGACGTAATGTCTATTTAGAAAGTGCTATGGCGACAATGTCAGGGAAGTATATTCAAAACACTTACTGTCAAACCCCTCGCGGGGAACTTTTTTACGAGCTCCACACGGCAAAGGGCATAAGTGTGACACAAATGAGTTAAAGAAGATCCTGACGATAATCTCAACAGCACTCACAATAGAGCACGAAATTAAACATCGACGGATCCCTAGCAAGCTAGAGGTGGGACCAGGTGCCCGGGAGGAGTAAGAATCCCCTGTTGGCTAGACGCACCCGCCGTCCTTGTTTATGAAGCATTGAAATGAAAATATAGAAAATTTATGCACTGCCTGACGTAATGTCTATATAGAAAGTGCTATGGCGACAATGTCAGGGAAGTATATTCAAAACACTTACTGTCAAACCCCTCGCGGGGAACTTTTTTACGAGCTCCATACGGCAAAGGTCATAAGTGTGACACAAATGAGTTAAAGAAGATCCTGCCGATAATCTCATCAGCACTTACAATAGAGCATGAAAATCAAACATCGACGGACCCATAGCAAGCTAGAGGTGGGACCAGGTGCCCGGGAGGAGTAAGCATCCCCTGTTGGCTAGCCGCACCCGCCGTCGATGTTTATGAAGCATGGAAATGAAAATATATCAAATTTATGCACTGTCTGACGTAATGTCTATATAGAAAGTGCTATGGCGACAATGTCAGGGAAGTATATTCAAAACACTTACTGTCAAACCCCTCGCGGGGAACTTTTTTACAAGCTCCTCACGGCAAAGGGCATAAGTGTGACACAAATGAGTTAAAGAAGATCCTGACGATAATCTCAACAGCACTCACAATAGAGCACGAAATTAAACATCGACGGACCCCTAGCAAGCTAGAGGTGGGACAAGGTGCCCGGGAGGAGTAAGCAACCCTGTTGGCTAGCCGCACCCGCCGTCGATGTTTATGAAGTATGGAAATGAAAATATATAAAATTTATGCACTGTCTGACGTAATGTCTATATAGAAAGTGCTATGGCGACAATATCAGGGAAGTATATTCAAAACACTTACTGTCAAACCCCTCGCGGGGAACTTTTTTAAGAGCTCCACATGGCAAAGGGCATAAATGTGACACAAATGAGTTAAAGAAGATCCTGACGATAATCTCAACAGCACTCACAATAGAGCACGAAATTAAACATCTACAGACCCCTAGCAAGCTATAGGTGGGACCAGGTGGCCGGGAGGAGTAAGCATCCCCTGTTGGCTAGCCGCACCCGCCGTCGATGTTTATGAAGCATGGAAATGAAAATATATAAAATTCATGCACTGTCTGACGTAATGTCTATATAGAAAGTGCTATGGCGACAATGTCAGGGAAGTATATTCAAAACACATACTGTCAAACCCCTCGCGGGGAACTTTTCTATGAGCTCCACACGGCAAAGGGCATAAGTGTGACAAAAATCAGTTAAAGAAGATCCTGACGATAATCTCAACAGCACACACAATAGAGCACGAAATTAAACATCGACGGACCCTAGCAAGCTAGAGGTTGCACCAGGTGCCCGGGAGGAGTAAGCATCCCCTGTTGGCTAGCCGCACCCGCCTTCGATGTTTATGAAGCATGGAAATGAAAATATATAAAATTTATGCACTGTCTGACGTAATGTCTATATAGAAAGTGCTATGGCGACAATGTCAGGGAAGTATATTCAAAACACTTACTGTCAAATCCCTCGCTGGGAACTTTTTTACGAGCTCCACACGGCAAAGGGCATAAGTGTGACACAAATGAGTTAAAGAAGATCCTGACGATAATCTCAACAGCACTCACGATAGAGCACGAAATTAAACATCGACGGACCCCTAGCAAGCTAGAGGTGGGACCAGGTGCCCGGGAGGAGTAAGCATCCCCTGTTGGCTAGCCGCACCCGCCGTCGATGTTTATGAAGCATGGAAATGAAAATATATAAAATTTATGCACTGTCTGACGTAATTTCTATATAGAAAGTGCTATGGCGACAATGTCAGGGAAGTATATTCAAAACACTTACTGTCAAACCCCTCGCGGGGAACTTTTTTACGAGCTCCACATGGCGAAGGGCATAAGTGTGACAAAAATGAGTTAAAGAAGATCCTGACGATAATCTCAACAGCACACACAAAAGAGCACGAAATTAAACATCGACGGACCCCTAGCAAGCTAGAGGTGGGACCAGGTGCCCGGGAGAAGTAAGCATCCCCTGTTGGCTAGCCGCACCCGCCGTCGATGTTTATGAAGCATGGAAATGAAAATATATAAAATTTATGCACTGTCTGACGTAATGTCTATATAGAAAGTGCTATGGCGACAATGTCAGGGAAGTATATTCAAAACACTTACTGTCAAACCCCTCGCGGGGAACTTTTTTACGAGCTCCACACGACAAAGGGCATAAGTGTGACACAAATGAGTTAAAGAAGATCCTGACGATAATCTCAACAGCACTCACAATAGAGCACGAAATTAAGCATCGAAGGACCCCTAGCAAGCTAAAGGTGGGACCAGGTGCCCGGGAGGAGTAAGCATCCCCTGTTGGCTAGCCGCACCCGCCCTCGATGTTTATGAAGCATGGAAATGAAAATATATAAAATTTATGCACTGTCTGACGTAATGTCTATATAGAAAGTGCTATGGCGACAATGTCAGGAAAGTATATTCAAAACACTTACTGTCAAACCCCTCGCGGGGAACTTTTTTACGAGCTCCACACGGCAAAGCGCATAAGTGTGACACAAATGAGTTAAAGAATATCCTGACGATAATCTCAACAGCACTCACAATAGAGCACGAAATTAAACATCGACGGACCCCTAGCAAGCTAGAGGTGGGACCAGGTGCCCGGGAGGAGTAATCATCCCCTGTTGGCTAGCCGCACCCGCCGTCGATGTTTATGAAGCATGGAAATGAAAATATATCAAATTTATGCACTGTCTGACGTAATGTCTATATAGAAAGTGCTATGGCGACAATGTCAGGGAAGTATATTCAAAACACTTACTGTCAAACCCCTCGCGGGGAACTTTTTTACAAGCTCCTCACGGCAAAGGGCATAAATGTGACACAAATGAGTTAAAGAAGATCCTGACGATAATCTCAACAGCACTCACAATAGAGCACGAAATTAAACATCGACGGACCCCTAGCAAGCTAGAGGTGGGACCAGGTGCCCGGGAGGAGTAAGCATCCCCTGTTGGCTAGCCGCACCCGCCTTCGATGTTTATGAAACATGGAAATGAAAATATATAAAATTTATGCACTGTCTGACGTAATGTCTATATAGAAAGTGCTATGGCGACAATGTCAGGGAAGTATATTCAAAACACTTACTGTCAAACCCCTCGCGGGGAACTTTTTTACGAGCTCCACACGGCAAAGGGCATAAGTGTGACAAAAATCAGTTAAAGAAGATCCTGAAGATAATCTCAACAGCACACACAATAGAGCAAGAAATTAAACATCGACGGACCCTAGCAAGCTAGAGGCTGCACCAGGTGCCCGGGAGGAGTAAGCATCCCCTGTTGGCTAGCCGCACCCGCCTTCGATGTTTATGAAGCATGGAAATGAAAATATATAAAATTTATGCACTGTCTGACGTAATGTCTATATAGAAAGTGCTATGGCGACAATGTCAGGGAAGTATATTCAAAACACTTACTGTCAAACCCCTCGCGGGGAACTTTTTTACGAGCTCCACACGGCAAAGGGCATAAGTGTGACACAAATGAGTTAAAGAAGATCCTGACGATAATCTCAACAGCACTCACAATAGAGCACGAAATTAAACATCGACGGACCCCTAGCAAGCTAGAGGTGGGACCAGGTGCCCGGGAGGAGTAAGCATCCCCTGTTGGCTAGCCGCACCCGCCGTCGATGTTTATGAAGCATGGAAATGAAAATATATAAAATTTATGCACTGTCTGACGTAATTTCTATATAGAAAGTGCTATGGTGACAATGTCAGGGAAGTATATTCAAATCACTTACTGTCAAACCCCTCGCGGGGAACTTTTTTACGAGCTCCACATGGCAAAGGGCATAAGTGTGACAAAAATGAGTTAAGGAAGATCCTGACGATAATCTCAACAGCACTCACAATAGAGCATGAAATTAAACATCGACGGACCCCTAGCAAGCTAGAGGTGGCACCAGGTGCCCGGGAGGAGTAAGCATCCCCTGTTGGCTAGCCGCACCCGCCGTCGATGTTTCTGATGCATGGAAATTAAAATATATCAAATTTATGCACTGTCTGACATAATGTCTATATAGAAAGTGCTATGGCGACAATATCAGGGAAGTATATTCAAAACACTCACTGTCAAACACCTCGCGGGGAACTTTTTTACGAGCTCCACACGGCAAAGGGCATAAGTGTGACACAAATGAGTTAAAGAAGATCCTGACGATAATCTCAACAGCACTCACAATAGAGCACGAAATTAAACATCGACGGACCCCTAGCAAGCTAGAGGTGAGACCAGGTGCCCTGGAGGAGTAAGCATCCCCTATTGGCTAGCCGCACCCGCCGTCGATGTTTATGAAGCATGGAAATGAAAATATATAAAATTTATGCACTGTCTGACGTAATGTCTATATAGATAGTGCTATGGCGACAATGTCAGGGAAGTATATTCAAAACACATACTGTCAAACCCCTCGCGGGGAACTTTTTTACGAGCTCCACACGGCAAAGGGCATAAGTGTGACAAAAATCACTTAAAGAAGATCCTGACGATAATCTCATCAGCACACACAATAGAGCAAGAAATTAAACATCGACGGACCCTAGCAAGCTAGAGGTGGCACCAGGTGCCCGGGAGGAGTAAGCATCCCCTGTTGGCTAGCCGCACCCGCCTTCGATGTTTATGAAGCATGGAAATGAAAATATATAAAATTTATGCACTGTCTGACGTAATGTCTATATAGAAAGTGCTATGGCGACAATGTCAGGAAAGTATATTCAAAACCCTTACTGTCAAACCCCTCGCGGGGAGGTTTTTTACGAGCTCAACACGGCAAAGGGCATAAGTGTGACACAAATGAGTTAAAGAAGATCCTGACGATAATCTCAACAGCACTCACAATAGAGCACGAAATCAAACATCGACGGACCCCTAGCAAGCTAGAGGTGGGACCAGGTGCCCGGGAGGAGTAAGCATCCCCTGTTGGCTAGCAGCACCCGCCCTCGATGTTTATGAAGCATGGAAATGAAAATATTTAAAATTTATGCACTGTCTGACGTAATGTCTATATAGAAAGTGCTATGGCGACAACGTCAGGAAAGTATATTCAAAACACTTACTGTCAAACCCCTCGCGGGGAACTTTTTTACGAGCTCCACACGGCAAAGCGCATAAGTGTGACACAAATGAGTTAAAGAAGATCGTGATGATAATCTCAACAGCACTAACAATAGAGCACGAAATTAAACATCGACGGACCCCTAGCAAGCTAGAGGTAGGACCAGGAGCCCGGGAGGAGTAAGCATCCCCTGTTGGCTAGCCGCACCCGCCGTCGATGTTTATGAAGCATGGAAATGAAAATATTTAAAATTTATGCACTGTCTGACGTAATGTCTATATAGAAAGTGCTATGGCGACAATGTCAGGGAAGTATATTCAAAACACTTACTGTCAAACCCCTCGCGGGGAACTTTTCTACGAGCTCCACACGGCAAAGGGCATAAGTGTGACACAAATGAGTTAAAGAAGATCCTGACGATAATCTCAACAGCACTCACAATAGAGCACGAAATTAAACATCGACGGACCCCTAGCAAGCTAGAGGTGGGACCAGGTGCCCGGGAGTAGTAAACATCCCCTGTTGGCTAGCCGCACCCGCCGTCGATGTTTATGAAGCATGGAAATGAAAATATATAAAATTTATGCACTATCTGACGTAATGTCTATATAGAAAGTGCTATGGCGACAATGTCAGGAAAGTATATTCAAAACACTTCCTGTCAAACCCCTCGCGGGGAACTTTTTACGAGCTCCACACGGCAAAGGGCATAAGTGTGACACAAATGAGTTAAAGAAGATCCTGAAGATAATCTCAACAGCACTCACAATAGAGCACGAAATTAAACATCGACGGACCCCTAGCAAGCTAGAGGTGGGACCACGTGCCCTGGAGGAGTAAGCATCCCCTGTTGGCTAGCCGCACCTGCCGTCGATGTTTATGAAGCATGGAAATGAAAATATATAAAATTTATGCACTGTCTGACGTAATGTCTATATAGAAAGTGCTATGGCGACAATGTCAGGAAAGTATATTCAAAACCCTTACTGTCAAATCCCTCGCGGGGAGGTTTTTTACGAGCTCAACACGGCAAAGGGCATAAGTGTGACACAAATGAGTTAAAGAAGATCCTGACGATAATCTCAACAGCACTCACAATAGAGCACGAAATCAAACATCGACGGACCCCTAGCAAGCTAGAGGTGGGACCAGGTGCCCGGGAGGAGTAAGCATCCCCTGTTGGCTAGCCGCACCCGCCGTCGATGTTTATGAAGCATGGAAATGAAAATATTTAAAATTTATGCACTGTCTGACGTAATGTCTATATAGAAAGTGCTATGGCGACAATGTCAGGGAAGTATATTCAAAACACTTACTGTTAAACCCCTCGCGGGGAACTTTTTTACGAGCTCCACACGGCAAAGGGCATAAGTGTGACACAAATGAGTTAAAGAAGATCCTGACGATAATCTCAACAGCACTCACAATAGACCACGAAATTAAACATCGACGGACCCATAGCAAGCTAGAGTAGGGATCAGGTGCCCGGGAGTAGTAAGCATCCCCTGTTGGCTAGCCGCACCCGCCGTCGATGTTTATGAAGCATGGAAATAAAAATATATAAAATTTATGCACTGTCTGACGTAATGTCTATATAGAAAGTGCTATGGCGACAATGTCAGGGAAGTATATTCAAAACACTTACTGTCAAACCCCTCGCGGGGAACTTTTTTACGAGCTCCACACGACAAAGGGCATAAGTGTGACACAAATGAGTTAAAGAAGATCCTGACGATAATCTCAACATCACTCACAATAGAGCACGAAATTAAGCATCGAAGGACCCCTAGCAAGCTAAAGGTGGGACCAGGTGCCCGGGAGGAGTAAGCATCCCCTGTTGGCTAGCCGCACCCGCCCTCGATGTTTATGAAGCATGGAAATGAAAATATATAAAATTTATGCACTGTCTGACGTAATGTCTATATAGAAAGTGCTATGGCGACAACGTCAGGAAAGTATATTCAAAACACTTACTGTCAAACCCCTCGCGGGGAACTTTTTTACGAGCTCCACACGGCAAAGCGCATAAGTGTGACACAAATGAGTTAAAGAAGATCGTGATGATAATCTCAACAGCACTAACAATAGAGCACGAAATTAAACATCGACGGACCCCTAGCAAGCTAGAGGTAGGACCAGGAGCCCGGGAGGAGTAAGCATCCCCTGTTGGCTAGCCGCACCCGCCGTCGATGTTTATGAAGCATGGAAATGAAAATATTTAAAATTTATGCACTGTCTGACGTAATGTCTATATAGAAAGTGCTATGGCGACAATGTCAGGGAAGTATATTCAAAACACTTACTGTCAAACCCCTCGCGGGGAACTTTTCTACGAGCTCCACACGGCAAAGGGCATAAGTGTGACACAAATGAGTTAAAGAAGATCCTGACGATAATCTCAACAGCACTCACAATAGAGCACGAAATTAAACATCGACGGACCCCTAGCAAGCTAGAGGTGGGACCAGGTGCCCGGGAGTAGTAAACATCCCCTGTTGGCTAGCCGCACCCGCCGTCGATGTTTATGAAGCATGGAAATGAAAATATATAAAATTTATGCACTATCTGACGTAATGTCTATATAGAAAGTGCTATGGCGACAATGTCAGGAAAGTATATTCAAAACACTTCCTGTCAAACCCCTCGCGGGGAACTTTTTACGAGCTCCACACGGCAAAGGGCATAAGTGTGACACAAATGAGTTAAAGAAGATCCTAAAGATAATCTCAACAGCACTCACAATAGAGCACGAAATTAAACATCGACAGACCCCTAGCAAGCTAGAGGTGGGACCACGTGCCCTGGAGGAGTAAGCATCCCCTGTTGGCTAGCCGCACCTGCCGTCGATGTTTATGAAGCATGGAAATGAAAATATATAAAATTTATGCACTGTCTTACGTAATGTCTATATAGAAAGTGCTATGGCGACAATGTCAGGGAAGTATATTCAAAACACTTACTGTGAAACCCCTCGCGGGGAGGTTTTTTACGAGCTCAACACGGCAAAGGGCATAAGTGTGACACAAATGAGTTAAAGAAGATCCTGACGATAATCTCAACAGCACTCACAATAGAGCACGAAATCAAACATCGACGGACCCCTAGCAAGCTAGAGGTGAGACCAGGTGCCCGGGAGGAGTAAGCATCCCCAGTTGGCTAGCCGCACCCGCCGTCGATGTTAATGAAGCATGGAAATGAAAAAATTTAAAATTTATGCACTGTCTGACGTAATATCTATATAGAAAGTGCTATGGCGACAATGTCAGGGAAGTATATTCAAAACACTTACTGTTAAACCCCTAGCGGGGAACTTTTTTACGAGCTCCACACGGCAAAGGGCATAAGTGTGACACAAATGAGTTAAAGAAGATCCTGACGATAATCTCAACAGCACTCACAATAGAGCACGAAATTAAACATCGACGGACCCCTAGCAAGCTAGAGGTGGGACCAGGTGCCCGGGAGTAGTAAGCATCCCCTCTTGGCTAGCCGCACCCGCCCTCGATGTTTATGAAGCATGGAAATGAAAATATTTAAAATTTGTGCACTGTCTGACGTAATGTCTATATAGAAAGTGCTATGGCGACAATGTCAGGAAAGTATATTCAAAACACTTACTGTCAAACCCCTCGCGGGGAACTTTTTTACGAGCTCCACACGGCAAAGCGCATAAGTGTGACACAAATGAGTTAAAGAAGATCGTGATGATAATCTCAACAGCACTAACAATAGAGCACGAAATTAAACATCGACGGACCCCTAGCAAGCTAGAGGTGGGACCAGGTGCCCGGGAGGAGTAAGCATCCCCTGTTGGCTAGCCGCACCCGCCCTCGATGTTTATGAAGCATGGAAATGAAAATATATAAAATTTATGCACTGTCTGACGTAATGTCTATATAGAAAGAGCTATGGCGACAATGTCAGGCAAGTATATTCAAAACACTTACTGTCAAACCCCTCGCGGGGAACTTTTTTACGAGCTCCACACGGCAAAGCGCATAAGTGTGACACAAATCAGTTAAAGAAGATTCTGACGATAATCTCAACAGCACTCACAATAGAGCAGGAAATTAAACATCGACGGACCCCTAGCAAGCTAGAGGTGGGACCAGGTGCCCGGGAGGAGTAAGCATCCCCTGTTGGCTAGCCACACCCGCCGTCGATGTTTATGAAGCAATGAAATGAAAATATTTAAAATTCATGCACTGTCTGACGTAATGTCTATATAGAAAGTCCTATGGCGACAATGTCAGGGAAGTATATTCAAAACATTTACTGTCAAACCCCTCGCGGGGAGCTTTTTTACGAGCTCCACACGGCAAAGGGCATAAATGTGACACATATGAGTTAAAGAAGATCCTGACGATAATCTCAACAGCACTCACAATAGAGCACGAAATTAAACATCGACGGACCCCTAGCAAGCTAGAGGTGGGACCAGGTGCCCGGGAGTAGTAAGCATCCCCTGTTGGCTAGCCGCACCCGCCGTCGATGTTTATGAAGCATGGAAATGAAAATATATCAAATTTATGCACTGTCTGACGTAATGTCTATATAGAAAATGCTATGGCGACAATGTCAGGAAAGAATATTCAAAACACTTACTGTCAAACCACTCGCGGGGAACATTTTTACGAGCTCCACACGGCAAAGGGCAAAAGTGTGACACAAATGAGTTAAAGAAGATCTTGATGATAATCTCAACAGCACTCACAATAGAGCAGGAAATTAAACATCGACGGACCCCTAGCAAGCTAGAGTTGGGACCAGGTGCCCGGGAGGAGTAAGCATCCCCTGTTGGCTAGCCGCACCCGCCGTCGATGTTTATGAAGCATGGAAATGAAAATATTTAAAATTTCTGCACTGTCTGACGTAATGTCTATATAGAAAGTGCTATGGCGACAATGTCACTGAAGTATATTCAAAACACTTACTGTCAAACCCCTCGCGGGGAACTTTTTTACGAGCTCCACACGGCAAAGGGCATAAGTGTGACACAAATGAGTTAAAGAAGATCCTGACGATCATCTCAACAGCACTCACAATAGAGCACGAAATTAAACATCGACGGACCCCTAGCAAGCTAGAGGTGGGACCAGGTGCCCGGGAGGAGTAAGCATCCCCTGTTGGCTAGCCGCACCCGCCGTCGATGTTTATGAAGCATGGAAATGAAAATATATAAAATTTATGCACTCTCTGACGTAATGTCTATATAGAAAATGCTATGGCGACAATGTCAGGGAAGTATATTCAAAACACTTACTGTCAAACCCCTCGCTGAACCTTTTTTACGAGCTCCACATGGCAAAGGGCATTAGTGTGACACAAATGAGTTAAAGAAGATCCTGATGATAATTTCAACATCACTCACAATAGAGCACGAAATTAAACATCGACGGACCCCTAGCAAGCTAGAGGTGGGACCAGGTGCCAGGGAGTAGTAAGCATCCTCTGTTGGCTAGCCGTACCCGCCGTCGATGTTTATGAAGCATGGAAAAGAAAATATATAAAATTTATGCACTGTCTGACGTAATGTCTATATAGAAAGTGCTATGGCGACAATGTCAGGGAAGTATATTCAAAACACTTACTGTCAAACCCCTCGCGGGGAACTTTTTTACGAGCTCCACACGGCAAAGCGCATAAGTGTGACACAAATCAGTTAAAGAAGATCCTGACGATCATCTCAACAACACTCACAATAGAGCACGAAATTAAACATCGACAGACCCCTAGCAAGCTAGAGGTGGGACCAGGTGCCCGGGAGGAGTAAGCATCCCCTGTTGTCTAGCCGCACCCGCCGTCGATGTTTATGAAGCATGGAAATGAAAATATATAAAATTTATGCACTGTCTGACGTAATGTCTATATAGAAAATGCTATGGCGACAATGTCAGGAAAGAATATTCAAAACACTTACTGTCAAACCCCTCGCGGGGAACATTTTTACGAGCTCCACACGGCAAAGAGCAAAAGTGTGACACAAATGAGTTAAAGAAGATCCTGACGATCATCTCAATAACACTCACAATAAAGCACGAAATTAAACATCGATGGACCCCTAGCAAGCTAGAGGTGGGACCAGGTGCACGGGAGGAGTAAGCATCCCCTGTTGGCTAGCCGCACCCGCCGTCGATTTTTATGAAGCATGGAAATGAAAATATATCAAATTTATGCACTGTCTGACGTAATGTCTATATAGAAAGTGCTATGGCGACAATGTCAGGAAAGTATATTCAAAACCTTACTGTCAAACCCCTCGCGGGGAATTTTTTTAAGAGCTCCACACGGCAAAGCGCATAAGTGTGACACAAATGAGTTAAAGAAGATCCTGATGATAATCTCAACAGCAATCACAATAGAGCAAAAAACTAAACATCGACGGACCCCTAGCAAGCTTGAGGTGGGACCAGGTGCCCGGGAGGAGTAAGCATCCCCTGTTGGCTAGCCGCACCCGCCGTCGATGTTTATGAAGCATGGAAATGAAAATATATCAAATTTATGCACTGTCTGACGTAATGTCTATATAGAAAGTGCTATGGCGACAATGTCTGGGAAGTATATTCAAAACACTTACTGTCAAACCCCTCGCGGGGAACTTTTTTACGAGCTCCACACGGCAAAGGGCATAAGTGTGACACAAATGAGTTAAAGAAGATCCTGACGATCATTTCAACAGCACTCACAATAGAGCACGAAATTAAACATCGACGGACCCCTAGCAAGCTAGAGGTGGGACCAGGTGCCCGGGAGGAATAAGCATCCCCTGTTGGCTAGCCGCACCCGCCGTCGATGTTTATAAAGCATGGAAATGAAAATATATCAAATTTATGCACTGTCTGACGTAATGTCTATATAGAAAGTGCTATGGAGACAATGTCAGGGAAGTATATTCAAAACACTTACTGTCAAACCCCTCGCGGGGAACTTTGTTACGAGCTCCACACGGCAAAGGGCATAAGTGTGACACAAATGAGTTAAAGAAGATCCTGACGATAATCTCAACAGCACTCACCTTAGAGCACGAAATTAAAGATCGACGGACCCCTAGCAAACTAGAGGTGGGACCAGGTGCCCGGGAGGATTAAGCATCCCCTGTAGGCTAGCCGCACCCACCGTCGATGTTTATGAAGCATGGAAATGAAAATATATCAAATTTATGCACTGTCTGACGTAATGCCTATATAGAAAGTGCTATGGCGACAATGTCAGGAAAGTATATTCAAAACACTTACTGTCAAACCCCTCGCGGGGAACTTTTTTACGAGCTCCACACGGCAAAGGGCATAAGTGTGACACAAATGAGTTAAAGAAGATCCTGACGATCATTTCAACAGCACTCACAATAGAGCACGAAATTAAACATCGACGGACCCCTAGCAAGCTAGAGGTGGGACCAGGTGCCCGGGAGGAATAAGCATCCCCTGTTGGCTAGCCGCACCCGCCGTCGATGTTTATAAAGCATGGAAATGAAAATATATCAAATTTATGCACTGTCTGACGTAATGTCTATATAGAAAGTGCTATGGAGACAATGTCAGGGAAGTATATTCAAAACACTTACTGTCAAACCCCTCGCGGGGAACTTTGTTACGAGCTCCACACGGCAAAGGGCATAAGTGTGACACAAATGAGTTAAAGAAGATCCTGACGATAATCTCAACAGCACTCACCTTAGAGCACGAAATTAAAGATCGACGGACCCCTAGCAAACTAGAGGTGGGACCAGGTGCCCGGGAGGATTAAGCATCCCCTGTAGGCTAGCCGCACCCACCGTCGATGTTTATGAAGCATGGAAATGAAAATATATCAAATTTATGCACTGTCTGACGTAATGCCTATATAGAAAGTGCTATGGCGACAATGTCAGGAAAGTATATTCAAAACACTTACTGTCAAACCCCTCGCGGGGAACTTTTTTACGAGCTCCACACGGCAAAGCGAATAAGTGTGACACAAATGAGTTAAAGAAGATCCTGATGATAATCTCAACAGCAATCACAATAGAGCAGGAAATTAAACATCGACGGACCCCTAGCAAGCTAGAGGTAGGACCAAGTGCCCGGGAGGAGTAAGCATCCCCTGTTGGCTAGCCGCACCCGCCGTCGATGTTTATGAAGCATGGGAATGAAAATTTATAAAATTTCTGCACTGTCTGACGTAATGTCTATATAGAAAGTGCTATGGCGACAATGTCACTGAAGTATATTCAAAACATTCACTGTCAAACCCCTCGCGGGGAACTTTTTTACGAGCTCTACACGGCAAAGGGCATAAGTGTGACACAAATGAGTTAAAGAAGATCCTGACGATAATCTCAACAGCACTCACACTAGAGCACGAAATTAAACATCGACGGACCCCTAGCAAGCAAGAGGTGGGACCAAGTGCCCGGGAGGAGTAAGCATCCCCTGTTGGCTAGCCGCACCCGTCGTCGATGTTTATAAAGCATGGAAATGAAAATATATCAAATTTATGCACTGTCTGACGTAATGTCTATATAGAAAGTGCTATGGCGACAATGTCAGGGAAGTATATTCAAAACACTTACTGTCAAACCCCTCGCGGGGAACTTTTTTACGAGCTCCACATGGCAAAGGGCATACGTGTGACACAAATGAGTTAAAGAAGATCCTGACGATAATCTCAACAGCACTCACAATAAAGCACGAAATTAAACATTGACGGACCCCTAGCAAGCTAGAGGTGGAACAGGGTGCATGGGAGGAGTAAGCATCCCCTGTTGGCTAGCAGCACCCGCCGTCGATGTTTATGAAGCATGGAAATGGAAAAATATAAAAATTATGCACTGTCTGACGTAATGTCTATATAGAAAGTGCTATGGCGACAATGTCAGGGAAGTATATTCAAAACACTTACTGTAAAACCCCTCGCGGGGAACTTTTTTTACGAGATCCACACGGCAAAGGGCATAAGTGTGACACAAATGAGTTAAAGAATGTCCTGACGATAATCTCAACAGCACTCACAATAGAGGACGAAATTAAACATCGACGGACCCCTAGCAAGCTAGAGGTGGGACCAGGTGCCCGGGAGGAATAAGCATCCCCTGTTGGCTAGCCGCACCCGCCGTCGATGTTTATAAAGCTTGGAAATGAAAATATATCAAATTTATGCACTGTCTGACGTAATGTCTATATAGAAAGTGCTATGGAGACAATGTCAGGGAAGTATATTCAAAACACTTACTGTCAAACCCCTCGCGGGGAACTTTGTTACGAGCTCCACACGGCAAAGGGCATAAGTGTGACACAAATGAGTTAAAGAAGATCCTGACGATAATCTCAACAGCACTCACAATAGAGCACGAAATTAAACATCGACGGACCCCTAGCAAGCTAGAGGTGGGACCAGGTGCCCGGCAGGAGTAAGCATCCCCTGTTGGCTAGCCGCACCCGCCGTCGATGTTTATGAAGCATGGAAATGAAAATATATCAAATTTACGCACTGTCTGACGTAATGTCTATATAGAAAGTGCTATGGCGACAATGTCAGGGGAGAATATTCAAAACACTTACTGTCAAACCCCTCGCTGAAACTTTTTTACGAGCTCCACATGGCAAAGGGCATAAGTGTGACACAAATGAGTTAAAGAAGATCCTGACGATAATCTCAACAGCACTCACAATAAAGCACGAAATTAAACATTGACGGAACCCTGGAAAGCTAGAGGTGGGACAAGGTGCATGGGAGGAGTAAGCATCCCCTCTTGGCTAGCCGCACCCGCCGTCGATGTTTATGAAGCATGGAAATGAAAAAATATAAAAATTATGCACTGTCTGACGTAATGTCTATATAGAAAGTGCTATGGCGACAATGTCAGGGAAGTATATTCAAAACACTTACTGTCAAACCCCTCGCGGGGAACTTTTGTTACGAGCTCCACACGGCAAAGGGCATAAGTGTGACACAAATGACTTAAAGAAGATCCTGACGATAATCTCAACAGCACTCACAATAAAGCACGAAATTAAACATCGACGGACCCCTAGCAAGCTAGAGGTGGGTGGGACCAAGTACCCGGGAGGAGTAAGCATCCCCTGTTGGCTAGCCGCACCCGCCGTCGATGTTTATGAAGCATGGAAATGAAAATATATCAAATTTATGCACTGTCTGATGTAACGTCTATATATAAAGTGCTATGGCGACAATGTCAGGGAAGTATATTCAAAACACTTACTGTCAAACCCCTCGCGGGGAACTTTTTTACGAGCTCCACACGGCAAAGCGAATTAGTGTGACACAAATGAATTATAGAAGATCCTGATGATAATCTCAACAGCAATCACAATAGAGCAGGGAATTAAACATCGACGGACCCCTAGCAAGCTAGAGGTAGGACCAGGTGCCCGGGAGGAGTAAGCATCCCCTGTTGGCTAGCCGCACCCGCCGTCGATGTTTATGAAGCATGGGAATGAAAATTTATAAAATTTCTGCACTGTCTGACGTAATGTCTATATAGAAAGTGCTATGGCGACAATGTCACTGAAGTATATTTAAAACATTTACTGTCAAACCCCTCGCGGGGAACTTTTTTACGAGCTCTACACGGCAAAGGGCATAAGTGTGACACAAAATGAGTTTAAGAAGATCCTGACGATAATCTCAACAGCACTCACAATAGAGCACGAAATTAAACATCGACGGACCCCTAGCAAGCAAGAGGTGGGACCAAGTGCCCGGGAGGAGTAAGCATCCCCTGTTGGCTAGCCGCACCCGTCGTCGATGTTTATAAAGCATGGAAATGAAAATATATCAAATTTATGCACTGTCTGACGTAATGTCTATATAGAAAGTGCTATGGCGACAATGTCAGGGAAGTATATTCAAAACACTTACTGTCAAACCCCTCGCGGGGAACTTTTTTACGAGCTCCACATGGCAAAGGGCATAAGTGTGACACAAATGAGTTAAAGAAGATCCTGACGATAATCTCAACAGCACTCACAATAAAGCACGAAATTAAACATTGACGGACCCCTAGAAAGCTAGAGGTGGAACAGGGTGCATGGGAGGAGTAAGCATCCCCTGTTGGCTAGCCGCACCCGCCGTCGATGTTTATGAAGCATGGAAATGGAAAAATATAAAAATTATGCACTGTCTGACGTAATGTCTATATAGAAAGTGCTATGGCGACAATGTCAGGGAAGTATATTCAAAACACTTACTGTAAAACCCCTCGCGGGGAACTTTTTTTACGAGCTCCACACGGCAAAGGGCATAAGTGTAACACAAATGAGTTAAAGAATGTCCTGACGATAATCTCAACAGCACTCACAATAGAGCACGAAATTAAACATCGACGGACCCCTAGCAAGCTAGAGGTGGGACCAAGTGCCCGGGATGAGTAAGCATCCCCTGTTGGCTAGCCGCACCCGCCGTCGATGTTTATGAAGCATGGAAATGAAAACATATCAAATTTATGCACTGTCTGACGTAAGGTCTATATAGAAAGTGCTATGGCGACAATGTCAGGGAAGTATATTCAAAACACTTACTGTCAAACCCCTCGCGGGGAACATTTTTACGAGTTCCACATGGCAAAGGGCATAAGTGTGACACAAATGAGTTAAAGAAGATCCTGACGATAATCTCAACAGCACTCACAATAAAGCACGAAATTAAACATTGACGGAACCCTGGAAAGCTAGAGGTGGGACAAGGTGCATGGGAGGAGTAAGCATCCCCTCTTGGCTAGCCGCACCCGCCGTCGATGTTTATGAAGCATGGAAATGAAAAAATATAAAAATTATGCACTGTCTGACGTAATGTCTATATAGAAAGTGCTATGGCGACAATGTCAGGGAAGTATATTCAAAACACTTACTGTCAAACCCCTCGCGGGGAACTTTTTTTACGAGCTCCACACGGCAAAGGGCATAAGTGTGACACAAATGACTTAAAGAAGATCCTGACGATAATCTCAACAGCACTCACAATAAAGCACGAAATTAAACATCGACGGACCCCTAGCAAGCTAGTGGTGGGTGGGATCAAGTACCCGGGAGGAGTAAGCATCCCCTCTTGGCTAGCCGCACCCGCCGTCGATGTTTATGAAGCATGGAAATGAAAATATATCAAATTTATGCACTGTCTGATGTAACGTCTATATATAAAGTGCTATGGCGACAATGTCAGGGAAGTATATTCAAAACACTTACTGTCAAACCCCTCGCGGGGAACTTTTTTACGAGCTCCACACGGCAAAGGGCAAAAGTGTGACACAAATGAGTTAAAGAAGATCCTGACGATAATCTCAACAGCACTCACCTTAGAGCACGAAATTAAACATCGACGGACCCCTAGCAAACTAGAGGTGGGACCAGGTGCCCGGGAGGATTAAGCATCCCCTGTAGGCTAGCCGCACCCACCGTCGATGTTTATGAAGCATGGAAATGAAAATATATAAAATTTATGCACTGTCTGACGTAATGTCTATATAGAAAGTGCTATGGCGACAATGTCAGGAAAGTATATTCAAAACACTTACTGTCAAACCCCTCGCGGGGAACTTTTTTACGAGCTCCACACGGCAAAGCGAATTAGTGTGACACAAATGAATTATAGAAGATCCTGATGATAATCTCAACAGCAATCACAATAGAGCAGGGAATTAAACATCGAGGGACCCCTAGCAAGCTAGAGGTAGGACCAGGTGCCCGGGAGGAGTAAGCATCCCCTGTTGGCTAGCCGCACCCGCCGTCGATGTTTATGAAGCATGGGAATGAAAATTTATAAAATTTCTGCACTGTCTGACGTAATGTCTATATAGAAAGTGCTATGGCGACAATGTCACTGAAGTATATTTAAAACATTTACTGTCAAACCCCTCGCGGGGAACTTTTTTACGAGCTCTACACGGCAAAGGGCATAAGTGTGACACAAAATGAGTTTAAGAAGATCCTGACGATAATCTCAACAGCACTCACACTAGAGCACGAAATTAAACATCGACGGACCCCTAGCAAGCAAGAGGTGGGACCAAGTGCCCGGGAGGAGTAAGCATCCCCTGTTGGCTAGCCGCACCCGTCGTCGATGTTTATAAAGCATGGAAATGAAAATATATCAAATTTATGCACTGTCTGACGTAATGTCTATATAGAAAGTGCTATGGCGACAATGTCAGGGAAGTATATTCAAAACACTTACTGTCAAACCCCTCGCGGGGAACTTTTTTACGAGCTCCACATGGCAAAGGGCATAAGTGTGACACAAATGAGTTAAAGAAGATCCTGACGATAATCTCAACAGCACTCACAATAAAGCACGAAATTAAACATTGACGGACCCCTAGAAAGCTAGAGGTGGAACAGGGTGCATGGGAGGAGTAAGCATCCCCTGTTGGCTAGCCGCACCCGCCGTCGATGTTTATGAAGCATGGAAATGGAAAAATATAAAAATTATGCACTGTCTGACGTAATGTCTATATAGAAAGTGCTATGGCGACAATGTCAGGGAAGTATATTCAAAACACTTACTGTAAAACCCCTCGCGGGGAACTTTTTTTACGAGCTCCACACGGCAAAGGGCATAAGTGTAACACAAATGAGTTAAAGAAGATCCTGACGATAATCTCAACAGCACTCACAATAGAGCACGAAATTAAACATCGACGGACCCCTAGCAAGCTAGAGGTGGGACCAAGTGCCCGGGATGAGTAAGCATCCCCTGTTGGCTAGCCGCACCCGCCGTCGATGTTTATGAAGCATGGAAATGAAAACATATCAAATTTATGCACTGTCTGACGTAAGGTCTATATAGAAAGTGCTATGGCGACAATGTCAGGGAAGTATATTCAAAACACTTACTGTCAAACCCCTCGCGGGGAACATTTTTACGAGTTCCACATGGCAAAGGGCATAAGTGTGTCAAAAATAAGTTAAAGAAGATTCTGACGATAGTCTCAACAGCACTCACTTTAGAGCACGAAATTAAACATCGACGGACCCCTAGCAAGCTAGAGGTGCGACCAGGTGCCCGGTAGGAGTAAGCATCCCCTGTTGGCTAGCCGCACCCGCCGTCGATGTTTATGAAGCATGGAAATGAAAAAATATAAAAATTATGCACTGTCTGACGTAATGTCTATATAGAAAGTGCTATGGCGACAATGTCAGGGAAGTATATTCAAAACACTTACTGTCAAACCCCTCGCGGGGAACTTTTTTTACGAGCTCCACACGGCAAAGGGCATAAGTGTGACACAAATGAGTTAAAGAAGATCCTGACGATAATCTCAACAGCACTCACAATAAAGCACGAAATTAAACATCGACGGACCCCTAGCAAGCTAGAGGTTGGACCAAGTGCCCGGGAGGAGTAAGCATCCCCTGTTGGCTAGCCGCACCCGCCGTCGATGTTTATGAAGCATGGAAATGAAAATATATCAAATTTATGCACTGTCTGACGTAACGTCTATATAGAAAGTGCTATGGCGACAATGTCAGGGAAGTATATTCAAAACACTTACTGTCAAACCCCTCGCGGGGAACTTTTTTACGAGCTCCACACGGCAAAGGGCAAAAGTGTGACACAAATGGGTTAAAGAAGATCTTGACGATAATCTCAACAGCACTCACAATAGAGCACGAAATTAAACATCGACGCACCCCTAGCAAGCTAGAGGTAGGACCAGGTGCCCGGGAGGAGTAAGCATCCCCTGTTGGCTAGCCGCACCCGCCGTCGATGTTTAAGAAGCATGGAAATGAAAATATATAAAATTTTTGCACTGTCTGACGTAATGTCTATATAGAAAGTGCTATGGCGACAATGTCAGGGAAGTATATTCAAAACACTTACTGCCAAACCCCTCGCGGGGAACATTTTTACGAGTTCCACATGGCAAAGGGCATAAGTGTGACAAAAATGAGTTAAAGAAGATCCTGACGATAATCTCAACAGCACTCACTTTAGAGCACGAAATTAAACATCGACGGACCCCTAGCAAGCTAGAGGTGGGACCAGATGCCCGGCAGGAGTAACCCTGTTGGCTAGCCGCACCCGCTGTCGATGTTTATGAAGCATGGAAATGAAAATATATCAAATTTATGCACTGTCTGACGTAATGTCTATATAGAAAGTGCTACGGCGACAATGTCAGGGAAGTATATTCAAAACACTTACTGTCAAACCCCTCGGTGAAACTTTTTTACGTGCTCCACATGGCAAAGGGCATAAGTGTGACTCAAATGAGTTTAAGAAGATCCTGACGATAATCTCAACAGCACTTACAATAGAGCACGAAATTAAATATTGACGGACCCCTTGCAAGCTAGAGGTGGGACAAGGTGAATGGGAGGAGTAAGCATCCCCTGTTGGCTAGCCTCACCCGCCGTCGATGTTTATGAAGCAAGGAAATGAAAAAATATAAAATTTATGCTCTGTCTGACGTAATGTCTATATAGAAAGTGCTATGGCGACAATGTCAGGGAAGTATATTCAGAACACTTACTGTCAAACCCCTCACGGGGAACATTTTTACGAGCTCCACACGGCAAAGGGCATAAGTGTGACAAATGAGTTAAAGAAGATCCTGACGATAATCTCAGCAGCACCCACAATAGATCACGAAATTAAACATCGACGGACACCTAGCAAGCTAGAGGTGGGACCAGGTGCCAGGGAGGAGTAAGCATCCCCTGTTGGCTAGCCGCACCCGCTGTCGATGTTTATGAAGCATGGAAATGAAAATATATAAAATTTATGCACTGTCTGACGTAATGTCTATATAGAAAGTGCTATGGCGACAATGTCAGGGAAGTATATTCAAAACACTTACTGTGAAACCCCTCGCGGGGAACTTTTTTACGAGCTCCACACGGCAAAGGGCATAAGTGTGACACAAATGAGTTAAAGAAGATCCTGACGATAATCTCAACATCACTCACAATAGAGCACGAAATTAAACATCGACGGACCCCTAGCAAGCTAGAGGTGGGACCAGGTGCCCGGGAGGAGTAAGCATCCCCTGTTGGCTAGCCGCACCCGCCGTCGATGTTTATGAAGCATGGAAATGAAAATATATAAAATTTATGCACTGTCTGACGTAATGTCTATATAGAAAGTGCTATGGCGACAATGTCAGGGAAGTATATTCAAAACACTTACTGACAAACCCCTCGCGGGGAACATTTTTACGAGTTCCACATGGCAAAGGGCATAAGTGTGACAAAAATGAGTTAAAGAAGATTCTGACGATAATCTCAAAAGCACTCACTTTAGAGCACGAAATTAAACATCGACGGACCCCTAGCAAGCTAGAGGTTGGACCAGATGCCCGGCAGGAGTAAGCATCCCCTGTTGGCTAGCCGCACCCGCTGTCGATGTTTATGAAGCATGGAAATGAAAATATATCAAATTTATGCACTGTCTGACGTAATGTCTAAATAGTAAGTGCTACGGCGACAATGTCAGGGAAGTATATTCAAAACACTTACTGTCAAACCCCTCGCTGAAACTTTTTTACGTGCTCCACATGGCAAATGGCATCAGTGTGACTCAAATGAGTTTAAGAAGATCCTGACGATAATCTCAACAGCACTTACAATAGAGCACGAAATTAAATATTGACGGACCCCTAGCAAGCTAGAGGTGGGACAAGGTGAATGGGAGGAGTAAGCATCCCCTGTTGGCTAGCCGCACCCGCCGTCGATGTTTATGAAGCAAGGAAATGAAAAAATATAAAATTTATGCTCTGTCTGACGTAATGTCTATATAGAAAGTGCTATGGCGACAATGTCAGGGAAGTATATTCAAAACACTTACTGTGAAACCCCTCGCGGGGAACTTTTTTACGAGCTCCACACGGCAAAGGGCATAAGTGTGACACAAATGAGTTAAAGAAGATCCTGACGATAATCTCAGCAGCACCCACAATAGATCACGAAATTAAACATCGACGGACCCCTAGCAAGCTAGAGGTGGGACCAGGTACCCGGGAGGAGTAAGCATCCCCTGTTGGCTAGCCGCACCCGCTGTCGATGTTTATGAAGCATGGAAATGAAAATATATAAAATTTATGCACTGTCTGACGTAATGTCTATATAGAAAGTGCTATGGCGACAATGTCAGGGAAGTATATTCAAAACACTTACTGTGAAACCCCTCGCGGGGAACTTTTTTACGAGCTCCACACGGCAAAGGGCATAAGTGTGACACAAATGAGTTAAAGAAGATCCTGACGATAATCTCAACATCACTCACAATAGAGCACGAAATTAAACATCGACGGACCCCTAGCAAGCTAGAGGTGGGACCAGGTGCCCGGGAGGAGTAAGCATCCCCTGTTGGCTAGCCGCACCCGCCGTCGATGTTTATGAAGCATGGAAATGAAAATATATCAAATTTATGCACTGTCTGACGTAATGTCTATATAGAAAGTGCTATGGCGACAATGTCAGGGAAGTATATTCAAAACACTTACTGTCAAACCCCTCGCGGGGAACTTTTTTACGAGCTCCACATGGCAAAGGGCATAAATGTGACACAAATGAGTTCAAGAAGATCCTGACGATAATCTCAAAAGCACTCACAATAGAGCACGAAATTAAACATCGACAGACCCCAACAAGCTAGAGGTGGGACCAGGTGCTCAGGAGGAGTAAGCATCCCCTGTTGGCTAGCCGCACCCGCCGTCGTTGTTTATGAAGCATGGAAATGAAAATATATAAAATTTATGAACTGTCTGAAGTAATGTCTATATAGAAAGTGCTATGGCGACAATGTCAGGGAAGTATATTCAAAACACTTACTGTCAAACCCCTCGCGGGGAGGTTTTTTACGAGCTCCACACGGCAAAGGGCATAAGTGTGACACAAATGAGTTAAAGAAGATCCTGACGATAATCTCAACAGCATTCACAATAGAGCACGAAATTAAACATCGACGGACCACTAGCAAGCTAGAGGTGGGACCAGGTGCCCGGGAGGAGTAAGCATCCCCTGTTGGCTAGCCGCACCCGCTGTCGATGTTTATGAAGCATGGAAATGAACATATATCAAATTTATGCACTGTCTGACGTAATGTCTAAATAGTAAGTGCTACGGCGACAATGTCAGGGAAGTATATTCAAAACACTTACTGTCAAACCCCTCGCTGAAACTTTTTTACGTGCTCCACATGGCAAATGGCATAAGTGTGACTCAAATGAGTTTAAGAAGATCCTGACGATAATCTCAACAGCACTTACAATAGAGCACGAAATTAAATATTGACGGACCCCTAGCAAGCTAGAGGTGGGACAAGGTGAATGGGAGGAGTAAGCATCCCCTGTTGGCTAGCCGCACCCGCCGTCGATGTTTATGAAGCAAGGAAATGAAAAAATATAAAATTTATGCTCTGTCTGACGTAATGTCTATATAGAAAGTGCTATGGCGACAATGTCAGGGAAGTATATTCAGAACACTTACTGTCAAACCCCTCACGGGGAACTTTTTTACGAGCTCCACACGGCAAAGGGCATAAGTGTGACACAAATGAGTTAAAGAAGATCCTGACGATAATCTCAGCAGCACCCACAATAGATCACGAAATTAAACATCGACGGACCCCTAGCAAGCTAGAGGTGGGACCAGGTACCCGGGAGGAGTAAGCATCCCCTGTTGGCTAGCCGCACCCGCTGTCGATGTTTATGAAGCATGGAAATGAAAATATATAAAATTTATGCACTGTCTGACGTAATGTCTATATAGAAAGTGCTATGGCGACAATGTCAGGGAAGTATATTCAAAACACTTACTGTGAAACCCCTCGCGGGGAACTTTTTTACGAGCTCCACACGGCAAAGGGCATAAGTGTGACACAAATGAGTTAAAGAAGATCCTGACGATAATCTCAACATCACTCACAATAGAGCACGAAATTAAACATCGACGGACCCCTAGCAAGCTAGAGGTGGGACCAGGTGCCCGGGAGGAGTAAGCATCCCCTGTTGGCTAGCCGCACCCGCCGTCGATGTTTATGAAGCATGGAAATGAAAATATATCAAATTTATGCACTGTCTGACGTAATGTCTATATAGAAAGTGCTATGGCGACAATGTCAGGGAAGTATATTCAAAACACTTACTGTCAAACCCCTCGCGGGGAACTTTTTTACGAGCTCCACATGGCAAAGGGCATAAATGTGACACAAATGAGTTCAAGAAGATCCTGACGATAATCTCAAAAGCACTCACAATAGAGCACGAAATTAAACATCGACAGACCCCAACAAGCTAGAGGTGGGACCAGGTGCTCAGGAGGAGTAAGCATCCCCTGTTGGCTAGCCGCACCCGCCGTCGTTGTTTATGAAGCATGGAAATGAAAATATATAAAATTTATGAACTGTCTGAAGTAATGTCTATATAGAAAGTGCTATGGCGACAATGTCAGGGAAGTATATTCAAAACACTTACTGTCAAACCCCTCGCGGGGAGGTTTTTTACGAGCTCCACACGGCAAAGGGCATAAGTGTGACACAAATGAGTTAAAGAAGATCCTGACGATAATCTCAACAGCATTCACAATAGAGCACGAAATTAAACATCGACGGACCCCTAGCAAGCTAGAGGTGGGACCAGGTGCCCGGGAGGAGTAAGCATCCCCTGTTGGCTAGCCGCACCCGCCGTCGATGTTTCTGAAGCATGGAAATGAAAATATATCAAATTTATGCACTGTCTGACGTAATGTCTATATAGAAAGTGCTATGGCGACAATGTCAGGGAAGTATATTCAAAACAATTACTGTCAAACCCCTCGCGGGGAACTTTTTTACGAGCTCCAGACGGCAAAGGCATAAGTGTGACACAAATGAGTTAAAGAAGATCCTGACGAAAATCTCAACAGCACTCACAATAGAGCACGAAATTAAATATCGACGGACCCCTAGCAAGCTAGAGGTGGGACCAGGTGCCCGGGAGGAGTAAGCATCCCCTGTTGGCTAGCCGCAAAAGCCGCCGATGTTTATGAAGCATGGAAATGAAAATACATAAAATTTATGCACTGTCTGACGTAATGTCTATATAGAAAGTGCTATGGCGACAATGTCAGGGAAGTATATTCAAATCACTTACTGTCAAACCCCTCGCGGGGAACTTTTTTTACGAGCTCCACACGGCAAAGGGCATAAGTTAGACACAAATGAGTTAAAGAAGATCCTGACGATAATCTCAACAGCACTCACAATAGAGCACGAAATTAAACATCGACGGACCCCTAGCAAGCTAGAGGTGGGACCAAGTGCCCGGGAGGAGTAAGCATCCCCTGTTGGCTAGCTGCACCCGCCGTCGATGTTTATGAAGCATGGAAATGAAGATATATCAAATTTATGCAATGTCTGACGTAATGTCTATATAGAAAGTGCTATAGCGACAATGTCAGGGAAGTATATTCAAAACACTTACTGTCAAACCCCTCGCTGAAACTTTTTTACGAGCTCCACATGGCAAAGGGCATAAGTGTGACACAAATGAGTTAAAGAAGATCCTGACGATAATCTCCACAGCACTCACAATAGAGCACGAAATTAAATATTGACGTACCCCTAGAAAGCTAGAGGTGGGACAAGATGCATGGGAGGAGTAAGCATCCCCTGTTGGCTAGCCGCACCCGCCGTCGATGTTTATTAAGCATGGAAATGAAAAAAATATAAAAATTATGCACTGTCTGACGTAATGTCTATATAGAAAGTGCTATGGCGACAATGTCAGGGAAGTATATTCAAAACACTTACTGTCAAACCCCTCGCGGGGAACTTTTTTTACGAGCTCCACACGGCAAAGGGCATAAGTGTGACACAAATGAGTTAAAGAAGATCCTGACGATAATCTCAACAGCACTCACAATAGAGCACGAAATTAAACATCGACGGACCCCTAGCAAGCTAGAGGTGGGACCAGGTGCCCGGGAGGAGTAAGCATCCCCTGTTGGCTAGCCGCACCCGCCGTCGATGTTTATGAAGCATGGAAATGAAAAAATATAAAATTTATGCACTGTCTGACGTAATGTCTGTATAGAAAGTGCAATGGCGACAATGTCAGGGAAGTATATTCAAAACACGTACTGTCAAACCCCTCACGTGGAACATTTTTACGAGTTCCACATGGCAAAGGGCATAAGTGTGACAAAAATGAGTTAAAGAAGATCCTGACGATAATCTCAACATCACTCACTTTAGAGCACGAAATTAAACATCGACGGACCCCTACCAAGCTAGAGGTGGGACCAGGTGCCCGGGAGGAGTAAGCATCCCCTGTTGGCTAGCCGCACCCGCCGTCGATGTTTATGAAGCATGGAAATGAAAATATATAAAATTTATGCTCTGTCTGACGTAATGTCTATATAGAAAGTGCTATGGCGACAATGTCAGGGAAGTATATTCAAAACACTTACTGTCAAACCCCTCACGGGGAACTTTTTTACGAGCTCCACACGGCAAAGGGCATAAGTGTGACACAAATGAGTTAAAGAAGATCCTGACGATAATCTCAACAGCATTCACAATAGATCACGAAATTAAACATCGACGGACACCTAACAAGCTAGAGGTGGGACCAGGTGCCCGGGAGGAGTAAGCATCCCCTGTTGGCTAGCCGCACCCGCCGTCGATGTTTATGAAGCATGGAAATGAAAATATATAAAATTTATGCACTGTCTGACGTAATGTCTATATAGAAAGTGCTATGGCGACAATGTCAGGGAAGTATATTCAAAACACTTACTGTCAAACCCCTAGCGGGGAACTTTTTTACGAGCTCCACATGGCAAAGGGCATAAGTGTGACACAGATCCTGACGATAATCTCAACATCACTCTCAATAGAGCACGAAATTAAAAATCGACGGACCCCTAGCAAGCTAGAGGTGGGACCAGGTGCCCGGGAGGAGTAAGCATCCCCTGTTGGTTAGCCTCACCCGCCGTCGATGTTTATGAAGCATGGAAATGAAAATATATAAAATTTATGCACTGTCTGACGTAATGTCTATATAGAAAGTGCTATGGCGACACTGTCAGGGAAGTATATTCAAAAAACTTACTGTCAAACCCCTCGCGGGGAACTTTTTTACGAGCTCCACATGGCAAAGGGCATAAGTGTGACACAAATGAGTTAAAGAAGATCCTGACGATAATCTCAACAGCACTCACAAAAGAGCACGAAATTAAACATCGACAGACCCCTAGCAAGCTAGAGGTGGGACCAGGTGCCCGGGAGGAGTAAGCATCCCTGTTGGCTAGCCGCACCCGCCGTCGATGTTTATGAAGCATGGAAATGAAAATATATAAAATTCATGCACTGTCTGACGTAATGTCTATATAGAAAGTGCTATGGCGACAATGTCAGGGAAGTATATTCAAAAAACTTACTGTCAAACCCCTCGCGGGGAACTTTTTTACGAGCTCCACATGGCAAAGGGCATAAGTTTGACACAAATGAGTTAAAGAAGATCCTGACGATAATCTCAACAGCACTCACAATAGAGCACGAAATTAAACATCGACAGACCCCTAGCAAGCTAGAGGTGGGACCAGGTGCCCGGGAGGAGTAAGCATCCCCTGTTGGCTAGCCGCATCCGCCGTCGATGTTTATGAAGCACGGAAATGAAAATATATAAAATTTATGCACTGTCTGACGTAATGTCTGTACAGAAAGTGCTATGGCGACAATGTCAGGGAAGTATATTCAAAACACTTACTGACAAACCCGTCGCGGGGAACTTTTTTACGAGCTCCACACGGCAAAGGGCATAAGTATGACACACATGAGTTAAAGAAGATCCTGACGATAATCTCAACAGCACTCACAATAGAGCACGAAATTAAACATCGACGGACCCCTAGCAAGCTAGAGGTGGGACAAGGTGCATGGGAGGAGTAAGCATCCCCTGTTGGCTAGCCGCACCCACCGTCGATGTTTATGAAGCATGGAAATGAAAAAATATAAAATTCATGCACTGTCTGACGTAATGTCTATATAGAAAGTGCTATGGCGACAATGTCAGGGAAGTATATTCAAAACACTTACTGTCAAACCCCTCGCGGGGAACTTTTTTACGAGTTCCACATGGCAAAGGGCATCAGTGTGTTACAAATGAGTTAAAGAAGATCCTGACGATAATCTCAACAGCACTCACAATAGAGCACGAAATTAAACATCGACGTACCCCTAGCAAGCTAGAGATGGGACTAGGTGCCCGGGAGGAGTAAGTATCCCCTGTTGGCTAGCCGTACCCGCCGTCGATGTTTATGAAGCATGGAAATGAAAATATATAAAATTTATGCACTGTCTGACGTAATGTCTATATAGAAAGTGCTATGGCGACAATGTCAGGGAAGTAAATTCAGAACACTTACTGTCAAACCCCTCGCGGGGAACTTTTTTACGAGCTCCACACGGCAAAAGGCATAAGTTTGACACAAATGAGTTAAAGAAGATCCTGACGATAATCTCAACAGCACCCACAATAGAGCACAAAATTAAACATCGACGGACCCCTAGCAAGCTAGAGGTGGGACCATGTGCCCGGGAGGAGTAAGCATCCCTGTTGGCTAGCCGCACCCGCCGTCGATGTTTATGAAGCATGGAAATGAAAATATATAAAATTTATGCACTGTCTGACGTAATGTCTATATAGAAGGTGCTATGGCGACAATCTCAGGGAAGTATATTCAAAACACTTACTGTCAAACCCCTCGTGGGGAACTTTTTTACGAGCTCCACATGGCAAAGGGCATAACTGTGACACAAATGAGTTAAAGAAGATCCTGACGATAATCTCAACAGCACTCACAATAGAGCACGAAATTAAACATCGACAGACCCCTAGCAAGCTAGAGGTGGGACCATGTGCCCGGGAGGAGTAAGCATCCCCTGTTGGCTAGCCGCATCCGCCGTCGATGTTTATGAAGCATGGAAATGAAAATATATAAAATCTATGCACTGTCTGACGTTATATCTGTATAGAAAGTGCTATGGCGACAATGTCAGGGAAGTATATTCAAAACACTTACTGTCAAACCCCTCGCGGGGAACTTTTTTACGAGTTCCACATGGCAAAGGGCATAAGTGTGACACAAATGAGTTAAAGAAGATCCTGACGACAATCTCAACAGCACTCACAATAGAGCACGAAATTAAACATCAACAGACCCCTAGCAAGCTAGAGGTGGGACCAAGTGCCCGGGAGGAGTAAGCATCCCCTGTTGGCTAGCCGCAACCGCCGTCGATGTTTATGAAGCATGGAAATGAAAATATATCAAATTTATGCACTGTCTGACGTAATGTTTATATAGAAAGTGCTATGGCGACAATGTCAGGGAAGTATATTCAAAACACTTACTGTCAAACCCCTCGCGGGGAACTTTTTTACGAGCTCCACACGGCAAAGGGCATAAGTGTGACACAAATCAGGTAAAGAAGATCCTGACGATAATCTCAACATCACTCACAAAAGAGCACGAAATGAAACATTGACGGACCCCTAGCAAGCTAGAGGTTGGACCATGTGCCCGGAAGGAGTAAGCATCCCCTGTTGGCTAGCCGCAACCGCCGACGATGTTTATGAAGCATGGAAATGAAAAAATATAAAATTCATGCACTGTCTGACGTAATGTCTATATAGAAAGTGCTATGGCGACAATGTCAGGGAAGTATATTCAAAACACTTACTGTCAAACCCCTCGCGGGGAACTTTTTTACGAGTTCCACATGGCAAAGGGCATCAGTGTGTTACAAATGAGTTAAAGAAGATCCTGACGATAATCTCAACAGCACTCACAATAGAGCACGAAATTAAACATCGACGGACCCCTAGCAAGCTAGAGATGGGACCAGGTGCCCGGGAGGAGTAAGTATCCCCTGTTGGCTAGCCGCACCCGCCGTCGATGTTTATGAAGCATGGAAATGAAAATATATAAAATTTATGCACTGTCTGACGTAATGTCTATATAGAAAGTGCTATGGCGACAATGTCAGGGAAGTAAATTCAGAACACTTATTGTCAAACCCGTCGCGGGGAACTTTTTTACGAGCTCCACACGGCAAAAGGCATAAGTTTGACACAAATGAGTTAAAGAAGATCCTGACGATAATCTCAACAGCACCCACAATAGAGCACAAAATTAAACATCGACGGACCCCTAGCAAGCTAGAGGTGGGACCATGTGCCCGGGAGGAGTAAGCATCCCCTGTTGGCTAGCCGCACCCGCCGTCGATGTTTATGAAGCATGGAAATGAAAATATATAAAATTTATGCACTGTCTGACGTAATGTCTATATAGAAGGTGCTATGGCGACAATCTCAGGGAAGTATATTCAAAACACTTACTGTCAAACCCCTCGCGGGGAACGTTTTTACGAGCTCCACATGGCAAAGGGCATAACTGTGACACAAATGAGTTAAAGAAGATCCTGACGATAATCTCAACAGCACTCACAATAGAGCACGAAATTAAACATCGACAGACCCCTAGCAAGCTAGAGGTGGGACCATGTGCCCGGGAGGAGTAAGCATCCCCTGTTGGCTAGCCGCATCCGCCGTCGATGTTTATGAAGAATGGAAATGAAAATATATAAAATTTATGCACTGTCTAACGTAATATCTGTATAGAAAGTGCTATGGCGACAATGTCAGGGAAGTATATTCAAAACACTTACTGTCAAACCCCTCGCGGGGAACTTTTTTACGAGCTCCACACGGCAAAGGGCATAAGTGTGACACAAATGAGTTAAAGAAGATCCTGACGATAATCTCAACAGCACTCACAATAGAGCACGAAATTAAACATCGACGGACCCCTAGCAAGCTAGAGGTGGGACCAGGTGCCAGGGAGGAGTAAGCATCCCCTGTTGGTTAGCCGCACCCGCCGTCGATGTTTATGAAGCATGGAAATGAAAATATATAAAATTTATGCACTGTCTGACGTAATGTTTATATAGAAAGTGCTATGGCGACAATGTCAGGGAAGTATATTCAAAACACTTACTGTCAAACCCCTCGCGGGGAACTTTTTTACGAGCTCCACACGGCAAAGGGCATAAATGTGACACAAATGAGTTAAAGAAGATCCTGACGATAATCTCAACAGCACTCACAATAGAGCACGAAATTAAACATCGACGGACCCCTAGCAAGCTAGAGGTGGGACCATGTGCCCGGGAGGAGTAAGCATCCCCTGTTGGCTAGCCGCACCCGCCGTCGATGTTTATGAAGCATGGAAATGAAAATATATCAAATTTATGCACTGTCTGACGTAATGTTTATATAGAAAGTGCTATGGCGACAATGTCAGGGAAGTATATTCAAAACACTTACTGACAAACCCCTCGCGGGGAACTTTTTTACGAGCTCCACACGGCAAAGGGCATAAGTATGACACAAATGAGTTTATGAAGATCCTGACGATAATCTCAACAGCACTCACAATAGAGCACGAAATTAAACAACGACGGACCCCAAGCAAGCTAGAGGTGGGACAAGGTGCATGGGAGGAGTAAGCATCCCCTGTTGGCTAGCCGCACCCGCCGTCGATGTTTATGAATCATGGAAATGAAAAAATATATAATTTTTGCTCTGTCTGACGTAATGTCTATATAGAAAGTGCTATGGCGACAATGTCAGGGAAGGATATTCAAAACACTTACTGTCAAACCCGTCGCGGGGAACTTTTTTACGAGCTCCACACGCCAAAGGGCATAAGTGTGACACAAATGAGTTAAAGAAGATCCTGACGATAATCTCAACAGCATTCACAATAGAGCACGAAATTAAACATCGACGGACCCCTAGCAAGCTAGAGGTTGGACCAGGTGCCAGGGAGGAGTAAGCATCCCCTGTTGGCTAGCCGCACCCGCCGTCGATGTTTATGAAGCATGGAAATGAAAATGTATAAAATTTATGCACTGTCTGACGTAATGTCTGTATAGAAAGTGCTATGGCGACAATGTCAGGGAAGTATATTCAAAACACTTACTGTCAAACCCCTCGCGGGGAACTTTTTTACGAGCTCCACACGGCAAAGGGCATAAGTGTGACACAAATGAGTTAAAGAAGATCCTGACGATAATCTCAACAGCACTCACAATAGAGCACGAAATTAAACATCAACGGACCCCTAGCAAGCTAGAGGTGGGACCAGGTGCCAGGGAGGAGTAAGCATCCCCTGTTGGTTAGCCGCACCCGCCGTCGATGTTTATGAAGCATGGAAATGAAAATATATAATATCTATGCACTGTCTGACGTAATGTTTATATAGAAAGTGCTATGGCGACAATGTCAGGGAAGTATATTCAAAACACTTAGTGTCAAACCCCTCGCGGGGAACTTTTTTACGAGCTCCACACGGCAAAGGGCATAAGTGTGACACAAATGAGTTAAAGAAGATCCTGACGATAATCTCAACAGCACTCACAATAGAGCACGAAATTAAACATCGACGGACCCCTAGCAAGCTAGAGGTGGGACCATGTGCCCGGGAGGAGTAAGCATCCCCTGTTGGCTAGCCGTACCCGCCGTCGATGTTTATGAAGCATGGAAATGAAAATATATCAAATTTATGCACTGTCTGACGTAATGTTTATATAGAAAGTGCTATGGCGACAATGTCAGGGAAGTATATTCAAAACACTTACTGTCAAACCCCTCGCGGGGAACTTTTTTACGAGCTCCACACGGCAAAGGGCATAAGTATGACACAAATGAGTTTATGAAGATCCTGACGATAATCTCAACAGCACTCACAATAGAGCACGAAATTAAACAACGACGAACCCCTAGCAAGCTAGAAGTGGGACAAGGTGCATGGGAGGAGTAAGCATCCCCTGTTGGCTAGCCGCACCCGCCGTCGATGTTTATGAAGCATGGAAATGAAAAAATATATAATTTATGCACTGTCTGACGTAATGTCTATATAGAAAGTGCTTTGGCGACAATGTCAGGGAAGGATATTCAAAACACTTACTGTCAAACCCGTCGCGGGGAACTTTTTTACGAGCTCCACACGCCAAAGGGCATAAGTATGACACAAATGAGTTAAAGAAGACCCTGACGATAATCTCAACAGCACTCACAATAGAGCACGAAATTAAACATCGACGGACCCCTAGCAAGCTAGAGGTTGGACCAGGTGCCAGGGAGGAGAAAGCATCCCCTGTTGGCTAGCCGCACCCGCCGTCGATGTTTATGAAGCATGGAAATGAAAAAATATCAAATTTATGCACTGTCTGACGTAATGTCTATATAGAAAGTGCTATGGCGACAATGTCAGGGAAGTATATTCAAAACACTTACTGTCAAACCCCTCGCGGGGAACTTTTTTACGAGCTCCACACGGCAAAGGGCATAAGTGTGACACAAATCAGTTAAAGAAGATCCTGACGATAATCTCAACATCACTCACAATAGAGCACGAAATTAAACATTGACGGACCCCTAGCAAGCTAGAGGTGGGACCATGTGCCAGGGAGGAGTAAGCATCCCCTGTTGGCTAGCCGCACCCGCCGTCGATGTTTATGAAGCATGGAAATGAAAATATATCAAATTTATGCACTGTCTGACGTAATGTTTATATAGAAAGTGCTATGGCGACAATGTCAGGGAAGTATATTCAAAACACTTACTGTCAAACCCCTCGCGGGGAACTTTTTTACGAGCTCCACACGGCAAAGGGCATAAGTATGACACAAATGAGTTAATGAAGATCCTGACGATAATCTCAACAGCACTCACAATAGAGCACGAAATTAAACAACGACGGACCCCTAGCAAGCTAGAGGTGGGACAAGGTGCATGGGAGGAGCAAGCATCCCCTGTTCGCTAGCCGCACCCGCCGTCGATGTTTATGAATCATGGAAATGAAAAAATATATAATTTATGCACTGTCTGACGTAATGTCTATATAGAAAGTGCTATGGCGACAATGTCAGGGAAGGATATTCAAAACACTTACTGTCAAACCCGTCGCGGGGAACTTTTTTACGAGCTCAACACGCCAAAGGGCATAAGTGTGACACAAATGAGTTAAGAAGATCCTGACGATAATCTCAACAGCACTCACAATAGAGCACGAAATTAAACATCGACGGACCCCTAGCAAGCTAGAGGTGGGACCATGTGCCCGGGAGGAGTAAGCATCCCCTGTTGGCTAGCCGCACCCGCCGTCGATGTTTATGAAGCATGGAAATGAAAATATATCAAATTTATGCACTGTCTGACGTAATGTTTATATAGAAAGTGCTATGGCGACAATGTCAGGGAAGTATATTCAAAACACTTACTGTCAAACCCCTCGCGGGGAACTTTTTTACGAGCTCCACACGGCAAAGGGCATAAGTATGACACAAATGAGTTTATGAAGATCCTGACGATAATCTCAACAGCACTCACAATAGAGCACGAAATTAAACAACGACGAACCACTAGCAAGCTAGAGGTGGGACAAGGTGCATGGGAGGAGTAAGCATCCCCTGTTGGCTAGCCGCACCCGCCGTCGATGTTTATGAAGCATGGAAATGAAAATATTTAAAATTTATGCACTGTCTGACGTAATGTCTATATAGAAAGTGCTATGGCGACAATGTCAGGGAAGTATATTCAAAACACTTACTGTCAAACCCCTCGCGGGGAACTTTTCTACGAGCTCCACACGGCAAAGGGCATAAGTGTGACACAAATGAGTTAAAGAAGATCCTGACGATAATCTCAACAGCACTCACAATAGAGCACGAAATTAAACATCGACGGACCCCTAGCAAGCTAGAGGTGGGACCAGGTGCCCGGGAGTAGTAAACATCCCCTGTTGGCTAGCCGCACCCGCCGTCGATGTTTATGAAGCATGGAAATGAAAATATATAAAATTTATGCACTATCTGACGTAATGTCTATACAGAAAGTGCTATGGCGACAATGTCAGGAAAGTATATTCAAAACACTTACTGTCAAACCCCTCGCGGGGAACTTTTTACGAGCTCCACACGGCAAAGGGCATAAGTGTGACACAAATGAGTTAAAGAAGATCCTGAAGATAATCTCAACAGCACTCACAATAGAGCACGAAATTAAACATCGACAGACCCCTAGCAAGCTAGAGGTGGGACCACGTGCCCTGGAGGAGTAAGCATCCCCTGTTGGCTAGCCGCACCTGCCGTCGATGTTTATGAAGCATGGAAATGAAAATATATAAAATTTATGCACTGTCTTACGTAATGTCTATATAGAAAGTGCTATGGCGACAATGTCAGGGAAGTATATTCAAAACACTTACTGTGAAACCCCTCGCGGGGAGGTTTTTTACGAGCTCAACACGGCAAAGGGCATAACTGTGACACAAATGAGTTAAAGAAGATCCTGACGATAATCTCAACAGCACTCACAATAGAGCACGAAATCAAACATCGACGGACCCCTAGCAAGCTAGAGGTGAGACCAGGTGCCCGGGAGGAGTAAGCATCCCCTGTTGGCTAGCCGCACCCGCCGTCGATGTTTATGAAGCATGGAAATGAAAAAAAATAAAATTTATGCACTGTCTGACGTAATATGTATATAGCAAGTGCTATGGCGACAGTGTCAGGGAAGTATATTCAAAACACTTACTGTTAAACCCCTAGCGGGGAACTTTTTTACGAGCTCCACACAGCAAAGGGCATAAGTGTGACACAAATGAGTTAAAGAAGATCCTGACGATAATCTCAACAGCACTCACAATAGAGCACGAAATTAAACATCGACGGACCCCTAGCAAGCTAGAGGTGGGACCAGGTGCCCGGGAGTAGTAAGCATCCCTTGTTGGCTAGCCGCACCCGCCCTCGATGTTTATGAAGCATGGAAATGAAAATATATATAAATTTATGCACTGTCTGACGTAATGTCTATATAGAAAGTGCTATGGCGACAATGTCAGGAAAGTATATTCAAAACACTTACTGTCAAACCCCTCGCGGGGAACTTTTTTACGAGCTCCACACGGCAAAGGGCATAAATGTGACACAAATGAGTTAAAGAAGATCCTGACGATAATCTCAACAGCACTCACAATAGAGCACGAAATTAAACATCGACGGACCCCTAGCAAGCTAGAGGTGGGACCATGTGCCCGGGAGGAGTAAGCATCCCCTGTTGGCTAGCCGCACCCGCCGTCGATGTTTATGAAGCATGGAAATGAAAATATATCAAATTTATGCACTGTCTGACGTAATGTTTATATAGAAAGTGCTATGGCGACAATGTCAGGGAAGTATATTCAAAACACTTACTGACAAACCCCTCGCGGGGAACTTTTTTACGAGCTCCACACGGCAAAGGGCATAAGTATGACACAAATGAGTTTATGAAGATCCTGACGATAATCTCAACAGCACTCACAATAGGGCACGAAATTAAACAACGACGGACCCCAAGCAAGCTAGAGGTGGGACAAGGTGCATGGGAGGAGTAAGCATCCCCTGTTGGCTAGCCGCACCCGCCGTCGATGTTTATGAATCATGGAAATGAAAAAATATATAATTTTTGCTCTGTCTGACGTAATGTCTATATAGAAAGTGCTATGGCGACAATGTCAGGGAAGGATATTCAAAACACTTACTGTCAAACCCGTCGCGGGGAACTTTTTTACGAGCTCCACACGCCAAAGGGCATAAGTGTGACACAAATGAGTTAAAGAAGATCCTGACGATAATCTCAACAGCATTCACAATAGAGCACGAAATTAAACATCGACGGACCCCTAGCAAGCTAGAGGTTGGACCAGGTGCCAGGGAGGAGTAAGCATCCCCTGTTGGCTAGCCGCACCCGCCGTCGATGTTTATGAAGCATGGAAATGAAAATGTATAAAATTTATGCACTGTCTGACGTAATGTCTGTATAGAAAGTGCTATGGCGACAATGTCAGGGAAGTATATTCAAAACACTTACTGTCAAACCCCTCGCGGGGAACTTTTTTACGAGCTCCACACGGCAAAGGGCATAAGTGTGACACAAATGAGTTAAAGAAGATCCTGACGATAATCTCAACAGCACTCACAATAGAGCACGAAATTAAACATCAACGGACCCCTAGCAAGCTAGAGGTGGGACCAGGTGCCAGGGAGGAGTAAGCATCCCCTGTTGGTTAGCCGCACCCGCCGTCGATGTTTATGAAGCATGGAAATGAAAATATATAATATCTATGCACTGTCTGACGTAATGTTTATATAGAAAGTGCTATGGCGACAATGTCAGGGAAGTATATTCAAAACACTTAGTGTCAAACCCCTCGCGGGGAACTTTTTTACGAGCTCCACACGGCAAAGGGCATAAGTGTGACACAAATGAGTTAAAGAAGATCCTGACGATAATCTCAACAGCACTCACAATAGAGCACGAAATTAAACATCGACGGACCCCTAGCAAGCTAGAGGTGGGACCATGTGCCCGGGAGGAGTAAGCATCCCCTGTTGGCTAGCCGTACCCGCCGTCGATGTTTATGAAGCATGGAAATGAAAATATATCAAATTTATGCACTGTCTGACGTAATGTTTATATAGAAAGTGCTATGGCGACAATGTCAGGGAAGTATATTCAAAACACTTACTGTCAAACCCCTCGCGGGGAACTTTTTTACGAGCTCCACACGGCAAAGGGCATAAGTATGACACAAATGAGTTTATGAAGATCCTGACGATAATCTCAACAGCACTCACAATAGAGCACGAAATTAAACAACGACGAACCCCTAGCAAGCTAGAAGTGGGACAAGGTGCATGGGAGGAGTAAGCATCCCCTGTTGGCTAGCCGCACCCGCCGTCGATGTTTATGAAGCATGGAAATGAAAAAATATATAATTTATGCACTGTCTGACGTAATGTCTATATAGAAAGTGCTTTGGCGACAATGTCAGGGAAGGATATTCAAAACACTTACTGTCAAACCCGTCGCGGGGAACTTTTTTACGAGCTCCACACGCCAAAGGGCATAAGTATGACACAAATGAGTTAAAGAAGACCCTGACGATAATCTCAACAGCACTCACAATAGAGCACGAAATTAAACATCGACGGACCCCTAGCAAGCTAGAGGTTGGACCAGGTGCCAGGGAGTAGAAAGCATCCCCTGTTGGCTAGCCGCACCCGCCGTCGATGTTTATGAAGCATGGAAATGAAAAAATATCAAATTTATGCACTGTCTGACGTAATGTCTATATAGAAAGTGCTATGGCGACAATGTCAGGGAAGTATATTCAAAACACTTACTGTCAAACCCCTCGCGGGGAACTTTTTTACGAGCTCCACACGGCAAAGGGCATAAGTGTGACACAAATCAGTTAAAGAAGATCCTGACGATAATCTCAACATCACTCACAATAGAGCACGAAATTAAACATTGACGGACCCCTAGCAAGCTAGAGGTGGGACCATGTGCCAGGGAGGAGTAAGCATCCCCTGTTGGCTAGCCGCACCCGCCGTCGATGTTTATGAAGCATGGAAATGAAAATATATCAAATTTATGCACTGTCTGACGTAATGTTTATATAGAAAGTGCTATGGCGACAATGTCAGGGAAGTATATTCAAAACACTTACTGTCAAACCCCTCGCGGGGAACTTTTTTACGAGCTCCACACGGCAAAGGGCATAAGTATGACACAAATGAGTTAATGAAGATCCTGACGATAATCTCAACAGCACTCACAATAGAGCACGAAATTAAACAACGACGGACCCCTAGCAAGCTAGAGGTGGGACAAGGTGCATGGGAGGAGCAAGCATCCCCTGTTCGCTAGCCGCACCCGCCGTCGATGTTTATGAATCATGGAAATGAAAAAATATATAATTTATGCACTGTCTGACGTAATGTCTATATAGAAAGTGCTATGGCGACAATGTCAGGGAAGGATATTCAAAACACTTACTGTCAAACCCGTCGCGGGGAACTTTTTTACGAGCTCAACACGCCAAAGGGCATAAGTGTGACACAAATGAGTTAAGAAGATCCTGACGATAATCTCAACAGCACTCACAATAGAGCACGAAATTAAACATCGACGGACCCCTAGCAAGCTAGAGGTGGGACCATGTGCCCGGGAGGAGTAAGCATCCCCTGTTGGCTAGCCGCACCCGCCGTCGATGTTTATGAAGCATGGAAATGAAAATATATCAAATTTATGCACTGTCTGACGTAATGTTTATATAGAAAGTGCTATGGCGACAATGTCAGGGAAGTATATTCAAAACACTTACTGTCAAACCCCTCGCGGGGAACTTTTTTACGAGCTCCACACGGCAAAGGGCATAAGTATGACACAAATGAGTTTATGAAGATCCTGACGATAATCTCAACAGCACTCACAATAGAGCACGAAATTAAACAACGACGAACCACTAGCAAGCTAGAGGTGGGACAAGGTGCATGGGAGGAGTAAGCATCCCCTGTTGGCTAGCCGCACCCGCCGTCGATGTTTATGAAGCATGGAAATGAAAATATTTAAAATTTATGCACTGTCTGACGTAATGTCTATATAGAAAGTGCTATGGCGACAATGTCAGGGAAGTATATTCAAAACACTTACTGTCAAACCCCTCGCGGGGAACTTTTCTACGAGCTCCACACGGCAAAGGGCATAAGTGTGACACAAATGAGTTAAAGAAGATCCTGACGATAATCTCAACAGCACTCACAATAGAGCACGAAATTAAACATCGACGGACCCCTAGCAAGCTAGAGGTGGGACCAGGTGCCCGGGAGTAGTAAACATCCCCTGTTGGCTAGCCGCACCCGCCGTCGATGTTTATGAAGCATGGAAATGAAAATATATAAAATTTATGCACTATCTGACGTAATGTCTATACAGAAAGTGCTATGGCGACAATGTCAGGAAAGTATATTCAAAACACTTACTGTCAAACCCCTCGCGGGGAACTTTTTACGAGCTCCACACGGCAAAGGGCATAAGTGTGACACAAATGAATTAAAGAAGATCCTGAAGATAATCTCAACAGCACTCACAATAGAGCACGAAATTAAACATCGACAGACCCCTAGCAAGCTAGAGGTGGGACCACGTGCCCTGGAGGAGTAAGCATCCCCTGTTGGCTAGCCGCACCTGCCGTCGATGTTTATGAAGCATGGAAATGAAAATATATAAAATTTATGCACTGTCTTACGTAATGTCTATATAGAAAGTGCTATGGCGACAATGTCAGGGAAGTATATTCAAAACACTTACTGTGAAACCCCTCGCGGGGAGGTTTTTTACGAGCTCAACACGGCAAAGGGCATAACTGTGACACAAATGAGTTAAAGAAGATCCTGACGATAATCTCAACAGCACTCACAATAGAGCACGAAATCAAACATCGACGGACCCCTAGCAAGCTAGAGGTGAGACCAGGTGCCCGGGAGGAGTAAGCATCCCCTGTTGGCTAGCCGCACCCGCCGTCGATGTTTATGAAGCATGGAAATGAAAAAAAATAAAATGTATGCACTGTCTGACGTAATATGTATATAGCAAGTGCTATGGCGACAATGTCAGGGAAGTATATTCAAAACACTTACTGTTAAACCCCTAGCGGGGAACTTTTTTACGAGCTCCACACGGCAAAGGGCATAAGTGTGACACAAATGAGTTAAAGAAGATCCTGACGATAATCTCAACAGCACTCACAATAGAGCACGAAATTAAACATCGACGGACCCCTAGCAAGCTAGAGGTGGGACCAGGTGCCCGGGAGTAGTAAGCATCCCTTGTTGGCTAGCCGCACCCGCCCTCGATGTTTATGAAGCATGGAAATGAAAATATATATAAATTTATGCACTGTCTGACGTAATGTCTATATAGAAAGTGCTATGGCGACAATGTCAGGAAAGTATATTCAAAACACTTACTGTCAAACCCCTCGCGGGGAACTTTTTTACGAGCTCCACACGCAAAGGGCATAAGTGTGACACAAATGAGTTAAAGAAGATCGTGATGATAATCTCAACAGCACTAACAATAGAGCACGAAATTAAACATCGACGGACCCCTAGCAAGCTAGAGGTGGGACCAGGTGCCCGGGAGGAGTAAGCATCCCCTGTTGGCTAGCCGCACCCGCCGTCGATGTTTATGAAGCATGGAAATGAAAATATTTAAAATTTATGCACTGTCTGACGTAATGTCTATATAGAAAGTGCTATGGCGACAATGTCAGGGAAGTATATTCAAAACACTTACTGTCAAACCCCTCGCGGGGAACTTTTTTTACGAGCTCCACACGGCAAAGGGCATAAGTGTGACACAAATGAGTTAAAGAAGATCCTTACGATAGTCTCAACAGCACTCACAATAGAGCACGAAATTAAACATCGACGCACCCCTAGCAAGCTAGAGGTGGGACCAGGTGCCCGGGAGTAGAAAACATCCCCTGTTGGCTAGCCGCACCTGCCGTCGATGTTTATGAATCATGGAAATGAAAAAATATATAATTTATGCACTGTCTGACGTAATGTCTATATAGAAAGTGCTATGGCGACAATGTCAGGGAAGGATATTCAAAACACTTACTGTCAAACCCGTCGCGGGGAACTTTTTTACGAGCTCAACACGCCAAAGGGCATAAGTGTGACACAAATGAGTTAAAGAAGATCCTGACGATAATCTCAACAGCACTCACAATAGAGCACGAAATTAAACATCGACGGACCCCTAGCAAGCTAGAGGTGGGACCATGTGCCCGGGAGGAGTAAGCATCCCCTGTTGGCTAGCCGCACCCGCCGTCGATGTTTATGAAGCATGGAAATGAAAATATATAAAATTTATGCACTGTCTGACGTAATGTCTATATAGAAAGTGCTATGGCGACAATGTCAGGAAAGTATATTCAAAACACTTACTGTCAAACCCCTCGCGGGGAACTTTTTTACGAGCTCCACACGGCAAAGCGCATAAGTGTGACACAAATGAGTTAAAGAAGATCGTGATGATAATCTCAACAGCACTAACAATAGAGCACGAAATTAAACATCGACGGACCCCTAGCAAGCTAGAGGTAGGACCAGGAGCCCGGGAGGAGTAAGCATCCCATGTTGGCTAGCCGCACCCGCCGTCGATGTTTATGAAGCATGGAAATGAAAATATTTAAAATTTATGCACTGTCTGACGTAATGTCTATATAGAAAGTGCTATGGCGACAATGTCAGGGAAGTAAATTCAAAACACTTACTGTCAAACCCCTCGCGGGGAACTTTTCTACGAGCTCCACACGGCAAAGGGCATAAGTGTGACACAAATGAGTTAAAGAAGATCCTGACGATAATCTCAACAGCACTCACAATAGAGCACGAAATTAAACATCGACGGACCCCTAGCAAGCTAGAGGTGGGACCAGGTGCCCGGGAGTAGTAAACATCCCCTGTTGGCTAGCCGCACCCGCCGTCGATGTTTATGAAGCATGGAAATGAAAATATATAAAATTTATGCACTATCTGACGTAATGTCTATATAGAAAGTGCTATGGCGACAATGTCAGGAAAGTATATTCAAAACACTTACTGTCAAACCCATCTCAGGGAACTTTTTACGAGCTCCACACGGCAAAGGGCATAAGTGTGACACAAATGAGTTAAAGAAGATCCTGAAGATAATCTCAACAGCACTCACAATAGAGCACGAAATCAAACATCGACAGACCCCTAGCAAGCTAGAGGTGGGACCACGTGCCCTGGAGGAGTAAGCATCCCCTGTTGGCTAGCCGCACCTGCCGTCGATGTTTATGAAGCATGGAAATGAAAATATATAAAATTTATGCACTGTCTTACGTAATGTCTATATAGAAAGTGCTATGGCGACAATGTCAGGGAAGTATATTCAAAACACTTACTGTCAAACCCCTCGCGGGGAGGTTTTTTGCGAGCTCAACACGGCAAAGGGCATAAGTGTGACACAAATGAGTTAAAGAAGATCCTGACGATAATCTCAACAGCACTCACAATAGAGCACGAAATCAAACATCGACGGACCCCTAGCAAGCTAGAGGTGAGACCAGGTGCCCGGGAGAAGTAAGCATCCCCTGTTGGCTAGCCGCACCCGCCGTCGATGTTTATGAAGCATGGAAATGAAAAAATTTAAAATTTATGCACTGTCTGACGTAATATCTATATAGAAAGTGCTATGGCGACAATGTCAGGGAAGTATATTCAAAACACTTACTGTTAAACCCCTAGCGGGGAACTTTTTTACGAGCTCCACACGGCAAAGAGCATAAGTGTGACACAAATGAGTTAAAGAAGATCCTGACGATAATCTCAACAGCACTCACAATAGAGCACGAAATTAAACATCGACGGACCCCTAGCAAGCTAGAGGTGGGACCAGGTGCCCGGGAGTAGTAAGCATCCCCTGTTGGCTAGCCGCACCCGCCCTCGATGTTTATGAAGCATGGAAATGAAAATATATATAAATTTATGCACTGTCTGACGTAATGTCTATATAGAAAGTGCTATGGCGACAATGTCAGGAAAGTATATTCAAAACACTTACTGTCAAACCCCTCGCGGGGAACTTTTTTACGAGCTCCACACGGCAAAGGGCATAAGTGTGACACAAATGAGTTAAAGAAGATCGTGATGATAATCTCAACAGCACTAACAATAGAGCACGAAATTAAACATCGACGGACCCCTAGCAAGCTAGAGGTGGGACCAGGTGCCCGGGAGGAGTAAGCATCCCCTGTTGGCTAGCCGCACCCGCCGTCGATGTTTATGAAGCATGGAAATGAAAATATTTAAAATTTATGCACTGTCTGACGTAATGTCTATATAGAAAGTGCTATGGCGACAATGTCAGGGAAGTATATTCAAAACACTTACTGTCAAACCCCTCGCGGGGAACTTTTCTACGAGCTCCACACGGCAAAGGGCATAAGTGTGACACAAATGAGTTAAAGAAGATCCTTACGATAGTCTCAACAGCACTCACAATAGAGCACGAAATTAAACATCGACGGACCCCTAGCAAGCTAGAGGTGGGACCAGGTGCCCGGGAGTAGAAAACATCCCCTGTTGGCTAGCCGCACCCGCCGTCGATGTTTATGAAGCATGGAAATGAAAATATATAAAATTTATGCACTGTCTGACGTAATGTCTATATAGAAAGAGCTATGGCAACAATGTCAGGCAAGTATATTCAAAACACTTACTGTCAAACCCCTCGCGGGGAACTTTTTTACGAGCTCCACACGGCAAAGCGCATAAGTGTGACACAAATCAGTTAAAGAAGATCCTGACGATAATCTCAACAGCACTCACAATAGAGCAGGATATTAAACATCGACGGACCCCTAGCAAGCTAGAGGTGGGACCAGGTGCCCGGGAGGAGTAAGCATCCCCTGTTGGCTAGCCACACCCGCCGTCGATGTTTATGAAGCAATGAAATGAAAATATTTAAAATTCATGCACTGTCTGACGTAATGTCTATATAGAAAGTCCTATGGCGACAATGTCAGGGAAGTATATTCAAAACATTTACTGTCAAACCCGTCGCGGGGAACTTTTTTACGAGCTCCACACGGCAAAGGGCATAAATGTGACACATATCAGTTAAAGAAGATCCTGACGATAATCTCAACAGCACTCACAATAGAGCACGAAATTAAACATCGATGGACCCCTAGCAAGCTAGAGGTGGGACCAGGTGCCCGGGAGGAGTAAGCATCCCCTGTTGTCTAGCCGCACCCGCCGTCGATGTTTATGAAGCATGGAAATGAAAATATATAAAATTTATGCACTGTCTGACGTAATGTCTATATAGAAAGTGCTATGGCGACAATGTCACTGAAGTATATTCAAAACACTTACTGTCAAACCCCTCGCGGGGAACTTTTTTACGAGCTCCACACGGCAAAGGGCATAAGTGTGACACAAATGAGTTAAAGAAGATCCTGACGATAATCTCAACAGCACTCACAATAGAGCAAGAAATTAAACATCGACAGACCCCTAGCAAGCTAGAGGTTGGACCAAGTGCCCGGGAGGAGTAAGCATCCACTGTTGGCTAGCCGCACCCGCCGTCGATGTTTATGAAGCATGGAAATGAAAATATATCAAATTTATGCACTGTCTGACGTAATGTCTATATAGAAAGTGCTATGGAGACAATGTAAGGGAAGTATATTCAAAACACTTACTGTCAAACCCCTCGCGGGGAACTTTGTTACGAGCTCCACACGGCAAAGGGCATAAGTGTTACACAAATGAGTTAAAGAAGATCCTGACGAAAAAATCTCTACAGCACTCACAATAGAGCATGAAATTATACATCGACGGACCCCTAGCAAGCTAGAGGTGGGACCAGGTGTCCGGCAGGACTAAGCATCCTCTGTTGGATAGCCGCACCCGCCGTCGATGTTTATGAAGCATGGAAATGAAAATATATAAAATTTCTGCACTGTCTGACGTAACGTCTATATAGAAAGTGCTATGGCGACAATGTCAGGGAAGTATATTCAAAACACTTACTGTCAAACCCCTCGCGGGGAACATTTTTACGAGCTCCACACGGCAAAGGGCATAAGTGTGACACAAATGAGTTAAAAAAGATCCTGACGATAATCTCAACAGCACTCACAATAGAGCACGAAATTAAACATCGACGGACCCCTAGCAAGCTAGAGGTGGGACCAGGTCCCCGGGAGGAGTAAGCATCCCCTGTTGGCTAGCCGCACCCGCCGTCGATGTTTATGAAGCCTGGAAATGAAAATATATCAAATTTATGCACTGTCTGACGTAATGTCTATATAGAAAGTGCTACGGCGACAATGTCAGGGAAGTATATTCAAAACACTTACTGTCAAACCCCTCGCTGAACCTTTTTTACGAGCTCCACATGGCTAAGGGCATAAGTGTGACACAAATAAGTTAAAGAAGATCCTGACGATAATTTCAACATCACTCACAATAAAGCACGAAATTAAACATCGACGGACCCCTAGCAAGCTAGAGGTGTGACCAGGTGCCAGGGAGGAGTAAGCATCCCCTGTTGGCTAGCCGCACCCGCCGTCGATGTTTATGAAGCATGGAAATGAAAATATATCAAATTTATTCACTGTCTGACGTAATGTCTATATAGAAAGTGCTATGGCGACAATGTCAGGGAAGTATATTCAAAACACTTACTGTCAAACCCCTCGCGGGGAACTTTTTTACGAGCTCCACACGGCAAAGCGCATAAGTGTGACACAACTGAGTTAAAAAAGATCCTGACGATAATCTCAACAACACTCACAATAGAGCAGGAAATTAAACATCGATGGACCCCTAGCAAGCTAGAGGTGGGACCAGGTGCCCGGGAGGAGTAAGCATCCCCTGTTGTCTAGCCGCACCCGCCGTCGATGTTTATTAAGCATGGAAATGAAAATATTTAAAATTTATGCACTGTCTGACGTAATGTCTATATAGAAAATGCTATGGCGACAATGTCAGGGAAGTATATTCAAAACACTTACTGTCAAACCCCTCGCGGGGAACTTTTTTTACGAGCTCCACACGGCAAAGGGCATAAGTGTGACATAAATGAGTTAAAGAAGATCCTGACGATAATCTCAACAGCACTCACAATAGAGCACAAAATTAAACATCGACGGACCCCTAGCAAGCTAGAGGTGGGACCAAGTGCCCGGGAGGAGTAAGCATCCCCTGTTGGCTAGCCGCACCCGCCGTCGATGTTTATGAAACATGGAAATGAAAATATATAAAATTTATGCACTGTCTGACGTAACGTCTATATAGAAAGTGCTATGGCTACAATGTCAGGGAAGTATATTCAAAACACTTACTGTCAAACCCCTCGCGGGGAACTTTTTTACCAGCTCCACACGGCAAAGGGCAAAAGTGTGACACAAATGAGTTAAAGAAGATCCTGACGATAATCTCAACAGCACTCACAATACAGCACGAAATTAAACATCGACGGACCCCTAGCAAGCTAGAGGTGGGACCAGGTGCCCGGGAGGAGTAAGCATCCCCTGTTGGCTAGCCGCAACCGCCGTCGATGTTTATGAAGCATGGAAATGAAAATATATCAAATTTATTCACTGTCTGACGTAATGTCTATATAAAAAGTGCTATGGCGACAATGTCAGGGAAGTATATTCAAAACACTTACTGTCAAACCCCTCGCGGGGAACTTTTTTACGAGCTCCACACGGCAAAGGGCATAAGTGTGACACAAATGAGTTAAAAAAGATCCTGACGATAATCTCAACAGCACTCACAATAGAGCACGAAATTAAACATCGACGGACCCCTAGCAAGCTAGAGGTGTGACCAGGTGCCCGGGAGGAGTAAGCATCCCCTGTTGGCTAGCCGCACCCGCCGTCGATGTTTATGAAGCCTGGAAATGAAAATATATCAAATTTATGCACTGTCTGACGTAATGTCTATATAGAAAGTGCAACGGCGACAATGTCAGGGAAGTATATTCAAAACACTTACTGTCAAACCCCTCGCTGAACCTTTTTTACGAGCTCCACACGGCAAAGCGCATAAGTGTGACACAAATGAGTTAAAGAAGATCCTGACGATCATCTCAACAACACTCACAATAGAGCACGAAATTAAACATCGATGGACCCCTAGCAAGCTAGAGGTGGGACCAGGTGCCCGGGAGGAGTAAGCATCCCCTGTTGTCTAGCCGCACCCGCCGTCGATGTTTATGAAGCATGGAAATGAAAATATATAAAATTTATGCACTGTCTGACGTAATGTCTATATAGAAAATGCTATGGCGACAATGTCAGGAAAGTATATTCAAAACACTTACTGTCAAACCCCTCGCGGGGAACATTTTTACGAGCTCCACACGGCAAAGGGCAAAAGTGTGACACAAATGAGTTAAAGAAGATCCTGACAATCATCTCAATAACACTCACAATAAAGCACGAAATAAAACATCGATGGACCCCTAGCAAGCTAGAGGTGGGACCAGGTCCCCGGGAGGAGTAAGCATCCCCTGTTGGCTAGCCGCACCCGCCGTCGATTTTTATGAAGCATGGAAATGAAAATATATCAAATTTATGCACTGTCTGACGTAATGTCTATATAGAAAGTGCTATGGCGACAATGTCAGGAAAGTATATTCAAAACACTTACTGTCAAACCCCTCCCGGGGAATTTTTTTACGAGCTCCACACGGCAAAGCGCATAAGTGTGACACAAATGAGTTAAAGAAGATCCTGATGATAATCTCAACAGCAATCACAATAGAGCAAAAAATTAAACATCGACGGACCCCTCGCAAGCTTGAGGTGGGACCAGGTGCGCGGGAGGAGTAAGCATCCCCTGTTGGCTAGCCGCACCCGCCGTCGATTTTTATGAAGCATGGAAATAAAAATATATCAAATTTATGCACTGTCTGACATAATGTCTATATAGAAAGTGCTATGGCGACAATGTCAGGAAAGTATATTCAAAACACTTACTGTCAAACCCCTCGCGGGGAACTTTTTTACGAGCTCCACACGGCAAAGGGTATAAGTGTGACACAAATGAGTTAAAGAAGATCCTGACGATCATCTCAACAGCACTCACACTAGAGCACGAAATTAAACATCGACGGACCCCTAGCAAGCTAGAGGTGGGACCAGGTGCCCGGGAGGAGTAAGCATCCCCTGTTGGCTAGCCGCACCCGCCGTCGATGTTTATGAAGCATGGAAATGAAAATATATAAAATTTATGCACTCTCTGACGTATTGTCTATATAGAAAATGCTATGGCGACAATGTCAGGAAAGAATATTCAAAACACTTACTGTCAAACCCCTCGCGGGGAACATTTTTACGAGCTCCACACGGCAAAGCGCATAAGTGTGACACAAATGAGTTAAAGAAGATCCTGACGATCATCTCAACAGCACTCACAATAGAGCACGAAATTAAACATCGACGGACCCCTAGCAAGCTAGAGGTGGGACCAGGTGCCCGGCAGGAGTAAGCATCCCCTGTTGGCTAGCCGCACCCGCCGTCGATGTTTATGAAGCATGGAAATGAAAATATATAAAATTTATGCACTCTCTGACGTAATGTCTATATAGAAAATGCTATGGCGACAATGTCAGGGAAGTATATTCAAAACACTTACTGTCAAACCCCTCGCTGAACCTTTTTTACGAGCTCCACATGGCAAAGGGCATTAGTGTGACACAAATGAGTTAAAGAAGATCCTGATGATAATTTCAACATCACTCACAATAGAGCACGAAATTAAACATCGACGGACCCCTAGCAAGCTAGAGGTGGGACCAGGTGCCAGGGAGTAGTAAGCATCCTCTGTTGGCTAGCCGTACCCGCCGTCGATGTTTATGAAGCATGGAAAAGAAAATATATCAAATTTATGCACTGTCTGACGTAATGTCTATATAGAAAGTGCTATGGCGACAATGTCAGGGAAGTATATTCAAAACACTTACTGTCAAACCCCTCGCGGGGAACTTTTTTACGAGCTCCACACGGCAAAGCGCATAAGTGTGACACAAATGAGTTAAAGAAGATCCTGACGATCATCTCAACAACACTCACAATAGAGCACGAAATTAAACATCGATGGACCCCTAGCAAGCTAGAGGTGGGACCAAGTGCCCGGGAGGAGTAAGCATCCCCTGTTGGCTAGCCGCACCCGCCGTCGATGTTTATAAAGCATGGAAATGAAAATATATCAAATTTATGCACTGTCTGACGTAATGTCTATATAGAAAATGCTATGGCGACAATGTCAGGAAAGAATATTCAAAACACTTACTGTCAAACCCCTCGCGGGGAACATTTTTACGAGCTCCACACGGCAAAGGGCAAAAGTGTGACACAAATGAGTTAAAGAAGATCCTGACGATCATCTCAATAACACTCACAATAAAGCACGAAATTAAACATCGATGGACCCCTAGCAAGCTAGAGGTGGGACCAGGTGCACGGGAGGAGTAAGCATCCCCTGTTGGCTAGCCGCACCCGCCGTCGATTTTTATGAAGCATGGAAATGAAAATATATCAAATTTATGCACTGTCTGACGTAACGTCTATATAGAAAGTGCTATGGCGACAATGTCAGGAAAGTATATTCAAAACACTTACTGTCAAACCCCTCGCGGGGAATTTTTTTAAGAGCTCCACACGGCAAAGCGCATAAGTGTGACACAAATGAGTTAAAGAAGATCCTGATGATAATCTCAACAGCAATCACAATAGAGCAAAAAACTAAACATCGACGGACCCCTAGCAAGCTTGAGGTGGGACCAGGTGCCCGGGAGGAGTAAGCATCCCCTGTTGGCTAGCCGCACCCGCCGTCGATGTTTATGAAGCATGGAAATGAAAATATATCAAATTTATTCACTGTTTGACGTAATGTCTATATAGAAAGTGCTATGGCGACAATGTCTGGGAAGTATATTCAAAACACTTACTGTCAAACCCCTCGCGGGGAACTTTTTTACGAGTTCCACACGGCAAAGGGCATAAGTGTGACACAAATGAGTTAAAGAAGATCCTGACGATCATCTCAACAGCACTCACAATAGAGCACGAAATTAAACATCGACGGACCCCTAGCAAGCTAGAGGTGGGACCAGGTGCCCGGGAGGAATAAGCATCCCCTGTTGGCTAACCGCAGCCGCCGTCGATGTTTATAAAGCATGGAAATGAAAATATATCAAATTTATGCACTGTCTGACGTAATGTCTATATAGAAAGTGCTATGGAGACAATGTCAGGGAAGTATATTCAAAACACTTACTGTCAAACCCCTCGCGGGGAACTTTGTTACGAGCTCCACACGGCAAAGGGCATAAGTGTGACACAAATGAGTTAAAGAAGATCCTGACGAAAATCTCAACAGCACTCACAATAGAGCACGAAATTAAACATCGACGGACCCCTAGCAAGCTAGAGGTGGGACCAGGTGCCCGGCAGGAGTAAGCATCCCCTGTTGGCTAGCCGCACCCGCCGTCGATGTTTATGAAGCATGGAAATGAAAATATATCAAATTTACGCACTGTCTGACGTAATGTCTATATAGAAAGTGCTATTGCGACAATGTCAGGGGAGAATATTCAAAACACTTACTGTCAAACCCCTCGCTGAAACTTTTTTACGAGCTCCACATGGCAAAGGGCATAAGTGTGACACAAATGAGTTAAAGAAGATCCTGACGATCATCTCAACAGCACTCACAATAAAGCACGAAATTAAACATTGACGGACCCCTGGAAAGCTAGAGGTGGGACAAGGTGCATGGGAGGAGTAAGCATCCCCTGTTGGCTAGCCGCACCCGCCGTCGATGTTTATGAAGCATGGAAATGAAAAAATATAAAAATTATGCACTGTCTGACGTAATGTCTATATAGAAAGTGCTATGGCGACAATGTCAGGGAAGTATATTCAAAACACTTACTGTCAAACCCCTCGCGGGGAACTTTTTTACGAGCTCCACACGTCAAAGGGCATAAGTGTGACACAAATGACTTAAAGAAGATCCTGACGATAATCTCAACAGCACTCACAATAAAGCACGAAATTAAACATCGACGGACCCCTAGCAAGCTAGAGGTGGGTGGGACCAAGTGCCCGGGAGGAGTAAGCATCCCCTGTTGGCTAGCCGCACCCGCCGTCGATGTTTATAAAGCATGGAAATGAAAATATATCAAATTTATGCACTGTCTGACGTAATGTCTATATAGAAAGTGCTATGGAGACAATGTCAGGGAAGTATATTCAAAACACTTACTGTCAAACTCCTCGCGGGGAACTTTTTTACGAGATCCACACGGCAAAGGGCAAAAGTGTGACACAAATGAGTTAAAGAAGATCCTGACGATAATCTCAACAGCACTCACCTTAGAGCACGAAATTAAACATCGACGGACCCCTAGCAAACTAGAGGTGGGACCAGGTGCCCGGGAGGATTAAGCATCCCCTGTAGGCTAGCCGCACCCACCGTCGATGTTTATGAAGCATGGAAATGAAAATATATAAAATTTATGCACTGTCTGACGTAATGTCTATATAGAAAGTGCTATGGCGACAATGTCAGGAAAGTATATTCAAAACACTTACTGTCAAACCCCTCGCGGGGAACTTTTTTACGAGCTCCACACGGCAAAGCGAATAAGTGTGACACAAATGAGTTAAAGAAGATCCTGATGATAATCTCAACAGCAATCACAATAGAGCAGGAAATTAAACATCGACGGACCCCTAGCAAGCTAGAGGTAGGACCAAGTGCCCGGGAGGAGTAAGCATCCCCTGTTGGCTAGCCGCACCCGCCGTCGATGTTTATGAAGTATGGGAATGAAAATTTATAAAATTTCTGCACTGTCTGACGTAATGTCTATATAGAAAGTGCTATGGCGACAATGTCACTGAAGTATATTCAAAACATTTACTGTCAAACCCCTCGCGGGGAACTTTTTTACGAGCTCTACACGGCAAAGGGCATAAGTGTGACACAAATGAGTTAAAGTAGATCCTGACGATAATCTCAACAGCACTCACACTAGAGCACGAAATTAAACATCGACAGACCCCTAGCAAGCAAGAGGTGGGACCAAGTGCCCGGGAGGAGTAAGCATCCCCTGTTGGCTAGCCGCACCCGTCGTCGATGTTTATAAAGCATGGAAATGAAAATATATCAAATTTATGCACTGTCTGACGTAATGTCTATATAGAAAGTGCTATGGCGACAATGTCAGGGAAGTATATTCAAAACACTTACTGTCAAACCCCTCGCGGGGAACTTTTTTACGAGCTCCACATGGCAAAGGGCATAAGTGTGACACAAATGAGTTAAAGAAGATCCTGACGATAATCTCAACAGCACTCACAATAAAGCACGAAATTAAACATTGACGGACCCCTAGCAAGCTAGAGGTGGAACAGGGTGCATGGGAGGAGTAAGCATCCCCTGTTGGCTAGCCGCACCCGCCGTCGATGTTTATGAAGCATGGAAATGGAAAAATATAAAAATTATGCACTGTCTGACGTAATGTCTATATAGAAAGTGCTATGGCGACAATGTCATTGAAGTATATTCAAAACACTTACTGTAAAACCCCTTGCGGGGAACTTTTTTTACGAGCTCCACACGGCAAAGGGCATAAGTGTGACAAAAATGAGTTAAAGAATGTCCTGACGATAATCTCAACAGCACTCACAATAGAGCACGAAATTAAACATCGACGGACCCCTAGCAAGCTAGAGGTGGGACCAGGTGCCCGGGAGGAATAAGCATCCCCTGTTGGCTAGCCGCACCCGCCGTCGATGTTAATAAAGCATGGAAATGAAAATATATCAAATTTATGCACTGTCTGACGTAATGTCTATATAGAAAGTGCTATGGAGACAATGTCAGGGAAGTATATTCAAAACACTTACTGTCAAACCCCTCGCGGGGAACTTTGTTACGAGCTCCACACGGCAAAGGGCATAAGTGTGACACAAATGAGTTAAAGAAGATCCTGACGAAAATCTCAACAGCACTCACAATAGAGCACGAAATTAAACATCGACGGACCCCTAGCAAGCTAGAGGTGGGACCAGGTGCCCGGGAGGAGTAAGCATCCCCTGTTGGCTAGCCGCACCCGCCGTCGATGTTTATGAAGCATGGAAATGAAAATATATCAAATTTACGCACTGTCTGACGTAATGTCTATATAGAAAGTGCTATGGCGACAATGTCAGGGGAGAATATTCAAAACACTTACTGTCAAACCCCTCGCTGAAACTTTTTTACGAGCTCCACATGGCAAAGGGCATAAGTGTGACACAAATGAGTTAAAGAAGATCCTGACGATAATCTCAACAGCACTCACAATAAAGCACGAAATTAAACATTGACGGAACCCTGGAAAGCTAGAGGTGGGACAAGGTGCATGGGAGGAGTAAGCATCCCCTCTTGGCTAGCCGCACCCGCCGTCGATGTTTATGAAGCATGGAAATGAAAAAATATAAAAATTATGCACTGTCTGACGTAATGTCTATATAGAAAGTGCTATGGCGACAATGTCAGGGAAGTATATTCAAAACACTTACTGTCAAACCCCTCGCGGGGCACTTTTTTTACGAGCTCCACACGGCAAAGGGCATAAGTGTGACACAAATGACTTAAAGAAGATCCTGACGATAATCTCAACAGCACTCACAATAAAGCACGAAATTAAACATCGACGGACCCCTAGCAAGCTAGAGGTGGGTGGGACCAAGTACCCGGGAGGAGTAAGCATCCCCTGTTGGCTAGCCGCACCCGCCGTCGATGTTTATGAAGCATGGAAATGAAAAATATCAAATTTATGCACTGTCTGATGTAACGTCTATATATAAAGTGCTATGGCGACAATGTCAGGGAAGTATATTCAAAACACTTACTGTCAAACCCCTCGCGGGGAACTTTTGTACGAGCTCCACACGGCAAAGGGCAAAAGTGTGACACAAATGAGTTAAAGAAGATCCTGACGATAATCTCAACAGCACTCACAATAAAGCACGAAATTAAACATCGACGGACCCCTAGCAAACTAGAGGTGGGACAAGGTGCCCGGGAGGATTAAGCATCCCCTGTAGGCTAGCCGCACCCACCGTCGATGTTTATGAAGCATGGAAATGAAAATATATAAAATTTATGCACTGTCTGACGTAATGTCTATATAGAAAGTGCTATGGCGACAATGTCAGGAAAGTATATTCAAAACACTTACTGTCAAACCCCTCACGGGGAACTTTTTTACGAGCTCCACACGGCAAAGCGAATAAGTGTGACACAAATGAGTTAAAGAAGATCCTGATGATAATCTCAACAGCAATCACAATAGAGCAGGGAATTAAACATCGACGGACCCCTAGCAAGCTAGAGGTAGGACCAGGTGCCCGGGAGGAGTAAGCATCCCCTGTTGGCTAGCCGCACCCGCCGTCGATGTTTATGAAGCATGGGAATGAAAATTTATAAAATTTATGCACTGTCTGACGTAATGTCTATATAGAAAGTGCTATGGCGACAATGTCACTGAAGTATATTCAAAACATTTACTGTCAAACCCCTCGCGGGGAACTTTTTTACGAGCTCTACACGGCAAAGGGCATAAGTGTGACACAAATGAGTTTAAGAAGATCCTGACGATAATCTCAACAGCACTCACAATAAAGCACGAAATTAAACATTGACGGACCCCTAGAAAGCTAGAGGTGGAACAGAATGCATGGGAGGAGTAAGCATCCCCTGTTGGCTAGCCGCACCCGCCGTCGATGTTTATGAAGCATGGAAATGGAAAAATATAAAAATTATGCACTGTCTGACGTAATGTCTATATAGAAAGTGCTATGGCGACAATGTCAGGGAAGTATATTCAAAACACTTACTCTAAAACCCCTCGCGGGGAACTTTTTTTACGAGCTCCACACGGCAAAGGGCATAAGTTTAACACAAATGTGTTAAAGAATGTCCTGACGATAATCTCAACAGCACTCACAATAGAGCACGAAATTAAACATCGACGGACCCCTAGCAAGCTAGAGGTGGGACCAAGTGCCCGGGAAGAGTAAGCATCCCCTGTTGGCTAGCCGCACCCGCCGTCGATGTTTATGAAGCATGGAAATGAAAATATATCAAATTTATGCACTGTCTGACGTAAGGTCTATATAGAAAGTGCTATGGCGACAATGTCAGGGAGGTATATTCAAAACACTTACTGTCAAACCCCTCGCGGGGAACATTTTTACGAGTTCCACATGGCAAAGGGCATAAGTGTGACAAAAATGAGTTAAAGAAGATCCTGATGATAGTCTCAACAGCACTCACTTTAGAGCACGAAATTAAACATCGACGGACCCCTAGCAAGCTAGAGGTGGGACCAGGTGCCCGGTAGGAGTAAGCATCCCCTGTTGGCTAGCCGCACCCGCCGTCGATGTTTATGAAGCATGGAAATGAAAATATATCAAATTTATGCACTGTCTGACGTAACGTCTATATAGAAAGTGCTATGGCGACAATGTCAGGGAAGTATATTGAAAAGACTTACTGTCAAACCCCTCGCGGGGAACTTTTTTACGAGCTCCACACGGCAAAGGGCAAAAGTGTGACACAAATGGGTTAAAGAAGATCTTGACGATAATCTCAACAGCACTCACAATAGAGCACGAAATTAAACATCGACGCACCCCTAGCAAGCTAGAGGTAGGACCAGGTGCCCGGGAGGAGTAAGCATCCCCTGTTGGCTAGCCGCACCCGCCGTCGATGTTTAAGAAGCATGGAAATGAAAATATATAAAATTTTTGCACTGTCTGACGTAATGTCTATATAGAAAGTGCTATGGCGACAATGTCAGGGAAGTGTATTCAAAACACTTACTGCCAAACCCCTCGCGGGGAACATTTTTACGAGTTCCACATGGCAAAGGGCATAAGTGTGACAAAAATGAGTTAAAGAAGATCCTGACGATAATCTCAACAGCACTCACTTTAGAGCACGAAATTAAACATCGACGGACCCCTAGCAAGCTAGAGGTGGGACCAGATGCCCGGCAGGAGTAAGCATCCCCTGTTGGCTAGCCGCACCCGCTGTCGATGTTTATGAAGCATGGAAATGAAAATATATCAAATTTATGCACTGTCTGACGTAATGTCTATATAGAAAGTGCTACGGCGACAATGTCAGGGAAGTATATTCAAAACACTTACTGTCAAACCCCTCGCGGGAAACTTTTGTACGAGCTCCACACGGCAAAGGGCAAAAGTGTGACACAAATGAGTTAAAGAAGATCCTGACGATAATCTCAACAGCACTCACAATAGAGCACGAAATTAAACATCGACGGACCCCTAGCAAGCTAGAGGTGGGACCAGGTGCCCGGGAGAAGTAAGCATCCCCTGATGGTTAGCCTCACCCGCCGTCGATGTTTATGAAGCATGGAAATGAAAATATATAAAATTTATGCACTGTCTGACGTAATGTCTATATAGAAAGTGCTATGGCGACAATGTCAGGGAAGTATATTCAAAAAACTTACTGTCAAACCCCTCGCGGGGAACTTTTTTACGAGCTCCACATGGCAAAGGGCATAAGTGTGACACAAATGAGTTAAAGAAGATCCTGACGATAATCTCAACAGCACTCACAAAAGAGCACGAAATTAAACATCGACAGACCCCTAGCAAGCTAGAGGTGGGACCAGGTGCCCGGGAGGAGTAAGCATCCCTGTTGGCTATCCGCACCCGCCGTCGATGTTTATGAAGCATGGAAATGAAAATATATAAAATTCATGCACTGTCTGACGTAATGTCTGTACAGAAAGTGCTATGGCGACAATGTCAGGGAAGTATATTCAAAACACTTACTGACAAACCCGTCGCGGGGAACTTTTTTACGAGCTCCACACGGCAAAGGGCATAAGTATGACACAAATGAGTTAAAGAAGATCCTGACGATAATCTCAACAGCACTCACAATAGAGCACGAAACTAAACATCGACGGACCCCTAGCAAGCTAGAGGTGGGACAAGGTGCATGGGAGGAGTAAGCATCCCCTGTTGGCTAGCCGCACCCGCCGTCGATGTTTATGAAGCATGGAAATGAAAAAATATATAATTCATGCACTGTCTGACGTAATGTCTATATAGAAAGTGCTATGGCGACAATGTCAGGGAAGTATATTCAAAACACTTACTGTCAAACCCCTCACGGGGAACTTTTTTACGAGCTCCACACGGCAAAGGGCATAAGTGTGACACAAATGAGTTAAAGAAGATCCTGACGATAATCTCAACAGCATTCACAATAGAGCACGAAATTAAACATCGACGGACCCCTAGCAAGCTAGAGGTGGGACCAGGTGCCCGGGAGGAGTAAGCATCCCCTGTTGGCTAGCCGCACCCGCCGTCGATGTTTTTGAAGCATGGAAATGAAAATATATCAAATTTATGCACTGTCTGACGTAATGTCTATATAGAAAGTGCTATGGCGACAATGTCAGGGAAGTATATTCAAAACAATTACTGTCAAACCCCTCGCGGGGAACTTTTTTACGAGCTCCAGACGGCAAAGGCATTAGTGTGACACAAATGAGTTAAAGAAGATCCTGACGAAAATCTCAACAGCACTCACAATAGAGCACGAAATTAAATATCGACGGACCCCTAGCAAGCTAGAGGTGGGACCAGGTGCCCGGGAGGAGTAAGCATCCCCTGTTGGCTAGCCGCAAAAGCCGCCGATGTTTAAGAAGCATGGAAATGAAAATACATAAAATTTATGCACTGTCTGACGTAATGTCTATATAGAAAGTGCTATGGCGACAATGTCAGGGAAGTATATTCAAAACACTTACTGTCAAACCCCTCGCGGGGAACTTTTTTTACGAGCTCCACACGGCAAAGGGCATAAGTTAGACACAAATGAGTTAAAGAAGATCCTGACGATAATCTCAACAGCACTCACAATAGAGCACGAAATTAAACATCGACGGACCCCTAGCAAGCTAGAGGTGGGACCAAGTGCCCGGGAGGAGTAAGCATCCCCTGTTGGCTAGCTGCACCCGCCGTCGATGTTTATGAAGCATGGAAATGAAGATATATCAAATTTATGCAATGTCTGACGTAATGTCTATATAGAAAGTGCTATGGCGACAATGTCAGGGAAGTACATTCAAAACACTTACTGTCAAACCCCTCGCTGAAACTTTTTTACGAGCTCCACATGGCAAAGGGCATAAGTGTGACACAAATGAGTTAAAGAAGATCCTGACGATAATCTCCACAGCACTCACAATAGAGCACGAAATTAAATATTGACGTACCCCTAGAAAGCTAGAGGTGGGACAAGATGGATGGGAGGAGTAAGCATCCCCTGTTGGCTAGCCGCACCCGCCGTCGATGTTTATGAAGCATGGAAATGAAAAAAATATAAAAATTATGCACTGTTTGACGTAATGTCTATATAGAAAGTGCTATGGCGACAATGTCAGGGAAGTATATTCAAAACACTTACTGTCAAACCCCTCGCTGGGAACTTTTTTTACGAGCTCCACACGGCAAAGGGCATAAGTGTGACACAAATGAGTTAAAGAAGATCCTGACGATAATCTCAACAGCACTCACAATAGAGCACGAAATTAAACATCGACGGACCCCTAGCAAGCTAGAGGTGGGACCAGGTGCCCGGGAGGAGTAAGCATCCCCTGTTGGCTAGCCGCACCCGCCGTCGATGTTTATGAAGCATGGAAATGAAAAAATATAAAATTTATGCACTGTCTGACGTAATGTCTATATAGAAAGTGCAATGGCGACAATGTCAGGGAAGTATATTCAAAACACGTACTGTCAAACCCCTCACGTGGAACATTTTTACGTGTTCCACATGGCAAAGGGCATAAGTGTGACAAAAATGAGTTAAAGAAGATCCTGACGATAATCTCAACATCACTCACTTTAGAGCACGAAATTAAACATCGACGGACCCCTACCAAGCTAGAGGTGGGACCAGGTGCCCGGTAGGAGTAAGCATCCCCTGTTGGCTAGCCGCACCCGCCGTCGATGTTTATGAAGCATGGAAATGAAAATATATCAAATTTATGCACTGTCTGACGTAACGTCTATATAGAAAGTGCTATGGCGACAATGTCAGGGAAGTATATTGAAAAGACTTACTGTCAAACCCCTCGCGGGGAACTTTTTTACGAGCTCCACATGGCAAAGGGCAAAAGTGTGACACAAATGGGTTAAAGAAGATCTTGACGATAATCTCAACAGCACTCACAATAGAGCACGAAATTAAACATCGACGCACCCCTAGCAAGCTAGAGGTAGGACCAGGTGCCCGGGAGGAGTAAGCATCCCCTGTTGGCTAGCCGCACCCGCCGTCGATGTTTAAGAAGCATGGAAATGAAAATATATAAAATTTTTGCACTGTCTGACGTAATGTCTATATAGAAAGTGCTATGGCGACAATGTCAGGGAAGTGTATTCAAAACACTTACTGCCAAACCCCTCGCGGGGAACATTTTTACGAGTTCCACATGGCAAAGGGCATAAGTGTGACAAAAATGAGTTAAAGAAGATCCTGACGATAATCTCAACAGCACTCACTTTAGAGCACGAAATTAAACATCGACGGACCCCTAGCAAGCTAGAGGTGGGACCAGATGCCCGGCAGGAGTAAGCATCCCCTGTTGGCTAGCCGCACCCGCTGTCGATGTTTATGAAGCATGGAAATGAAAATATATCAAATTTATGCACTGTCTGACGTAATGTCTATATAGAAAGTGCTACGGCGACAATGTCAGGGAAGTATATTCAAAACACTTACTGTCAAACCCCTCGCGGGGAACTTTTGTACGAGCTCCACACGGCAAAGGGCAAAAGTGTGACACAAATGAGTTAAAGAAGATCCTGACGATAATCTCAACAGCACTCACAATAGAGCACGAAATTAAACATCGACGGACCCCTAGCAAGCTAGAGGTGGGACCAGGTGCCCGGGAGAAGTAAGCATCCCCTGATGGTTAGCCTCACCCGCCGTCGATGTTTATGAAGCATGGAAATGAAAATATATAAAATTTATGCACTGTCTGACGTAATGTCTATATAGAAAGTGCTATGGCGACAATGTCAGGGAAGTATATTCAAAAAACTTACTGTCAAACCCCTCGCGGGGAACTTTTTTACGAGCTCCACATGGCAAAGGGCATAAGTGTGACACAAATGAGTTAAAGAAGATCCTGACGATAATCTCAACAGCACTCACAAAAGAGCACGAAATTAAACATCGACAGACCCCTAGCAAGCTAGAGGTGGGACCAGGTGCCCGGGAGGAGTAAGCATCCCTGTTGGCTATCCGCACCCGCCGTCGATGTTTATGAAGCATGGAAATGAAAATATATAAAATTCATGCACTGTCTGACGTAATGTCTGTACAGAAAGTGCTATGGCGACAATGTCAGGGAAGTATATTCAAAACACTTACTGACAAACCCGTCGCGGGGAACTTTTTTACGAGCTCCACACGGCAAAGGGCATAAGTATGACACAAATGAGTTAAAGAAGATCCTGACGATAATCTCAACAGCACTCACAATAGAGCACGAAACTAAACATCGACGGACCCCTAGCAAGCTAGAGGTGGGACAAGGTGCATGGGAGGAGTAAGCATCCCCTGTTGGCTAGCCGCACCCGCCGTCGATGTTTATGAAGCATGGAAATGAAAAAATATATAATTCATGCACTGTCTGACGTAATGTCTATATAGAAAGTGCTATGGCGACAATGTCAGGGAAGTATATTCAAAACACTTACTGTCAAACCCCTCACGGGGAACTTTTTTACGAGCTCCACACGGCAAAGGGCATAAGTGTGACACAAATGAGTTAAAGAAGATCCTGACGATAATCTCAACAGCATTCACAATAGAGCACGAAATTAAACATCGACGGACCCCTAGCAAGCTAGAGGTGGGACCAGGTGCCCGGGAGGAGTAAGCATCCCCTGTTGGCTAGCCGCACCCGCCGTCGATGTTTTTGAAGCATGGAAATGAAAATATATCAAATTTATGCACTGTCTGACGTAATGTCTATATAGAAAGTGCTATGGCGACAATGTCAGGGAAGTATATTCAAAACAATTACTGTCAAACCCCTCGCGGGGAACTTTTTTACGAGCTCCAGACGGCAAAGGCATTAGTGTGACACAAATGAGTTAAAGAAGATCCTGACGAAAATCTCAACAGCACTCACAATAGAGCACGAAATTAAATATCGACGGACCCCTAGCAAGCTAGAGGTGGGACCAGGTGCCCGGGAGGAGTAAGCATCCCCTGTTGGCTAGCCGCAAAAGCCGCCGATGTTTAAGAAGCATGGAAATGAAAATACATAAAATTTATGCACTGTCTGACGTAATGTCTATATAGAAAGTGCTATGGCGACAATGTCAGGGAAGTATATTCAAAACACTTACTGTCAAACCCCTCGCGGGGAACTTTTTTTACGAGCTCCACACGGCAAAGGGCATAAGTTAGACACAAATGAGTTAAAGAAGATCCTGACGATAATCTCAACAGCACTCACAATAGAGCACGAAATTAAACATCGACGGACCCCTAGCAAGCTAGAGGTGGGACCAAGTGCCCGGGAGGAGTAAGCATCCCCTGTTGGCTAGCTGCACCCGCCGTCGATGTTTATGAAGCATGGAAATGAAGATATATCAAATTTATGCAATGTCTGACGTAATGTCTATATAGAAAGTGCTATGGCGACAATGTCAGGGAAGTACATTCAAAACACTTACTGTCAAACCCCTCGCTGAAACTTTTTTACGAGCTCCACATGGCAAAGGGCATAAGTGTGACACAAATGAGTTAAAGAAGATCCTGACGATAATCTCCACAGCACTCACAATAGAGCACGAAATTAAATATTGACGTACCCCTAGAAAGCTAGAGGTGGGACAAGATGCATGGGAGGAGTAAGCATCCCCTGTTGGCTAGCCGCACCCGCCGTCGATGTTTATGAAGCATGGAAATGAAAAAAATATAAAAATTATGCACTGTTTGACGTAATGTCTATATAGAAAGTGCTATGGCGACAATGTCAGGGAAGTATATTCAAAACACTTACTGTCAAACCCCTCGCTGGGAACTTTTTTTACGAGCTCCACACGGCAAAGGGCATAAGTGTGACACAAATGAGTTAAAGAAGATCCTGACGATAATCTCAACAGCACTCACAATAGAGCACGAAATTAAACATCGACGGACCCCTAGCAAGCTAGAGGTGGGACCAGGTGCCCGGGAGGAGTAAGCATCCCCTGTTGGCTAGCCGCACCCGCCGTCGATGTTTATGAAGCATGGAAATGAAAAAATATAAAATTTATGCACTGTCTGACGTAATGTCTATATAGAAAGTGCAATGGCGACAATGTCAGGGAAGTATATTCAAAACACGTACTGTCAAACCCCTCACGTGGAACATTTTTACGTGTTCCACATGGCAAAGGGCATAAGTGTGACAAAAATGAGTTAAAGAAGATCCTGACGATAATCTCAACATCACTCACTTTAGAGCACGAAATTAAACATCGACGGACCCCTACCAAGCTAGAGGTGGGACCAGGTGCCCGGTAGGAGTAAGCATCCCCTGTTGGCTAGCCGCACCCGCCGTCGATGTTTATGAAGCATGGAAATGAAAATATATCAAATTTATGCACTGTCTGACGTAACGTCTATATAGAAAGTGCTATGGCGACAATGTCAGGGAAGTATATTGAAAAGACTTACTGTCAAACCCCTCGCGGGGAACTTTTTTACGAGCTCCACACGGCAAAGGGCAAAAGTGTGACACAAATGGGTTAAAGAAGATCTTGACGATAATCTCAACAGCACTCACAATAGAGCACGAAATTAAACATCGACGCACCCCTAGCAAGCTAGAGGTAGGACCAGGTGCCCGGGAGGAGTAAGCATCCCCTGTTGGCTAGCCGCACCCGCCGTCGATGTTTAAGAAGCATGGAAATGAAAATATATAAAATTTTTGCACTGTCTGACGTAATGTCTATATAGAAAGTGCTATGGCGACAATGTCAGGGAAGTGTATTCAAAACACTTACTGCCAAACCCCTCGCGGGGAACATTTTTACGAGTTCCACATGGCAAAGGGCATAAGTGTGACAAAAATGAGTTAAAGAAGATCCTGACGATAATCTCAACAGCACTCACTTTAGAGCACGAAATTAAACATCGACGGACCCCTAGCAAGCTAGAGGTGGGACCAGATGCCCGGCAGGAGTAAGCATCCCCTGTTGGCTAGCCGCACCCGCTGTCGATGTTTATGAAGCATGGAAATGAAAATATATCAAATTTATGCACTGTCTGACGTAATGTCTATATAGAAAGTGCTACGGCGACAATGTCAGGGAAGTATATTCAAAACACTTACTGTCAAACCCCTCGCGGGGAACTTTTGTACGAGCTCCACACGGCAAAGGGCAAAAGTGTGACACAAATGAGTTAAAGAAGATCCTGACGATAATCTCAACAGCACTCACAATAGAGCACGAAATTAAACATCGACGGACCCCTAGCAAGCTAGAGGTGGGACCAGGTGCCCGGGAGAAGTAAGCATCCCCTGATGGTTAGCCTCACCCGCCGTCGATGTTTATGAAGCATGGAAATGAAAATATATAAAATTTATGCACTGTCTGACGTAATGTCTATATAGAAAGTGCTATGGCGACAATGTCAGGGAAGTATATTCAAAAAACTTACTGTCAAACCCCTCGCGGGGAACTTTTTTACGAGCTCCACATGGCAAAGGGCATAAGTGTGACACAAATGAGTTAAAGAAGATCCTGACGATAATCTCAACAGCACTCACAAAAGAGCACGAAATTAAACATCGACAGACCCCTAGCAAGCTAGAGGTGGGACCAGGTGCCCGGGAGGAGTAAGCATCCCTGTTGGCTATCCGCACCCGCCGTCGATGTTTATGAAGCATGGAAATGAAAATATATAAAATTCATGCACTGTCTGACGTAATGTCTGTACAGAAAGTGCTATGGCGACAATGTCAGGGAAGTATATTCAAAACACTTACTGACAAACCCGTCGCGGGGAACTTTTTTACGAGCTCCACACGGCAAAGGGCATAAGTATGACACAAATGAGTTAAAGAAGATCCTGACGATAATCTCAACAGCACTCACAATAGAGCACGAAACTAAACATCGACGGACCCCTAGCAAGCTAGAGGTGGGACAAGGTGCATGGGAGGAGTAAGCATCCCCTGTTGGCTAGCCGCACCCGCCGTCGATGTTTATGAAGCATGGAAATGAAAAAATATATAATTCATGCACTGTCTGACGTAATGTCTATATAGAAAGTGCTATGGCGACAATGTCAGGGAAGTATATTCAAAACACTTACTGTCAAACCCCTCACGGGGAACTTTTTTACGAGCTCCACACGGCAAAGGGCATAAGTGTGACACAAATGAGTTAAAGAAGATCCTGACGATAATCTCAACAGCATTCACAATAGAGCACGAAATTAAACATCGACGGACCCCTAGCAAGCTAGAGGTGGGACCAGGTGCCCGGGAGGAGTAAGCATCCCCTGTTGGCTAGCCGCACCCGCCGTCGATGTTTTTGAAGCATGGAAATGAAAATATATCAAATTTATGCACTGTCTGACGTAATGTCTATATAGAAAGTGCTATGGCGACAATGTCAGGGAAGTATATTCAAAACAATTACTGTCAAACCCCTCGCGGGGAACTTTTTTACGAGCTCCAGACGGCAAAGGCATTAGTGTGACACAAATGAGTTAAAGAAGATCCTGACGAAAATCTCAACAGCACTCACAATAGAGCACGAAATTAAATATCGACGGACCCCTAGCAAGCTAGAGGTGGGACCAGGTGCCCGGGAGGAGTAAGCATCCCCTGTTGGCTAGCCGCAAAAGCCGCCGATGTTTAAGAAGCATGGAAATGAAAATACATAAAATTTATGCACTGTCTGACGTAATGTCTATATAGAAAGTGCTATGGCGACAATGTCAGGGAAGTATATTCAAAACACTTACTGTCAAACCCCTCGCGGGGAACTTTTTTTACGAGCTCCACACGGCAAAGGGCATAAGTTAGACACAAATGAGTTAAAGAAGATCCTGACGATAATCTCAACAGCACTCACAATAGAGCACGAAATTAAACATCGACGGACCCCTAGCAAGCTAGAGGTGGGACCAAGTGCCCGGGAGGAGTAAGCATCCCCTGTTGGCTAGCTGCACCCGCCGTCGATGTTTATGAAGCATGGAAATGAAGATATATCAAATTTATGCAATGTCTGACGTAATGTCTATATAGAAAGTGCTATGGCGACAATGTCAGGGAAGTACATTCAAAACACTTACTGTCAAACCCCTCGCTGAAACTTTTTTACGAGCTCCACATGGCAAAGGGCATAAGTGTGACACAAATGAGTTAAAGAAGATCCTGACGATAATCTCCACAGCACTCACAATAGAGCACGAAATTAAATATTGACGTACCCCTAGAAAGCTAGAGGTGGGACAAGATGCATGGGAGGAGTAAGCATCCCCTGTTGGCTAGCCGCACCCGCCGTCGATGTTTATGAAGCATGGAAATGAAAAAAATATAAAAATTATGCACTGTTTGACGTAATGTCTATATAGAAAGTGCTATGGCGACAATGTCAGGGAAGTATATTCAAAACACTTACTGTCAAACCCCTCGCTGGGAACTTTTTTTACGAGCTCCACACGGCAAAGGGCATAAGTGTGACACAAATGAGTTAAAGAAGATCCTGACGATAATCTCAACAGCACTCACAATAGAGCACGAAATTAAACATCGACGGACCCCTAGCAAGCTAGAGGTGGGACCAGGTGCCCGGGAGGAGTAAGCATCCCCTGTTGGCTAGCCGCACCCGCCGTCGATGTTTATGAAGCATGGAAATGAAAAAATATAAAATTTATGCACTGTCTGACGTAATGTCTATATAGAAAGTGCAATGGCGACAATGTCAGGGAAGTATATTCAAAACACGTACTGTCAAACCCCTCACGTGGAACATTTTTACGTGTTCCACATGGCAAAGGGCATAAGTGTGACAAAAATGAGTTAAAGAAGATCCTGACGATAATCTCAACATCACTCACTTTAGAGCACGAAATTAAACATCGACGGACCCCTACCAAGCTAGAGGTGGGACCAGGTGCCCGGGAGGAGTAAGCATCCCCTGTTGGCTAGCCGCACCCGCCGTCGATGTTTATGAAGCATGGAAATGAAAATATATAAAATTTATGCACTGTCTGACGTAATGTCTATATAGAAAGTGCTATGGCGACAATGTCAGGGAAGTATATTCAAAAAACTTACTGTCAAACCCCTCACGGGGAACTTTTTTACGAGCTCCACACGGCAAAGGGCATAAGTGTGACACAAATGAGTTAAAGAAGATCCTGACGATAATCTCAACAGCATTCACAATAGATCACGAAATTAAACATCGACGGACACCTAGCAAGCTAGAGGTGGGACCAGGTGCCCGGGAGGAGTAAGCATCCCCTGTTGGCTAGCCGCACCCGCCGTCGATGTTTATGAAGCATGGAAATGAAAATATATAAAATTTATGCACTGTCTGACGTAATGTCTATATAGAAAGTGCTATGGCGACAATGTCAGGGAAGTATATTCAAAACACTTACTGTCAAACCCCTAGCGGGGAACTTTTTTACGAGCTCCACATGGCAAAGGGCATAAGTGTGACACAGATCCTGACGATAATCTCAACATCACTCTCAATAGAGCACGAAATTAAAAATCGACGGACCCCTAGCAAGCTAGAGGTGGGACCAGGTGCCCGGGAGGAGTAAGCATCCCCTGATGGTTAGCCTCACCCGCCGTCGATGTTTATGAAGCATGGAAATGAAAATATATAAAATTTATGCACTGTCTGACGTAATGTCTATATAGAAAGTGCTATGGCGACAATGTCAGGGAAGTATATTCAAAAAACTTACTGTCAAACCCCTCGCGGGGAACTTTTTTACGAGCTCCACATGGCAAAGGGCATAAGTGTGACACAAATGAGTTAAAGAAGATCCTGACGATAATCTCAACAGCACTCACAAAAGAGCACGAAATTAAACATCGACAGACCCCTAGCAAGCTAGAGGTGGGACCAGGTGCCCGGGAGGAGTAAGCATCCCCTTTTGGCTAGCCGCACCCGCCGTCGATGTTTATGAAGCATGGAAATGAAAAAATATAAAATTTATGCACTGTCTGACGTAATGTCTATATAGAAAGTGCAATGGCGACAATGTCAGGGAAGTATATTCAAAACACGTACTGTCAAACCCCTCACGTGGAACATTTTTACGTGTTCCACATGGCAAAGGGCATAAGTGTGACAAAAATGAGTTAAAGAAGATCCTGACGATAATCTCAACATCACTCACTTTAGAGCACGAAATTAAACATCGACGGACCCCTACCAAGCTAGAGGTGGGACCAGGTGCCCGGGAGGAGTAAGCATCCCCTGTTGGCTAGCCGCACCCGCCGTCGATGTTTATGAAGCATGGAAATGAAAATATATAAAATTTATGCACTGTCTGACGTAATGTCTATATAGAAAGTGCTATGGCGACAATGTCAGGGAAGTATATTCAAAACACTTACTGTCAAACCCCTCACGGGGAACTTTTTTACGAGCTCCACACGGCAAAGGGCATAAGTGTGACACAAATGAGTTAAAGAAGATCCTGACGATAATCTCAACAGCATTCACAATAGATCACGAAATTAAACATCGACGGACACCTAGCAAGCTAGAGGTGGGACCAGGTGCCCGGGAGGAGTAAGCATCCCCTGTTGGCTAGCCGCACCCGCCGTCGATGTTTATGAAGCATGGAAATGAAAATATATAAAATTTATGCACTGTCTGACGTAATGTCTATATAGAAAGTGCTATGGCGACAATGTCAGGGAAGTATATTCAAAACACTTACTGTCAAACCCCTAGCGGGGAACTTTTTTACGAGCTCCACATGGCAAAGGGCATAAGTGTGACACAGATCCTGACGATAATCTCAACATCACTCTCAATAGAGCACGAAATTAAAAATCGACGGACCCCTAGCAAGCTAGAGGTGGGACCAGGTGCCCGGGAGGAGTAAGCATCCCCTGATGGTTAGCCTCACCCGCCGTCGATGTTTATGAAGCATGGAAATGAAAATATATAAAATTTATGCACTGTCTGACGTAATGTCTATATAGAAAGTGCTATGGCGACAATGTCAGGGAAGTATATTCAAAAAACTTACTGTCAAACCCCTCGCGGGGAACTTTTTTACGAGCTCCACATGGCAAAGGGCATAAGTGTGACACAAATGAGTTAAAGAAGATCCTGACGATAATCTCAACAGCACTCACAAAAGAGCACGAAATTAAACATCGACAGACCCCTAGCAAGCTAGAGGTGGGACCAGGTGCCCGGGAGGAGTAAGCATCCCTGTTGGCTATCCGCACCCGCCGTCGATGTTTATGAAGCATGGAAATGAAAATATATAAAATTCATGCACTGTCTGACGTAATGTCTGTACAGAAAGTGCTATGGCGACAATGTCAGGGAAGTATATTCAAAACACTTACTGACAAACCCGTCGCGGGGAACTTTTTTACGAGCTCCACACGGCAAAGGGCATAAGTATGACACAAATGAGTTAAAGAAGATCCTGACGATAATCTCAACAGCACTCACAATAGAGCACGAAATTAAACATCGACGGACCCCTAGCAAGCTAGAGGTGGGACAAGGTGCATGGGAGGAGTAAGCATCCCCTGTTGGCTAGCCGCACCCGCCGTCGATGTTTATGAAGCATGGAAATGAAAAAATATATAATTCATGCACTGTCTGACGTAATGTCTATATAGAAAGTGCTATGGCGACAATGTCAGGGAAGTATATTCAAAACACTTACTGACAAACCCGTCGCGGGGAACTTTTTTACGAGCTCTACACGGCAAAGGGCATCAGTGGGACAAAATGAGTTAAAGAAGATCCTGACGATAATCTCAACAGCACTCACAATAGAGCACGAAATTAAACATCGACGTACCCCTAGCAAGCTAGAGATGGGACAAGGTGCCCGGGAGGAGTAAGTATCCCCTGTTGGCTATCCGCACCCGCCGTCGATGTTTATGAAGCATGGAAATGAAAATATATAAAATTTATGCACTGTCTGACGTAATGTTTATGTAGAAAGTGCTATGGCGACAATGTCAGGGAAGTATATTCAAAACACTTACTGTCAAACCCCTCGCGGGGAACTTTTTTACGAGCTCCACATGGCAAAGGGCATAAGTGTGACACAAATGAGTTAAAGAAGATCCTGACGATAATCTCAACAGCACTCACAAAAGAGCACGAAATTAAACATCGACAGACCCCTAGCAAGCTAGAGGTGGGACCAGGTGCCCGGGAGGAGTAAGCATCCCTGTTGGCTATCCGCACCCGCCGTCGATGTTTATGAAGCATGGAAATGAAAATATATAAAATTCATGCACTGTCTGACGTAATGTCTGTACAGAAAGTGCTATGGCGACAATGTCAGGGAAGTATATTCAAAACACTTACTGACAAACCCGTCGCGGGGAACTTTTTTACGAGCTCCACACGGCAAAGGGCATAAGTATGACACAAATGAGTTAAAGAAGATCCTGACGATAATCTCAACAGCACTCACAATAGAGCACGAAATTAAACATCGACGGACCCCTAGCAAGCTAGAGGTGGGACAAGGTGCATGGGAGGAGTAAGCATCCCCTGTTGGCTAGCCGCACCCGCCGTCGATGTTTATGAAGCATGGAAATGAAAAAATATATAATTCATGCACTGTCTGACGTAATGTCTATATAGAAAGTGCTATGGCGACAATGTCAGGGAAGTATATTCAAAACACTTACTGACAAACCCGTCGCGGGGAACTTTTTTACGAGCTCTACACGGCAAAGGGCATCAGTGGGACAAAATGAGTTAAAGAAGATCCTGACGATAATCTCAACAGCACTCACAATAGAGCACGAAATTAAACATCGACGTACCCCTAGCAAGCTAGAGATGGGACAAGGTGCCCGGGAGGAGTAAGTATCCCCTGTTGGCTAGCCGCAACCGCCGTCGATGTTTATGAAGCATGGAAATGAAAATATATAAAATTTATGCACTGTCTGACGTAATGTCTATATAGAAAGTGCTATGGCGACAATGTCAGGGAAGTAAATTCAGAACACTTACTGTCAAACCCCTCGCGGGGAACTTTTTTACGAGCTCCACACGGCAAAAGGCATAAGTTTGACACAAATGAGTTAAAGAAGATCCTGACGATAATCTCAACAGCACCCACAATAGAGCACAAAATTAAACATCGACGGACCCCTAGCAAGCTAGAGGTGGGACTAGGTGCCCGGGAGGAGTAAGCATCCCTGTTGGCTAGCCGCACCCGCCGTCGATGTTTATGAAGCATGGAAATGAAAATATATAAAATTTATGCACTGTCTGACGTAATGTTTATATAGAAAGTGCTATGGCGACAATGTCAGGGAAGTATATTCAAAACACTTACTGTCAAACCCCTCGCGGGGAACTTTTTTACGAGCTCCACACGGCAAAGGGCATAAGTGTGACACAAATCAGGTAAAGAAGATCCTGACGATAATCTCAACATCACTCACAAAAGAGCACGAAATGAAACATTGACGGACCCCTAGCAAGCTAGAGGTTGGACCATGTGCCCGGAAGGAGTAAGCATCCCCTGTTGGCTAGCCGCAACCGCCGACGATGTTTATGAAGCATGGAAATGAAAAAATATAAAATTCATGCACTGTCTGACGTAATGTCTATATAGAAAGTGCTATGGCGACAATGTCAGGGAAGTATATTCAAAACACTTACTGTCAAACCCCTCGCGGGGAACTTTTTTACGAGTTCCACATGGCAAAGGGCATCAGTGTGTTACAAATGAGTTAAAGAAGATCCTGACGATAATCTCAACAGCACTCACAATAGAGCACGAAATTAAACATCGACGGACCCCTAGCAAGCTAGAGATGGGACCAGGTGCCCGGGAGGAGTAAGTATCCCCTGTAGGCTAGCCGCACCCGCCGTCGATGTTTATGAAGCATGGAAATGAAAATATATAAAATTTATGCACTGTCTGACGTAATGTCTATATAGAAAGTGCTATGGCGACAATGTCAGGGAAGTAAATTCAGAACACTTATTGTCAAACCCCTCGCGGGGAACTTTTTTACGAGCTCCACACGGCAAAAGGCATAAGTTTGACACAAATGAGTTAAAGAAGATCCTGACGATAATCTCAACAGCACCCACAATAGAGCACAAAATTAAACATCGACGGACCCCTAGCAAGCTAGAGGTGGGACCATGTGCCCGGGAGGAGTAAGCATCCCCTGTTGGCTAGCCGCACCCGCCGTCGATGTTTATGAAGCATGGAAATGAAAATATATAAAATTTATGCACTGTCTGACGTAATGTCTATATAGAAGGTGCTATGGCGACAATCTCAGGGAAGTATATTCAAAACACTTACTGTCAAACCCCTCGCGGGGAACGTTTTTACGAGCTCCACATGGCAAAGGGCATAACTGTGACACAAATGAGTTAAAGAAGATCCTGACGATAATCTCAACAGCACTCACAATAGAGCACGAAATTAAACATCGACAGACCCCTAGCAAGCTAGAGGTGGGACCATGTGCCCGGGAGGAGTAAGCATCCCCTGTTGGCTAGCCGCATCCGCCGTCGATGTTTATGAAGCATGGAAATGAAAATATATAAAATTTATGCACTGTCTGACGTAATATCTGTATAGAAAGTGCTATGGCGACAATGTCAGGGAAGTATATTCAAAACACTTACTGTCAAACCCCTCGCGGGGAACTTTTTTTACGAGCTCCACACGGCAAAGGGCATAAGTGTGACACAAATGAGTTAAAGAAGATCCTGACGATAATCTCAACAGCACTCACAATAGAGCACGAAATTAAACATCGACGGACCCCTAGCAAGCTAGAGGTGGGACCAGGTGCCAGGGAGGAGTAAGCATCCCCTGTTGGTTAGCCGCACCCGCCGTCGATGTTTATGAAGCATGGAAATGAAAATATATAAAATTTATGCACTGTCTGACGTAATGTTTATATAGAAAGTGCTATGGCGACAATGTCAGGGAAGTATATTCAAAACACTTACTGTCAAACCCCTCGCGGGGAACTTTTTTACGAGCTCCACACGGCAAAGGGCATAAATGTGACACAAATGAGTTAAAGAAGATCCTGACGATAATCTCAACAGCACTCACAATAGAGCACGAAATTAAACATCGACGGACCCCTAGCAAGCTAGAGGTGGGACCATGTGCCCGGGAGGAGTAAGCATCCCCTGTTGGCTAGCCGCACCCGCCGTCGATGTTTATGAAGCATGGAAATGAAAATATATCAAATTTATGCACTGTCTGACGTAATGTTTATATAGAAAGTGCTATGGCGACAATGTCAGGGAAGTATATTCAAAACACTTACTGACAAACCCCTCGCGGGGAACTTTTTTACGAGCTCCACACGGCAAAGGGCATAAGTATGACACAAATGAGTTTATGAAGATCCTGACGATAATCTCAACAGCACTCACAATAGAGCACGAAATTAAACAACGACGGACCCCAAGCAAGCTAGAGGTGGGACAAGGTGCATGGGAGGAGTAAGCATCCCCTGTTGGCTAGCCGCACCCGCCGTCGATGTTTATGAATCATGGAAATGAAAAAATATATAATTTTTGCTCTATCTGACGTAATGTCTATATAGAAAGTGCTATGGCGACAATGTCAGGGAAGGATATTCAAAACACTTACTGTCAAACCCGTCGCGGGGAACTTTTTTACGAGCTCCACACGCCAAAGGGCATAAGTGTGACACAAATGAGTTAAAGAAGATCCTGACGATAATCTCAACAGCATTCACAATAGAGCACGAAATTAAACATCGACGGACCCCTAGCAAGCTAGAGGTTGGACCAGGTGCCAGGGAGGAGTAAGCATCCCCTGTTGGCTAGCCGCACCCGCCTTCGATGTTTATGAAGCATGGAAATGAAAATGTATAAAATTTATGCACTGTCTGACGTAATGTCTGTATAGAAAGTGCTATGGCGACAATGTCAGGGAAGTATATTCAAAACACTTACTGTCAAACCCCTCGCGGGGAACTTTTTTACGAGCTCCACACGGCAAAGGGCATAAGTGTGACACAAATGAGTTAAAGAAGATCCTGACGATAATCTCAGCAGCACTCACAATAGAGCACGAAATTAAACATCGACGGACCCCTAGCAAGCTAGAGGTGGGACCAGGTGCCAGGGAGGAGTAAGCATCCCCTGTTGGTTAGCCGCACCCGCCGTCGATGTTTATGAAGCATGGAAATGAAAATATATAAAATCTATGCACTGTCTGACGTAATGTTTATATAGAAAGTGCTATGGCGACAATGTCAGGGAAGTATATTCAAAACACTTACTGTCAAACCCCTCGCGGGGAACTTTTTTACGAGCTCCACACGCCAAAGGGCATAAGTGTGACACAAATGAGTTAAAGAAGATCCTGACGATAATCTCAACAGCACTCACAATAGAGCACGAAATTAAACATCGACGGACCCCTAGCAAGCTAGAGGTGGGACCATGTGCCCGGGAGGAGTAAGCATCCCCTGTTGGCTAGCCGCACCCGCCGTCGATGTTTATGAAGCATGGAAATGAAAATATATAAAATTTATGCACTGTCTGACGTAATGTTTATATAGAAAGTGCTATGGCGACAATGTCAGGGAAGTATATTCAAAACACTTACTGACAAACCCCTCGCGGGGAACTTTTTTACGAGCTCCACACGGCAAAGGGCATAAGTATGACACAAATGAGTTTATGAAGATCCTGACGATAATCTCAACAGCACTCACAATAGAGCACGAAATTAAACAACGACGGACCCCAAGCAAGCTAGAGGTGGGACAAGGTGCATGGGAGGAGTAAGCATCCCCTCTTGGTTAGCCGCACCCGCCGTCGATGTTTATGAAGCATGGAAATGAAAATATATAAAATCTATGCACTGTCTGACGTAATGTTTATATAGAAAGTGCTATGGCGACAATGTCAGGGAAGTATATTCAAAACACTTACTGTCAAACCCCTCGCGGGGAACTTTTTTACGAGCTCCTCACACCAAAGGGCATAAGTGTGACACAAATGAGTTAAAGAAGATCCTGACGATAATCTCAACAGCACTCACAATAGAGCACGAAATTAAACATCGACGGACCCCTAGCAAGCTAGAGGTGGGACCATGTGCCCGGGAGGAGTAAGCATCCCCTGTTGGCTAGCCGCACCCGCCGTCGATGTTTATGAAGCATGGAAATGAAAATATATCAAATTTATGCACTGTCTGACGTAATGTTTATATAGAAAGTGCTATGGCGACAATGTCAGGGAAGTATATTCAAAACACTTACTGTCAAACCCCTCGCGGGGAACTTTTTTACGAGCTCCACACGGCAAAGGGCATAAGTATGACACAAATGAGTTTATGAAGATCCTGACGATAATCTCAACAGCACTCACAATAGAGCACGAAATTAAACAACGACGAACCCCTAGCAAGCTAGAGGTGGGACAAGGTGCATGGGAGGAGTAAGCTTCCCCTGTTGGCTAGCCGCACCCGCCGTCGATGTTTATGAAGCATGGAAATGAAAAAATATATAATTTATGCACTGTCTGACGTAATGTCTATATAGAAAGTGCTTTGGCGACAATGTCAGGGAAGGATATTCAAAACACTTACTGTCAAACCCCTCGCGGGGAACTTTTTTACGAGCTCCACACGCCAAAGGGCATAAGTATGACACAAATGAGTTAAAGAAGACCCTGACGATAATCTCAACAGCACTCACAATAGAGCACGAAATTAAACATCGACGGACCCCTAGCAAGCTAGAGGTTGGACCAGGTGCCAGGGAGGAGAAAGCATCCCCTGTTGGCTAGCCGCAACCGCCGTCGATGTTTATGAAGCATGGAAATGAAAAAATATCAAATTTATGCACTGTCTGACGTAATTTCTATATAGAAAGTGCTATGGCGACAATGTCAGGGAAGTATATTCAAAACACTTACTGTCAAACCCCTCGCGGGGAACTTTTTTACGAGCTCCACACGGCAAAGGGCGTAAGTGTGACACAAATCAGTTAAAGAAGATCCTGACGATAATCTCAACATCACTCACAATAGAGCACGAAATTAAACATTGACGGACCCCTAGCAAGCTAGAGGTGGGACCATGTGCCAGGGAGGAGTAAGCATCCCCTGTTGGCTAGCCGCACCCGCCGTCGATGTTTATGAAGCATGGAAATGAAAATATATCAAATTTATGCACTGTCTGACGTAATGTTTATATAGAAAGTGCTATGGCGACAATGTCAGGGAAGTATATTCAAAACACTTACTGTCAAACCCCTCGCGGGGAACTTTTTTACGAGCTCCACACGGCAAAGGGCATAAGTATGACACAAATGAGTTAATGAAGATCCTGACGATAATCTCAACAGCACTCACAATAGAGCACGAAATTAAACAACGACGGACCCCTAGCAAGCTAGAGGTGGGACAAGGTGCATGGGAGGAGTAAGCATCCCCTGTTGGCTAGCCGCACCCGCCGTCGATGTTTATGAATCATGGAGATGAAAAAATATATAATTTATGCACTGTCTGACGTAATGTCTATATAGAAAGTGCTATGGCGACAATGTCAGGGAAGGATATTCAAAACACTTACTGTCAAACCCGTCGCGGGGAACTTTTTTACGAGCTCAACACGCCAAAGGGCATAAGTGTGACACAAATGAGTTAAAGAAGATCCTGACGATAATCTCAACAGCACTCACAATAGAGCACGAAATTAAACATCGACGGACCCCTAGCAAGCTAGAGGTTGGACCAGGTGCCAGGGAGGAGTAAGCATCCCCTGTTGGATAGCCGCACCCGCCGTCGATGTTTATGAAGCATGGAAATGAAAATGTATAAAATTTATGCACTGTCTGACGTAATGTCTGTATAGAAAGTGCTATGGCGACAATGTCAGGGAAGTATATTCAAAACACTTACTGTCAAACCCCTCGCGGGGAACTTTTTTACGAGCTCCACACGGCAAAGGGCATAAGTGTGAAACAAATGAGTTAAAGAAGATCCTGACGATAATCTCAACAGCACTCACAATAGAGCACGAAATTAAACATCGACGGACCCCTAGCAAGCTAGAGGTGGGACCAGGTGCCAGGGAGGAGTAAGCATCCCCTGTTGGTTAGCCGCACCCGCCGTCGATGTTTATGAAGCATGGAAATGAAAATATATAAAATTTATGCACTGTCTGACGTAATGTCTATATAGAAAGTGCTATGGCGACAATGTCAGGGAAGTATATTCAAAACACTTACTGTCAAACCCCTCGCGGGGAACTTTTTTACGAGCTCCACACGGCAAAGGGCATAAGTGTGACACAAATGAGTTAAAGAAGATCCTGACGATAATCTCAACATCACTCACAATAGAGCACGAAATTAAACATTAACGGACCCCTAGCAAGCTAGAGGTGGGACCATCTGCCCGGGAGGAGTAAGCATCCCCTGTTGGCTAGCCGCACCCGCCGTCGATGTTTATGAAGCATGGGAATGAAAATATATCAAATTTATGCAGTCTGACGTAATGTTTATATAGAAAGTGCTATGGCGACAATGTCAGGGAAGTATATTCAAAACACTTACTGTCAAACCCCTCGCGGGGAACTTTTTTACGAGCTCCACACGGCAAAGGGCATAAGTATGACACAAATGAGTTTATGAAGATCCTGACGATAATCTCAACAGCACTCACAATAGAGCACGAAATTAAACAACGACGGACCCCTAGCAAGCTAGAGGTGGGACAAGGTGCCAGGGAGGAGTAAGCATCCCCTGTTGGCTAGCCGCACCCGCCGTCGATGTTTATGAATCATGGAAATGAAAAAATATATAATTTATGCACTGTCTGACGTAATGTCTATATAGAAAGTGCTATGGTGACAATGTCAGGGAAGGATATTCAAAACACTTACTGTCAAACCCGTCGCGGGGAACTTTTTTACGAGCTCCACACGCCAAAGGGCATAAGTGTGACACAAATGAGTTAAAGAAGATCCTGACGATAATCTCAACAGCACTCACAATAGAGCACGAAATTAAACATCGACGGACCCCTAGCAAGCTAGAGGTTGGACCAGGTGCCAGGGAGGAGAAAGCATCCCCTGTTGGCTAGCCGCACCCGCCGTCGATGTTTATGAAGCATGGAAATGAAAATGTATAAAATTTATGCACTGTCTGACGTAATGTCTGTATAGAAAGTGCTATGGCGACAATGTCAGGGAAGTATATTCAAAACACTTACTGTCAAACCCCTCGCGGGGAACTTTTTTACGAGCTCCACACGGCAAAGGGCATAAGTGTGACACAAATGAGTTAAAGAAGATCCTGACGATAATCTCAACAGCACTCACAATAGAGCACGAAATTAAACATCGACGGACCCCTGGCAAGGTGAAGGTGGAACCAGGTGCCAGGGAGGAGTAAGCATCCCCTGTTGGTTAGCCGCACCCGCCGTCGATGTTTATGAAGCATGGAAATGAAAATATTTAAAATTTATGCACTGTCTGACGTAATGTTTATATAGAAAGTGCTATGGCGACAATGTCAGGGAAGTATATTCAAAACACTTACTGTCAAACCCCTCGCGGGGAACTTTTTTACGAGCTCCACACGGCAAAGGGCATAAGTATGACACAAATAAGTTAATGAAGATCCTGACGATAATCTCAACAGCACTCACAATAGAGCACGAAATTAAACAACGACGGACCCCTCATGCCCCTAGCAAGCTAGAAGTGGGACAAGGTGCCAGGGAGGAGTAAGCATCCCCTGTTGGTTAGGCGCACCCGCCGTCGATGTTTATGAAGCATGGCAATGAAAAAATATATAATTTATGCACTGTCTGACGTAATGTCTATATAGAAAGTGCTATGGCGACAATGTCAGGGAAGTATATTCAAAACACTTACTGTCAAACCCCTCGCGGGGAACTTTTTACGAGCTCCACACGACAAAGGGCATAAGTGTGACACAAATGAGTTAAAGAAGATCCTGACGATAATCTCAACAGCACTCACAATAGAGCATGAAATTAAACATCGACGGACCCCTAGCAAGCTAGAGGTGGGACCAGATGCCCGGGAGGAGTAAGCATCCCCTGTTGGCTAGCTGCACCCGCCGTCGATGTTTATGAAGCATGGAAATGAAAATATATAAAATTTATGCACTGTCTGACGTAATGTCTGTATAGAAAGTGCTATGGCGACAATGTCAGGGAAGTATATTCAAAACACTTACTGTCAAATCCCTCGCGGGGAACTTTTTTACGAGCTCCACACGGCAAAGGGCATAAGTGTGACACAAATGAGTTAAAGAAGATCCTGACGATAATCTCAACAGCACTCACAATAGAGCACGAAATTAAACATCGACGGACCCCTAGCAAGCTAGAGGTGGGACCATGTGCCCGGGAGGAGTAAGCATTCCCTGTTGGCTAGCCACATCCGCCGTCGATGTTTATGAAGGATGGAAATGAAAATATATAAAATCTATGCACTGTCTGACGTAATGTCTATATAGAAAGTGCTATGGCGACAATGTCAGGGAAGTATATTCAAAACACTTACTGTCAAACCCCTCGCGGGGAACTTTTTTACGAGCTCCACACGGCAAAGGGCATAAGGGTGACACAAATGAGTTAAAGAAGATCCTGACGATAACCTCAACAGCACTCACAATAGAGCATGAAATTAAACAACGACGGACCCCTAGCAAGCTAGAGGTGGAACCATGTGCCCGGGAGAAGTAAGCATCCCCTGTTCGCTAGCTGCACCCGCCGTCGATGTTTATGAAGCATGGAAATGAAAATATATCAAATTTATGCACTGTCTGACGTAATGTCTATATAGAAAGTGCTATGGCGACAATGTCAGGGAAGTATATTCAAAACACTTACTGTCAAACCCCTCGCGGGGAACTTTTTAACGAGCTCCACACGGCAAAGGGCATAAGTGTGACACAAATGAGTTAAAGAAGATCCTGACGATAATCTCAACAGCACTCAAAATAGAGCATGAAATTAAACATCGACGGACCCCTAGCAAGCTAGAGGTGGGACAAGGTGCCCGGGAGGAGTAAGCATTCCCTGTTGGCTAGCCGCAACCGCCGTCGATGTTTATGAAGCATGGAAATGAAAATATATAAAATTTATGCACTGTCTGACGTAATGTCTATATAGAAAGTGCTATGGCGACAATGTCAGGGAAGTATATTCAAAACACTTACTGTCAAACCCCTCGCGGGGAACTTTTTTTAAGAGCTCCACACGGCAAAGGACATAAGTGTGATACAAATGAGTTAAAGAAGATCCTGACGATAATCTCAACAGCACTCACAATAGAGCACGAAATTAAACATCGACGGACCCCTAGCAAGCTAGAGGTGGGACAAGGTTCCCGGAAGGAGTAAGCATCCCCTGTTGGCTAGCCGCACCCGCCAAAGCTAACATGTAACAGCGACTGCAGAACGTTTACTTGGTGTGTGTGTGTGTAACGTGTTTATAACGCAAAATAGCGAACAACAGCGTATACCCACCACATTTCTAGCGATCTCGACGTATGCGGAACTCGCGCAGTGTTCATTGAACGTTTGATTGCGTTTTTGAGTGTTGTATGAGGATTTTCATATCCTTTGCGCTGAAGTGGTTTACATAATTTATACGCCAGGTAGTTGTTAAAGAACGCTCCATACATATTACAAACACATTGCGCCAACGCTAGACTATCGTCAAGTTTATTTCATGAGCATGTTCCGTAGCGTACGCTCACGCTGCCAATTTTGTGCAGACAATATAATTTTCAATCCAAGAGCGTTCGACAGCATATAGCTTCTTGTGAGACGACCCTGAAGCATGTAGAACGATCATTCAGAGTGTTAGCTAGTGGCCTTCTATGCTGGCATACGCTACTGTAGTGTAACAGGAATTTCGCCGATGTCACTAACTTATCGACAAGCTGTGCCTTTTGAAGTGCAACGTTATCAGTGGCGGATCTAGGATTTCAGAAGATGGGGGAAGGTTTCATCTCGAAGAAAATTGTTCACAGAAAAATTGACATGCAAAAAAAATTCTTCTAAGACGACACATGTGAATCTCAAGACTGGTGATATAATTAAGAAGTGTGTGTGGGGGGGGGGTGTCATTCCCGCTGCATGTACAAGTTGTAGAGTTTCTTGATACATTTGCCTTAGTCTAAACTTTAAGGTAGACTGGCGAGCGTAGCGAGTCGGAAAATTTTAAGATATGAAGTATTCAATTTGTTTATAATTCAGTCATCCATACATGTATGTATAAACAAATTTATTCTATATTGACGAGCGGAGGGAGTCGTACATTTTTTGGAATAGATGGTTACTTTAAGCATACAATCTCTCCCTCATTTTCCATGCTCTAATTATGTTTGTCCAATTGGGGAAGGTTGGGAAGAGTAGGGCATTGCAATCCCACTATCCACCTGTCTAACCTGGTTAGATCGGGTCATGAAAATGAAGCATTTGGTCATTATTCAAGTGTAAATTTGATTTTCAATTTTGCATATGTTTATGACATATGAATCCGTTCAAACACGATAACAAAGAAAGTTGGTGACAATGTGACGACGAAAAAAGACACAGGTAATGAAAAATGAAGTGCGGCGAGCGAAGCGAGCCGAAAATTTCCCTCAAAAGGTAAAGGGATTAAGCATAAAAAGAGTATTTTGATTCAATAACTTTGGGTGAAAAAAAGGGGCCCGGCACCCCTGGGCCCCCTCTGAATGCGTCACTGTTTTTTTTTTGTTTTTTTAATAGTGACAGAGGGACAAAGATACATACGGAGAGACGAACAGAGTGATTACCAAAGTTCATCCGCCAAATTGGGGGTCCTACTTATATAAACAAGAAATCAAACAAGAGTGCATGTTTGATTTTGCTTGTACATCAAAACGTCAACCGGTCACTCATCGTAATATTATTGTAGATCACATGGATCGGACACCTTGCAAAATTGAATTCTAGTTTTTGGTAATAAATGTGCAAAGTATCGAAATTCTATATCAATCACTCTGTACTGCTTTAAATTAACAAGGTTTAACATAATTCTTTGGAACATTACATTCTACCGACAGCGATTATTTGTATGAGCGTTTCACGTTTTGTAATGATATATATACAATTTTAAGCATTTACAAACTTTTGACTTTTATATCTGCCCTATAAACGAACTATAAATCATCACTTTTTGCAATGTCGAATGTTTGAGAAAATACGGCGTCATAACTATGAGCCCTCGTAACGTCACGCGCGTGATGTATGACGTCATGTTCTGATGTCATTTGCCCTGAATGACGCAAAGCAAAGGAAAATAATCGTCTTTTACATTTATATATCGTCTTCGGAAATAATGAACAGAATGATGACCCGACACTTTTTTTTTCTCTTGTGAACTACTAATCAAGTATAGTTTATCTTAAAACATGTTTTGTGTTGGGTGCGCTTTCTGTTCATAGTAATTTTTTGTGTTTTATGATGGAAAATTGCAGAAAAATGCCGGAATCGTAGGATCATAAAAGTTTCCGTCATGTACTGCACTAAATGTAGTTTCCGATAGCGATCCAGGTTAATGGATTTTTCAACACAAAATCTTCCTAAATAAAATTTCCATGCATAAAGTCTCCAATGAACTACTTCATTTTTGTAAATTTTACTAGGCCGTATAAGGAGTTAGTGACTTTTCTCCTTTCAAAGTGCTTCATGTTTATATTTCTTAAAGAGAAGACAGGGCCCGGCCACTTGTCCTCTCTGAATGTCAGTCGGACCCTCGGCAAGATTATTGGTGTTCGTTTCAAGCGAAATCGGCAAAACTTCATATTTTCTATACAATAAACGGACATGTAGATCATCGTGAGATACGTGTCTCTGCATTTAACATTCTAAATGCTTATAAGATTGAATCAATGCTTAGAGTTGTCTGTTTTTTTTTCATTACATTTCGACTCTCTCGATAAAAATCCGTGTTCTCGTCGTTTGAACAGACTACGTTCAAATACTTTAACATGAATATCTTCTGCCAGTTCAACAGTACTAACCATATTTTTCTAGATCAATAAAACGGCAATACAAAGCAAAAAAAAAACAAACAAACAAACAAAATCCAAACAAGAGCCCCTGGGGGCACAACGCTCACCTGATACCCATGCACGCTCTAATAGACATACTGACATTGGATACTGATAGTGCCAGTACCAGGATTTTAGCCCACAACCTTTCTAAAAAGATTTTTGCCGGATGCAGAGAAGTTTTTTTTTCCAGACAACCTTTAAAAGTACAAAAAAGAAAAAAATAGTCACATTTCAAAACAATAACTTTTTTACTGATTTGAAATGACGGATAAAGTGGTCCAACGTCATATGCCCTGCTAGTATAGTTCAATTATGCAACATCAAAAATAAAATCATATTGTAAAATTCCACATTAATGTGCAGCAGAAAAAAAACATTTCAAAACAATAACTTTTTTACTGATTTGAAAAGACGGATAAAGTGGTCCAACGTCATATGCCCAGCTAGTATAGTTCAATTATGCAACATCAAAAATAAAATCATATTGTAAAATTCCACATTAATGTGCAGCAGAAAAAGAATAAAACAATGAAATGATTCCATAAATTAAGCTTATTTAAAATTGAACACAAAACCTTTCATTATTGATAGCTAGCATGCCAGAAATTATAAAGCCTGTGTTTGTGAAACGAGAATGCCCCCGGCGGCATCTTTGTTAGTATAAATGCCATTTTCTGTAAAGCATCAGGGTCAGCGTAAAATTGGTATCAATGGAAAGATATTGTCACAAGGAATACACAATGTACAATATGAAAGCCCTATCACTAACCATTCAAAAGTTGTGCCCAATGTCAAAGTTTTTGAGAATTACGTGAAAAGTTCAAGGTTATGGTCATGAGGTCAAACATTTTGGTATCAAGTAATACACATGTGAAATATGAAACCTCTATCACCAGCTTCCATTCAAAAGGTATGCCCAATGTTAAAGTTTTTCGGAAAACAGACAGACAAACAGACAGACGGACAGGCCAAAAACTATATGCTCCCGAATCTTTTATTCCAGCGGCATAAAAAAACAAAGATTTTGCCTTTATTCACTGAAATCATTTCATCTCAAATACATGAAACGTACAGTTAAAATCGTTTTGATCCAATATTTATCAATTCAAGTGAGTTGTGCAGGAATTGTTTTCCAAAAAAGCAGTGTATGTTGTATCAATTCTCATGACCCAGTGAAGCCACTTGAACAAGTAATTTTCAGAAAATATGCTGAAATGCGGCGTTTCTTGCCTATGCATATTTCAACAGGCGAGAAGGAGCGTCGTATTTCAGCATACGCTGTTCAACAACTCAAGTGATTGCTCTAGGTTTCGCAGTTTGAAACAAATTAAAAGGCCCATGAAATTGTTAAGCTTGTCCAACTAGCAGATCTACGACATCGTTATTTACTGTTAACTAATTGTTTTACCTCATCATAGGTATGTTACACGAACAAGTTGTTAGCGGAGAGAGCATGAAATGTATCGGCTGCATCGGATTTGCCGACAAAAAGTTATTTGGTCCGATAAAAACTCATCAGGTATCTATTGTTTGAACAGATAAAAATTCCCAAATGTCTTAACACAGGAACCTGTCGTTTTATGAGAGAAAATGTTTTATTATTCCCAACCTCAGGCCCCTGTGTTCCTCTTAGAAAAATTATACATACAAGATTACGAACACAGTGGCTTAAGGTTGTGAATAATAATTTATTTTCTCTATTAAAACAACAGCTTTCTGTGGTCCAACATTTCCTTGGAAGATTTCAGGAACTCTGAACTGAATTATTTATTTTCAAGAATTTCAGATATCAAATGTCCTATGCATTCCCAAAATCCAGAGGAAGAGATTACTCATTAGACGTTTCTTCAAGAAATCAGTCCGTAAATTACTTCATCTAAGAGAGTCTATTAAGACAGAGGAAATTTGAGCAAACTTTATACATGATAACAAGTATATGCAAGTGTTCCAAGTACATGAATGATAACCATTATGAAAGTGTTCCAAGTATAAAAATCTATTCCGTTTGCACTGTAACTCCTGAAATGTATCGCAGTACTAAAGGTATCACATTAGTTCATGGGAAATCCCCTTCAGGTACACGGCAAAACATGGCCGCTTTTGAAATCTTGTTCCCGACTTAAAAAATAAAATTCTAAATAAGTATAAAGAATTTAAATAATTGAATCATATCACATAAAAGGTCAATCAATAAGACATTGGAGTACAAAATCGATAATCGAAATCGGGATAAAATTGAAATCAAAATTAACAAAAAAAAAAAAAAAAAACCCCAGCCCCATCACATGAAAAAAACGAACTCCAAATTAGGAGTGATAGCAGGTGCCAAGGAAGAAAAATCATTTACTGCTTGCATGCAACACCCGTCGCTTCAATTCGGCAGAAATATTACATCCGGTTACTTCCATTATTAATGGTTGATTTTAAGTAGATTTGTAGACCGAATGCTGTCAATTGGAAAAAGTTACAAATTGATTTCGTCAGATTTTCCTTATGCGTGACTAGTGAAAAACACGTGACCAGAAACAGGCATTCCGATCACATCCGGTTACTTCCATTTCGAAAGATACAAGTATACTCGGTGGTTGGATGGTTCAAAAGGTCTAAGACAGAATATAAGTTACCATTTTGGACAATTGGACATCATAGTCTACGATGAGTTCCCCGCATCGACCGCAGAACTTCCTTAGCGACGATGTTAGTCGATCACAAACGTATCCCTGACCAATATCAGTGATTTTCAGCCGCAACCTTGACGATCTAAGACTCACAAAGTGAAAGAAGAGAAAAATTACTGCGGGTACTACCGATTGCATATATATACATTTTTAAAGTATCTTAGCTTAAGAAGTAAATTAATGGTCGATTTTAAGTAGATTTGTAGACCGGATGCTGTCAATTGGAAAAAGTTACAAATTGATTTCGTCAGATTTTCCTTAAGCGTGACTAATGAAAAACACGTGACCAGAAAAAGGCATTCCGATCTCCTCGCGCTTTATCCGCTTCACAAATATAGGACAGTTGGTCATGATAACGTTTAGATATCGCAATGCTTAATTTAGATAGTTACATAGTAACTTTTATACTTTTTTTGGCATATTACATCATTTAGATTTTGGATCACTGATGAGGGTTAAGTACCCGAAACGTGCATGTCTGGTCCACGTTGCCAATTTATCTGTTTTTAAATGATGCTATTCAATTTGAAGACGTTTACATTTTAATATCGCAGATCGAATATTAAGTTCTCATCAGTGATGCTTCCATCCAAAGAGCTTTTCATAAGCCGCCCATATTTATTTCAATATTAGCGCCCTCTACTAACATTTTTTATTTCAAATTTGTGTATTTACTTTACAGAGGGTAAGCGTTTCCAGATTTCCGGTAGTGTCGATTCAGGATCATACTCAAATAAAATCTATGTTCAAAATAGCATATGAAGGATTGTGCTTAGATGTTGACCTCCTTTAATTTCGATAATATGTTTGGATAAAATGACAAGTTTCCGAAATAGTCAAATAATATGTATCCCGTCAAATTGATAAAGTGCCAAAACAAAACTTCATGCGATAGAGCTGGAAAGAAGTAATTAATACAATAAAACATCCATTGTCACGGGGAACGAGTTTAATTCCTCCACACTGCAACAGAAAATGAGTGTTTAAATCAATAATGCGGAAGGGTTCCAACTCTATACCTTCTAAAGTAATGTCTACATAATATTGTGCACCTAAATACCAATTAGTGTGATGCAGTGAACTCTATGCCTTCAAAATTCCTAATGACCTTTCTGGATCCATGGATCCAGTGCAACAAAAAAAAAAACATACGCGATCACAACGTTTGGATACTTAGAATACGATGTGCCAGTTGTCTAAAACTTCTCACCCTCCAGCCGACTAAGCTGTTTCGTTGAGGATGCACCACCTTGTTTATTGTCTTAACAAATACAAATTAATTGACAGATACAAGAAAGAAACTAATGAGCGATGAAAAGAATCGATGAAACTGTACGTACTCCGTAGTAACAAAATTTCACGGATCGGTTTAGAAGTTTCCCCTAATTTTCCCGAAATTATTAGAGCAGTTGCATTTAGTTTACTTCTTACTTTTTACTTCTACTTTTACCTCACCTCTACGCCTCAGTGGTCACTGTGGTTAGGGATTAGGCCGTAGTATTTAAAATTCGTTTTCCATCCTGGTGTTTTAAAAAAAGACACCCTCCAGATAGGCGAAAACACACAAACATCAATTTTTGTATTGTTGTCAATGACATGTATTATTCTGAAATTTTATTTAAGGCACATATCCACTGTACAAGTCAGGGGAGACGGGAATGTGAGCTATTATAGCTAAGTCTTGGTTTAAATAGATCAATTTGAGCCGTTTTTCATTTCGAGTAATAAAGCCGTAGTGGAACTTTTTTTCAGTATGACAGGATACCTTTGGCAATCTCGAATAAATTGTGAGTGTATGCTTTTTATCTGGTATTTTGTCTCGAAAGGTACCAGTCCGCACACGTTAAACAGAATATTTCACAGCCATGGCTTTACATTGTTCAATACACACCTGTCCTGAGGCGATCCAACTACAGTTACCTTTTAAAGCTGACCTGTCACTTTTTTATAATTTAAATGTGAAAGTATAATCATCAGACGGACGGACATGCAGACGGAAAGATAATTTATTTATGTAGCAAAAATTACAATGCTTAATGTTTCTTCGTCCGAAAAGGGGAAATTTACATAAAATGTACCCGTTAGTTTTATGTCTAAGATATGAAATGTACCCGCAAAACGTCAGGGTAGGTCAGCTTTAAAAGTTAACTGTAGTCGTCAATACTCGAGACCAAGATTATGTAACCCCTAACCGCAGTGACCACTGAAGCGTAGAGGTGAGGTAAAAGAAGTGGTGAAGTAAACTAAATGCAACTGCTCTATTATAATAGGAACGTTCCGCTATTTTCGCAAAGAAACAGAAAGGGTCTTGATTGGTCAAGTCAATGTGTTATGCGTTCTAATGGAATTTTCCTACGGATAAAACAATTTATGAATGAATTGAAAGACGAAATCGACGGATTAAACCTGGATATTCACACACTACGAGAAAAAAATGCCGAAAGCAACGAAACGATCAGAAATCTCAAATCGAAATTAAATAAAGTAGAAAACGACACAAGAGAGGCATTAATCAGGAGTAATAAGAATGAGCAGTACTCGAGAAAAACGAACATAAAGGTGTGTGGTGTAAAGGAAGAAGTAAACGAAAATACGCTAGCAGTAGTACAAAGTGTCCTAAAGGATAAGGCGGGGGTTAACATCGAAAAGGAAGATGTCATTGCTGTGCACAGAATCCCTACGAAACACCGTGATCAACCGCAACCGATTTTACTGAAGGTGAAAAATTCAGAAATAAAATCTAAAATCATGCGCAAAAGGTCAGATGTGAAGAAAGCGGGCGGGAGTATTAAACTGGTGGACGATGTAACAGAGCGTAACACGACCCTTATTAACAGTCTACTGAGGCACGAACAGATCGAAGCTGCCTATTATCATAATGGGTCGGTATACGGAATAAGCGAAGGTAAACGCTATACATTTAACATTGAAGACGATATTACTTCAAAACTGCGTTCCGGAAAAGGTAGACCGATACGACCCCGGAGATAAGTGTTCCAGTGCTCCACGATATCCGATTATACTAGCTATCATGCGCTTTGGTTTTCGCGATGTGCGTGTGTGCAAAATGTCAATTCTGTACGAGTTTATGCTACGTTTCCTAAAAGGCAACGATTTATGTATCATGTTCAGTGACCATATCATGTTATAAGCTTTATTGTAAGTTCAAAGATTCATTATTTATTACCGCAACTCAGTAATAGCCCAAAACTCTTAAGCTCATATTGAATGTCACTTTATGTCATTTATTTCTCTCTATCTTTGTTTTTGTTTGTCTGTTTGCGTGAGTGCTGTGTGTATGTGATGTATCATAGAATTTTTATACACCTGAGAAACAATGGGTCATATATAGCATTCTTTATACTATGTGTTGTTACATGTTATGTGTTATTCTTAAGGAATAGATAAGTTAACAATATTGTCTGCAAATTGCAGGGGGTTAGGAGATAATAACAAAAGCGCTTCCTGTCTATAACTTAGATAATTTACATGAATTTGATGAACAGACTTTACAATTCACTATAAATGATCAATTGTTTTTTGAAATGTTATTGATGAACATTAGAAGCATGACAATCTCTTATTCCTCCTTCATAAAGAAAAATAAACTTGAAAGAAAACATAAGATTGAACAAGAGCTCCTTGAACTGAATGCGACCTATCAGAATGATGGAAATGATATTGATATAAATAACAGAATACATATACTAAATGAAGAATTGGAAGGTATTAGAGAAGAAGAATTAAAAGGTTTAATAATAAGAGCACGAACACGATGGATAGAAATTGGGAAAAACCCACGAAATATTTTTGCGCCCTTGAAAAAAGAAATTATGTTAATAAAAATATTGCAACAATTACTGACGGACAAGGACACAACATTACTGAACAAAGTCTTATATTAGAAAATATTAAGCAGTATTATCAAAACTTGTACACCAATAAAGATGAGTTTTTAGAAGATTCTGATTTAGAAATATTAATGGATGGCATTATTACCGAAAAAGTAAAAGATAAAGATAAGAATATGCTAGATAATGATATTACATTACAAGAAATTGGAATAGCAGTACGTAACTTAAAAAATGAAAAATCTCCAGGTCCCAGTGGGTATACAGCCGAGTTCTATAAATTCTTCTGGCCTGACATAAAATATTTCTTGTTTAGATCACTTATATTAGGTATTGAAAGTGGGAATCTCTCTTCTTCACAAAAACTAGGTGTCATTTCTTTATTACCTAAGGGAGATAAGCCCCGCAACTTTCTGAAAAATTGGAGACCTATTTCTCTATTAAATATCTCCTACAAAATTTTATCAAGCTGTTTAGCTAATAGATTAAAACAAGTTTTAAGTTACATGATTCATGAAAACCAATCTGGCTTTATCAAAGGTAGATATATAGGAGAAAATATTCGTCAACTTTATGATATAATGCAATGTTTAGAGGAAACTAACTCTTCAGGCCTCCTTCTTCTCGTGGACTTTGAAAAAGCTTTTGATTCTGTCTCTTGGAAATTCATTGATAATGTTCTTAAATACTTTAACTTTGGAGATAAATTTAGAAATAACATTAATTGCTTAAACAATGACTTTAAATTGTGTGTTATACAACATGGAACCTTCTCTAACTTCTTCAGTATAGGTCGTGGATGCCGGCAAGGCGACCCAATTTCTCCCTACATTTTCATTTTATGTGTTGAAATATTAGGACTTCTCATACGAAACAGTAAAAACATAAAAGGTATTAAAATTCTAAATGCTGAAATTAAAATCCTCCAATATGCTGATGACACAGCTCTATTACTAGATGGTTCAGATAATTCTCTCCGAAAAGCTCTATCTCTACTTACTCAATTCTCAAAATTCTCAGGTCTTAAACCGAATATCGAAAAAACAAAATGTATCTGGCTAGGGTCCAAAAAACATAGTAAAGATATTTTATGTAATGATTATTCGTTAATTTGGACAGATGAGGAATTCACATTTCTTGGAATAATTTTTTCAACCAATATGAATAAAATTCCAGAACTTAATTACCACAAAAAACTTAAAGATATAAAAAATCTTATTGGTCAATGGTCAAAAAGAATGTTGAGTCCCTTGGGTAAAATAACAGTAATTAAGACACTCATGTTACCCAAGTTAACACACCTTCTTATATCCTTACCCAACCCAGATCCAGATATTATTGATGAAATAGATAAATTTTTTTTCTCTTTCCTATGGAAACAAAAACCTGATAAAATCTCAAGGAAACAAATTATTCAAAATTACAAAAATGGTGGTCTTAATATGATTCATTTAAAATCATTTATGAAATCTATGAAAATAACCTGGATAAAAAGATTACTAATTTGTGATTCATCTTGGACCCTACTTTTTGAAAACATAACTAAAACTAAAAAAGATCAATTTTTCATATTTGGTTCAGACTTTATAAAAAATATTGCAAAACGTATAAACAATAGATTTTGGAAAGACACTCTTTTGTGCTATGTTGAATTTAAAGAAACAATCAAAAATCATGAAACTAATGAAGAAATTATGCACAATGAACTATGGTTTAACAATGATATAAAAATAGATAATAAGTCAATATTCTATGAATCATGGTTCAAAAAAGGTATCAGATATATTCATGATTTTATTGATGAAACTAGTTCACTTATTAGTTATGAACATTTTTGTCAAAAATTTGACTTTACTCCATCTTTTACACAGTTTTACGGAATACGACAAAGCATTACTAAAAGATGGCCATTGCTCTTCAAAAGTGAAGTTTCATCTTTCAAATTGTGCTTTCCGATCATCCCTTTATTTATCAGAACAATATTAAGAAATAAGAACAGTAAACTTTCAGTGTATGATGTCTTCATTTTTAATCTAAAATATAAACAGAATTATAAAGAAAAATGGAAATCATCTCTAGATTTAGATATTGATGACAATGATTGGAAACTCATTAATTTGAATGTTATTAAAATTACACACGATACAACTCTAAGGTGGCTACAATACAGAATAATCCATAGATGTATCGGAACAAATGATATGTTATTCAAATTCAATATGTTAAGTTCAAATTTATGCACTTTCTGTAATGAAAATCCAGAAACAATTTTACATCTTTTCTGCAACTGCAAACATGTCGAAAGTTTTTGGAAAGACTTAGAAATATGGCTTTTTCAAAACTGTAATATTCAAATAACTTTCACCAATAATGACATTTGTCTCATGAAAAAAATGCAAAAAAACCAACAGTTGGTAAATCTTGTAATAACCTTGGCAAAAAAACATATATATAAACAAAAAATGAATAAGAGTATCCCAATTATCAGAGTTTTTTTGATAGAGCTTAAGTCATATTACTTCATCGAAAAATCAATATATTTTCACAAAAAGAAATACTTAATTTTTAAGAGTAGATGGAACTTGTTGTCACACATATTTGATAACAATGAGTAATTTGTGGTATAAATGTGTGTATGAAAGATGTACCTGTATTTGTCCCCTCTCTCATTCTCTCTCTCTCACTCGCTCTCTCTCTCTCTTCTTCCTCTTCTTCTCCTTTCATTAAAAACCATTCTACTCTTACATTACGATATTATAGTATGTAAATTGTATGTAGAATGAAAAAAAAATAATAATAAATGATAAAAAAAAAATTTATGAATGAATATGAGTGTTTCATCTTGGGTTGTCTGGTGTAGTTTTACCTATTTTCTAGCTTATCAGAATTATCAAGACATAAGTTTCTATTTCTATTGTGTATCCATTTTTGTTTGTTTGGGTTTTTATTGTGAATTCAATGCATAGCTTTACTAGTACTACTAATAAACTTTACTCTTTATTTTAAGAGCTTAAATTTTCAGCCTATTTCGACGAAAAAAATTATTTCGAAATTAGATGAAATATTCAAAATCGACCAAGCTTTTTTGGAAAGCTTGCGCTTGTTACTAAATTTCGTTTATTATTATTCATATTTGATTTTGAAAGAAATATTTCAGGTGAGGTACATTTCCGCTTTTAAGGGTAGAGCGTTGATCTCCCAAGCGGGGTTCCATAAAACGCTGATATCTAAATATCGGGAGATTTGATTAGTGTTAGTGTTGACATAATTCAATTTCGTTATGAAAACAGTAAGTGCACAAAATTTGTAGGTGTAAATCAACCCTGAACAATAAAGGGATGCCGTGAATTAGAGATGATCGGATGCACGAAAGATCAGACAAAAAAAGTAAGTTGTAAGTCTTAAAATGTGTACATTTTATTTTTTCAATGACACGTCAAGGCATGTTTCGACATTGGAAGGTAGATGACGCGAAAAATACAAAAATGTATTCTCAAATTAGTTAAAAAAGATCCTGACGATAATCTCAACAGCAGTCACAATAGAGCACAAAATTAAGCATCGACGGACCCCTAGCAAGCTAGAGGTGGGACCAGGTGCCCGGGAGGAGTAAGCATCCCCTGTTGGCTAGCCGCACCTGCCGTCGCCGTCGATGTATTGGTGGGTGCGGCTAGCCAACAGGGGATGCTTACTCCTCCCGGCTAATTAAGGACTAATTTCCAAAGCAAATATTTTCTTTACACCAAAACTTGTATGGAAGCCTCAACGTGACCAGTGTTTTATTTCGATAAATTTCATTTTCGTGTCCGGGCAGCTCACTTCGGAATCCTGATTTATGTCATTTAAAATCCATTTGTAAATTTGTTTAAATCATCGAGGTTTATGGTTTCATTTTATCGATACAAAATATACTTTTAAGATGTGGCATTTTCTGCGTTAAATTTCTGCGTGACATCGCCGACTTTAACATTTATGAGCACTACGGACAACATTATGACTACACGTGAAAAATTAGCATTGGAAATTACCCATGTAAAACTTGCTTTGTCTATAAAGTTTTATTTTATTTATTAGATCGATCCAATCAGAAAGCGTAAATCGCGTCACGTGCACGCCGACTAAATTTCTAAAGACCGTCATCAATTCCGCCATTGCCATATAAATGAATTCGCATGTAAAAGGAGCCGTGAAACGCTAATTTTTTGCAACAAAAGACGGGATTCGCCTCGCTTTCTATGGCTTGATCAACCCTACAAATCTCTGTACACGGTCAGTAACAGACCTAATAATTAATAGTTTATATGCACTATGCAACTATCTATCATATAACATGTATTACTAAATTTTACGACTAAGCAAGATCATATAAGTTTTTGCATGATGAAGTAGTCAAAATTTCGTTTTCAGGTTTCCAAAGAGAGCTTCACTGACAGTAGATCTAATTATGGCAATTGCAAAACATCTGAGCGAATAATTTTGGAACACATCTATTTATAGAATTATTATTGTTACTGTTACGGGTATTCAACAAGTGCATTTATCGTATGTAAATTAATGTCATACATTATATATATTATCATATATTATCATAATATGCAAATACATCTGTCAGACATAATCTCTCGGTTTTCTTAAATTACAGCTTTCATTGAAAAAAGATATGATATAGGTTACAAATATAGATAATGACTATATCCCTATACATAGTAAATAGTAAAAAATCGATAATTCAGAAAATCATAAACCGAAGGCATACAAAATCAGGATAAAGGAGGAACCAAAGTAAACAATCGATATCCTCCTTCACATAAAAAGAAACAGACTCACAATGCGGGAATGACACCAGATGCCCAGGAAGTGTCAGCATCTCCTGCTTGCATGCAACACGCGTCACTTCAATTCGGTAGAAAAGTCTCATCCGGTTACTTCTATTTCGGAAGATACAAAAACCTTATGTGATTTGATGGTTCAAATTTTCTAAGACAGAATATCATCAACCATTCTGGACGGTGGGATACATTTATTTGCGATACTTATAATTTTTGCGAGTCTTTCCTTCAATTTAGAATTGGGGATCGCTGTGTTAAGTGTCGAATAATCAAAGGTTTGATTAATGGTGTGGATTTCAGATGTTTTAAAACTTCCTTCGAATCCTTTAAAATCCACATCTGGTTAATACCGCTTCGAGAATATATTGTCAAACAATATTTCGAAGTCCAGAACACTTTGGTTAGGCAATCGATACAGATTTAGTTGAACAATTTGAGGAACCATCGATGAAACATTGTTTGTACGGATTTTAAAGCATTTTAGGTATACAATATAAGTATGGTTACCGTAAAATTAAATCTTAATTGTCTGTGTCAAGGCCAAAAGAAGGTTTATTTGGGTGTAAGAGGATTTTCAGGTGTCGAATTCAAACTCTTGAACAAGGCTGTCGACATAGTACTTTGTGCAAGTAAATGTGTAGTTATTTAGGCTTTGTCTGAAGTATTGTCCCCTGGGTCAGCTCTGTGATAACATCATTGCCTTTTAAGATAGACTCGAACCTGGTGTTCACAGTTGCTTAGAAGTTGTAAATTTTTAAGTATAACCAAGACTCACAATCTCATTTTTATTCGCACTGGAATTATGGCTTATGGAATTTCGGTAAATAGTGTCATTTTCTAAAAAGATGCATGCAAATATGTACGTATATATACAAAGGTAAGGATGTCTTTTCACTTATTCAGAATGTATAAATGTATCTTCAATTGATCATTTTTGAAAAAAAAAATTACCTTAGTCGGTGGTCGCACAAAGTTCCTTTATATTGTGTTTATAACTACAGTATGCTGTTCTGATTGAGCTAGCGCACAGCGAACAATGTGCAGGCTATATACTTTTTATGCCTTTGCTAAAAGAACTCTTCAGTATGGGGGCGACAGCAAAGCATAAAAGCTTTTCAGTTGATTACAGTAACACTAATATAAGATAATGATATAAATAACAAAGAATATTTATCAAATACAAGCAATGCTATCTTGAAACATATCTATAAAATTAAGACTCCGTTCAACTAATATCTAAAGAATGCGTCGGGATTTTGGTAATTGATTTGGGATCACGGATTTCATTGTTAAGTATTTCTGTAATATGAGATATTTAGTTTAAGCAAAAGAAAATGTTTTAAGGAGAACAAAAAGGTTAAATGAAATAAAAAAGTATTGATGTCTGCAAGTTCCGAAAAGATTTTCTTCTCTATTTATAGGACGTTGAAATATGGATACTAAAATTATTGTAGATCAAATAAAAGATAGCTCCTTGATAGAAATGTTTACAGGGTATATTGCGTTGAAATAGCTTTGATAACATGGATAAACCGTTAAAGGTAGTATCGCCGGGTTGAAAAGTGCTAGTTTTATTTGATGCATTCTTGATACAACGGCATTGTTGCCGTATGAGCAATCTTCCAGTGACATACTAAAGCACTTTCCCTTCAAATTCAAGATATATAGCTATCAAGGTCACGGTCACGGTCATAAATGAAACATTCGCAGTCGAGGTCACAGTCTCACTCGCAAGGTCTTGTAATAAAGAAAAGACATGAAAGGAATTCCACATAATGATTCAAGAGATACAGTCAAGTGTAGAGTTTTGAAAAGTTTTGAAATCTAAGATAAAAAGGCAAGGTTACATTAATAGGCGTTGTAAAGAATCTAAGAGTGAAATATGGAAGCTCTATCCATTACGAATAAAGTGTATTACTTAAGTTTATGCTTTACGCTTTTGACAAATAGGTCAAACTTCAAGGTCAATCTCACTAGGTCAAAAGTCAAGGTCACTAATGAATGGTATGATTACAAGGTGTTTTGCACAAGAAAAATTAAATCCCACCTCTTAAGGCTGAAAAGATATTTTGAAGAAAGGATCAAGCAAAGATGATCGGATTTGGCTACACGTGCACTCGTGAACTCCTGGTCCACCAGCAGTAACACTCACCGAGTGATACAAATATTAGGTTTTCAAATTCATGGCATCATTCAATAACAGATTAATTTGCAGTATGCACGCCTCTACAGTGATCTTCGATTCAAACAACGATATTATTTGTATCATAGACAGATACTTCAATATATACCTTAATAAGAATTGTATAGTTATGTATTTACATGCATAGAACTTAAGGTATTCAATGGGTAATGAAGGGAATTATGTCAAAACATTGAAATTAAGTTTATCCATCATTAAAAATTTTACTGTGTCATATGATGTTTTAATATATTTTGTACTAGCCTGGTAGATATCGAAATGAGAAATACTTTGGAAAGGGTCATTTTAGGAGGTAACTCCCCTTGTTGAAAAATATAGAAAAACAAAACTTAACTGCAGAAAAACTAATTACTGAAATATTGATTTTTAAGCGAAATTTGCTGAAACATGTCTTTTGGAAATTTTTGAACAATGGATACTTGATGCCCTTTCGTTCTTTTGAAAATTGAAGGAAATATTACCTTTTTCCCATAGAGTTATGTGTAAACTGTAAGGGCCCGTAAGACTAAGAGTTAACTAATTTATTCACAATTTTTCAATTATCTTTTACATCATAACTATGATGTAATGTTAGGTCTCAGGATTCAATTAATGGGTGCTTCAATTACCCCTCATTACCCATTGGATACCTTAACAATAAAATTCTGTTTAGATTACCTCGCGATTTAGTTGATTTTCGCACAGTACTGTATGTTAAAACAGTTAAATTACACGCATGCAATGCATTCTCGTAGTTAAGTGATTTCAGAGTAACGGATATCTTCGTTCTATATTTGCAGCTTTTTTATTTTTGGTCATCCTATTGTTACGTACTCAGAATGGCAGGATTCTGTAAGTAGTTTTTCTTCTTGCCACAGATACTATTTTCTAAATGTATTTATCTCAAAAATAGAAACCAAATTGATGAAGTCCTTTCTCTCTTACTAATACCTAGATCTTTTTCTTTCTATGACTTTAAACTCGATTTTATTATGCTAATATTGCAAAAAGCTGAGTTAATTAAAAAAAATGTCTCTGATACCACTGATTAAACAAGGAATGCTCCAAGAAAAGCCTTCGGTCTAACAGAATTTCGTTTGCATCAAAGGACATTGTGAAATATCTTGTTACTGCATAACATTTAGTACAATGTTTACGTGAGGGTCCGGTAAATCGTTATGACAAATATGGATAATAACCATATCCCCATATACAGAACAAAATCGATATTTCAGAAAATCATAGTAACCAGATGACCTTTAAATATTTTGTGGGCAAATTTATCCTTTTTTATAAGTCCCTTCTATTAAGACACCATGTGTGCCAAAATTGTTTAAATGGTTACAGAGAATTAAATCGTAGCTTGTACTGAAAAGGACTCTCAGTCTTAATTCGAATCAACTGAATAACCAAAGGAATTTCAGAGACGACCACCAATATATACATTTGTCAATATTCAGTATGGTGTGTGCTGAAACATAAGTTAACAGAAGGAGTGAACGGGCTCTCAAGATCACATATACATGTTTACCAACCCTTTCACGAAGTGCGCGCGTACGTCCTACAAAACATGTTGATCAATATTTTAGCAAAAAGTATTCTGCGTATAACAAGTAAATTGTTATATTCTGCCTTAATTTAGGACACGATCTGCATGTAATAAGGAATATCTAAAGTTTCTACTATATTCTTCAAATATTTCAGTGGCCTTGGTGTTTCTGGCTATCGTTGTTGGTGTTGGGTCTGTATTGGCAGCAATTTTTAAATGTGATGGACAGAAGGTAACAAGATTACGTTTTGTTTCAACTAATGGTTAGCTCTGTCATAGTGCATTGTTCGTCACCCGTCCCGCGTCTATTGTACCCTTAAATATTTAAAACTTGTACACTATGAACCATAGCAACAATGTGTTCGTCATCCAGATCCTTTCAGAAATTGGTTGAGAATTAAACAATCTGAAATGTTACACCTCTTCAAAAATAGCTGCTGTAGTGCATCTAGACAAAATATATTAATATTTTAACCAAATATTGTAAACGATTTTTCAAAAATACTTCCTTTTAGGAAGTATCTTATTGTTATGGTAACTGCTTTACCCCTCGTCAGTGATCCTCAATCTAAACAATGTAATATGTATATATCTTTCCATAATCAAGCTGTGTATCAAAGGAGCTGTTAAGATAAGGGCTCTATTTAGCCCTGAAATCACTCGATTATTTCTCGCGCGCTGTCCTTCTATTTTAGGAAAAAAATTGGTCAGTGGTCAGGATAAAGTATTAGAAGATTCCTAGCAGGTATTTTACTGAAATAGATTTGGTGTTAGATGTTATAATTACGGGTTGAAGGGGCAAGGTTACTGAAGAGAGAAAACGATCGAAAGTTCACAAAAATGCAATGTTTTAGATAAATTTGATGTTGATGAAGCTTTTGTACCTTTTCAAGTCAATATTTGATAAATATAATTAAACTTGGGGTTATCATATCAATGTGATTGGCAAAATTCGCAATCCGGGAAATTGAAAACGGTTTTATTTCGTACTTATCAGCCACGTTTTGTAGCTCTCATGCGCGAAATACGCACAGTGTAGAAATAGACAATTTTCTTGTTTATTTCCTTCACAACGGTTATTATAAATATTTGATCAGAACATACTCAGAATAGATTGTTCTATGATTTTAAAAAGAAAAGAAGGCAATTTTAATCTATTGAACCGCTCTAAGGACTGATTCTAAAATAGTCATTCATCCATCCTCCCCCCCCCCCCTTTTTTTATTTTTCGTTTTTCACCCGTGGGACCCCCCCCCCCCCCCCTCGGCTCAGAACCCAACTTGGCCAGAAAATGTCTTTTATTGATATACATATTTGGTGAAAGATGCATTCTGAACCGAGGGGGGACAATGTTGTAGAAAACTTTTCCGTTTACCCTTGATTTCTTTATGAAAAACGCTTGTTTTGTCCTAAAATTCGGTCTTATTTTAGATAATTTATCCAACCTCACAGAAGATTCATATCTGGACCAATTTACTTGTTATTTTAACCGAAAAAAAATCTTAATTTTTGCATTTTTGAAATTTCGACTTTTCAGAGCAGATTTTACGTCTCATCTTAACAGCTCCGTTCTTGTTATTTTGTTATTTTGGGTTTTTATGAATATTATTCTTATCATCTATTTTAGATTTGATGATAGAGACTTTTTCCAAAGCGTTAGGCTAGAACTATAGGAAAAATATTTTTGTGTCATTTTAATTTACATGTCTTTATGACGTTCGTCACCCGTCCCGCGTCTATTGTACCCTTAAATATTTAAAACTTGTACACTATGAACCATAGCAACAATGTGTTCGTCATCCAGATCCTTTCAGAAATTGGTTGAGAATTAAACAATATGAAATGTTACACCTCTTCAAAAATAGCTGCTGTAGTGCATCCAGACAAAATATATTAATATTTTAACCAAATATTGTATACGATTTTTCAAAGATACTTCCTTTTAGGAAGTATCTTATTGTTATGGTAACTGCTTTACATACCGCCGCTTTGAACCTCAAAATATAGTGCTTTTTCTATTTTGGGGTTTTGCTGTCTGACACATGCAAGATGCAAGAATAAGAATATTCTCCTGCTTGAAAAAAGTTTCAATTTCATGTAAAGAAAATGCATCACAAAAAATCAACTATATATTTCTTTCTTTCACTGCTCGTTCGTGGCGTTTTAATATATTACTTCTAAAAACTTACATATACAGTCCTGCAACCCACTTGTTTGACAAAAAAGTGGATAGGATAGGATGTAGGATGCAGGATGTAGGATAGAAAGTGAATAGAATCTTATCCTATCCCATCCTATCCTATCCACTTCTATCCTATCCTATCCTATCCTATCCTATCCACCTCAATCCAATCCTATCCACCGGAAGCGGTTTTCTATAAATAAACTGCCGATTTAATACACGCATAGAGTGATTATTAACACAGCCTGATTAAAATGTGGACATGTATTTTGATCTATATATCTAAAACAAAAATAAACTATTTACTGAATTAAATACAGGTTTGTTTTTCAACGAAATCTTTTAACTATTAAGATTCTTATAATCATGTACATGTATTTTTTTTTTTTTTATCTAATTAGATAAACTTTGAATTTGATTGACATGACAATCTCAATACGTTACGGCAGAGCTATGATTTGCTTATCAATTAATGAACTGCTCCTATTACGCAATCATCTATCGCAATACTTCTCTCTCTCTCTCTCTCTCTCTCTCTCTCTCTCTCTCTCTCTCTCTCATAAGTACATGTAAATAAGATAATAAAATGATATATATAGCGCGGAACTGGTTCGAAAACAAAAATGAGCTCACAAAATCAGCAATAAGAATATGAAAATAAAATAGAGAAAAAAAAATGTAGATCGTGTAAACCATGTACATAAAACTTAAAAAAAAAGTACATGGAATTCAATGAAAAAATGTTCAAAAGTCAACAACAACATAATTATGTTATCCAGTCCACATTGTATACCCCAAATAAAGGCGGCGGTACATCGGTTGTAAAACATTAATGTTTATCTTTTATCTTTTGTATAAATTTTCCCCACGTACCGATGCAAATTTACAACCTGCTCTAACTGTAAGCCCCGCCCTTGATCGATTTCGGGTCAGCTGTCAATCATTATCTATCTAACGGACTTGTGACCGGTCAACTGTGTGATCATCCAAGCGTAGAGAAGTTCAGAAGTATCATGGTTTATACAGATATATCAGGCCAATTTAAATTTGATGAGTATCATCGCTAAAAAGATATTGCGTACATGTTTTTTTTTATGCCCCCGGAATCAAAGATTCGGGGGCATATAGTTTTTGGCCTGTCCGTCTGTTTGTCTGTTTGTCTGTTTGTCCGAAAAACTTTAACATTGGACATAACTTTTGAATGGGAAGTGATAGGGCTTTCATATTTCACATGTGTATTCCTTGTGACAAGACCTTTCCATTGATACCAAAATTTTTGACCCCGTGACCTTGACTTTGACCTTTGACCTACTTTTCAAAAACTTTAACATTGGGCATAACTTTTGAATGGGAAGTGATAGAGCTTTCATATTTCACATGTGTATTCCTTGTGACAAGACCTTTCCATTGATACCAAAATTTTTGACCTTGTGACCTTGACCTTGACCTTTGACCTACTTTTCAAAAACTTTAACATTGGGCATAACTTTTGAATGGGAAGTGATAGGGCTTTCATATTTCACATGTGTATTCCTTGTGACAAGACCTTTCCATTGATACCAAAATTTTTGACCTCGTGACCTTGACTTTGACCTTTGACCTACTTTTCAAAAACTTTAACATTGGGCATAACTTTTGAATGGGAAGTGATAGGGCTTTCATATTTCACATGTGTACTCCTTGTGACAAGACCTTTCCATTGATACCAAAATTTTTGACCTTGTGACCTTGACCTTTGACCTACTTTTCAAAAACTTTAACATTGGGCATAACTTTTGAATGGGAAGTGATAGGGCTTTCATATTTCACATGTGTACTCCTTGTGACAAGACCTTTCCATTGATACCAAATTTTTGACCTCGTGACCTTGACCTTTGACCTACTTTTCAAAAACTTTAACATTGGGCATAACTTTTGAATGGGAAGTGATAGGGCTTTCATATTTCATATGTGTATTCCTTGTGACAAGACGTTTCCATTGATACCAAAATTTTTGACCTCGTGACCTTGACCTTTGACCTTTTAACCCAGTGACATCACATGTACTTAACAGAAAATAGTGTTCATACTAACAAAGATGCCACCGGGGGCATTCGTGTTTCACAAACACAGGCTTTATTTCTTTCTTTTTTTTTTATATAGGAAAATTATATGTTGATTAATACATGATAGTTTAAACGATAAAAAAATCTCATAATAGATATTTAGCAATTATCAGAGGAAAAACTTCATTTAAAATTGGTTATGAGAAAAAAATTTGTAGCCACCAACGACTTACTTCAGCCAACATCGGAAATACGCATTTTCGCAGTCGGCCTTTATCGAAAATCTATACAACGACATTATCCTCTAATTTAGACCAGTCAACATTTCAATAAAAAAAAATACAACTCCTTTCCTATCTCCTAAAACTATAAATATGGCTTCTTGTATAGTATCTTGCCTATGATGTCGTGTGATAGGAAAAAATATAGTTATTTACGATAGGAGTTTCAGAAAAAAACAACATGTTAGAAAACCGATAGTGCAAAAAAAAAAAAAAATGCTAGCACCTTGTTCTGCTACTTCATACGGTTCCAAATAAGTCCGTCTCTTTTTTTTATTTATCAAGGACGGGTATCCAAACAAAGATGAATCGTATGAAAAAAAACCGGCATTTTCTTCAGAATTTGAATAAAACAGTTAGACAATAATACCACCTTGATTCATCTTTTTTTCAGTTTCATTACTCTCAGTGCCGTTGTTTAATGACCAAGGTGTATAATGTATATAGGCTGTATAGGAAAGCTTCATCAGTTGAAAAGAATCAATCAATCAATCAATACTTTATTCTCATCACTTTTTTTTTACAAAAGTATATTAGAGAAATAGACAGTACAATGATGTTATAATATACAAAGCATATTTATATGCATGCGTGAACATATCACATAAATGATAGAGAAGTGTGGCGTCAACATGAAATATTTTGTGAACTGCAAACCAAAAACAGTCATAAACATTTTTGATTAACAACCCAAAAAAAGATTTTATGGAGACAGTATAATAACATAATAATAATAAAGTTTCATGATAAGCATGTGATTTTGCATTACGGGGAAAAATTATGGGGGAGGGGGGGGCAAACTTTATTTATGTTACGGATAAAGAAGATACATAATTTTCTAAGTACAAATTGTTTCTTAGATGCCATTATATTTTTAAATGATATTATATTTGTTGTTCTTCTTAATCTGTTTGGAATTAATCGCTGTCCTTCTTCTCTTGAAAATGAACAATTTAAAATGAAAATTCATCGCCGAATCCATGTTGATTACATTTCATACATTTTTTTTTCATCTCTGGAAACACGTCCGACTTCAACAGGCAAATGATGATTTCAAGTCCTGAATTTACAAAAAAAGTTATAGCATAGTTGATAGAAAATTAAGGTACATAAATTCCAGAGGTGGACCCCCCCCCCTCCCCCTGGAACCGCGCTTGCAAAGAAACACAAATCAATGAAATAATGACAAAAAACCCTAAACAAAACTAGAAAGAAAAACTACATGACTTTTAGGAGGATAGCCTACATGTAGTAATAAAATAAACTACCTTTTTTCCCCACTGAATTCCAAAAGTAGACCGGTGAACGCCAAACGAGATATACATCTGCCTATACATCGTACATGTAGACAATAATGCAGCATGGAACTATCTTATATCGTTACATGACATACATGTAGATGGCATTTTGTAGTTAAACAATGGAGATAGGGGAAATCAGAAAATGCATCATCATGTGTTTTTTTCCGCCTCTTTATCTCAATTATCAAGCATTTAGCGTTGATATACCTGTTTGCCACCTATAGTTTAAACGAACGTTTCCCGTGTCCGTTTTTTTGTACATGTTTTTAATGTAAAGAATATAGATATTAGAAAAGAGTCTTGCATATCTTACATTTATATAAGTCCTTGATTTACTTCATAATCCGATGAAAACTGATTTTCATAGGTCAATTAGATTATCGTTTGTTTGTTACATTCATTCAATAATCTGTCCAAAGCAGGTGATGTTTTGACAAGTATACAAACATATCAATCGATATGTACATGAGTGACGTGCAAGGTGTGAAAATCAACCAGGCATGATATCGCCATGCCCAGGTAGACAATATTTGATTATTGATTAGCCAAAACTAGAGTACTGTCAGCGTAAAGTGCATGTTTCACATAGATTACATGCGAATTATATGAATTCAACAAAAGTTCTTCAAATTTAAATAATTCAAGAGAAGGACTACCTGCAATAAAATTAGACGTTGAATGAGAAACAAACAGGGAGAGAGGGGGGATCCTGAAATAAATAATGAAAAAAATATCTCCCGAAAAAGTTGTGACAAGTATGCGCATGGTGATGATCGACAGCCGAGAGTCTTATTTATATCATAGAGTGGAGAACTTATAGGTATGGGGAGTATAAATAAGGTTTGCTAAACGTCGTACAATATAAATAAAGTCTAAGTTTTTAAAATAAGGTTGTCTAAACGCGGATCTAGTGGGATTCCTTCCCCGGGCCGGAATCCCTCTATTTTTTTTTTTTTTTTCGTTTATCTTTTTTTTTCTAAGCCATAAGGCTGGAACCCTTGGCAAAATTTTAGATTTACGGTGGAAATAAAATAGTTTCTATTTTGACTGTTGAAGTTATGCCTTACAAGTTTACAAGCTTATTTCAATCTCATCATAAAACACATATTGAGGCAATTGACAACAAATACATAGTCAAATGGAATAAATATGTTTATGATTTAATGATTTATTTGACGTTCGATGGCCTCATACAAAACCTTATCCATAGCAAAATGCAGAAGATTGATCGAATCTGTTTTAAACAATCATTGAAAAATGTAATGCTACCCCTCCCAGTGGCGGATCCAGTGCCCCCTTTGCCGGGGGTTCAAGGGGCGTATTTTGCCGATATCAATTGAAATAGGCAAAAATAATAGGAGGGGACGCAAATCCGCCACTGCCTCCGCTTTTACATGTACAAGTGCGTTATAGAAAGACTTGTATATTTCAGAGTTTATAAATTTTCAAAAATTAAAATCGGGGAGCACTTTTCGTGAAATTGTGTACAGAAGTAAATTCTTGCATACAGGTATCAGGGACATATATAACTAATATGATAAAATATAAATTACATATCTCTGTTATATGTAAAGGTTGGTACACGATTTTCAAACACCCCGAGATATGGTCTCGAGCATCACCAAGTACTCTTAATTTACGGCATGTATGAAGGTGCAGGTACCGTTTACGCATGGGTGAGTTTGCCCAGGGTATTGATCGGGGACGTATATAACTAAATTATACACATAGGGACGTATTAATACGTCTCTGTCCCTTTGCATCGAGAAATAGAATGAATAAAAAAATTACACTTTCAATTTTTTTTATCTCATTCTTCTATTTTATATTTTATTCATGAATATTTATTATGTCTTATAGATATGTGTTTAAATAAGATATTGCCCACATGTATTTTTAAAACGTCATTATTACCATGATTACATGTATTAGATGTGATGAATCCATGTTGCTACACTGCATGTAGAAATGTACAAGTTTATATCTATTAATAGCACGCCGCTAGCTTCCGGTGGATAGGATTGGATGGAGGTGGATAGGATAGGATAGGATAGGATAGGATTGGATTGGATTGGATAGGGTAGGATAGGATAGGATAGGATGGGATAGGATAGGATTAGGTGGAAAAGAGGTGGATGTAGGATGTAGGATGTAGGATAGAAGTGGATAGAATTGTCAAACAAGTGGGTTGCAGTACTGTATAAGAGTTGTCTCCGTGGCCAGGTACGAAAGTTCATCGACAACACCATTTAAGGAAAGATCTGTAGATATTGATAAAAGCCATGTTGATTTCCTTATAATATGAATAATTTTGAATACATATACGAATTCTCATTACGATTGGTCAATAATAACCTTCTAAATGGCCTTTTGAACAACGTAAGGTTCTAGGTAACGGAGCAGCTAATAAAAAGTAACGACGTCGTCAGATGTCCACTATAAATTTGAAATTTAAAAAGAAATAACAACACCTCTCATCTGTATAAAATTTAAATATCTTTTCATATATTTTGATAAGGAACATATGTTCTATTTTCATGTGCATTTCTACTTCTGTATCATATTGTGGTTTCATCTTTGAATCATTCAAAGTCATGTCACCATTTAGGGAGAAAACGGCATCACTTTACTTATTTTCGTTTACTTTTTTGTTCAACTCCAACCAAAATCGCGTGCTTATGTATCTAATCATCATAAAAACACATTCCTCCTATTCTAGCAGCATTAGTTTTTATGTATTTTGTCCATATCAAGATACATCCATCAGCTATTAAGTCTCCGTCTGTTTTATTCGACTGTCTGGTGCTCCGTAAAGAGCGCTGACGTTATCAATTTTTGGTTGATTTGTTCAACAATTTCATGCATAACTCATCATAAAAGTCGTAAATCAGGTCCAATTTTGTTAAAACTTTAAATTTTTCATAACAAATAATAGTATTATTGTTATAGGAAGTTTAATTGATGGTCAAATATTTTTTTCTAATCTTATTCAGCAATTTTATGAAAGGGGTAGGTTTATTTCAACAACTCAAATTTTACTGCTCCGTAACCTCTACCCTTCATGTTTAAAGGTGACAATTATGCCCTTTTAGCAATTATTTTAACCTGATATTTTTTTGTTTTCTCTTTCTGAATGTATCCCTTTCATTTCTAGAAAATTTCATTCGCATACGACTTCAAATGCGATTTTTAAGCTATGTGTCCACAAGCTTTTGGAACGACCCTCGTATATAAGCCGAAATGATGAGAAACGAAAGAAGAAACGAAGCATGATCTTGTTGAAAGAAATAGGCAATTCTGGTAAATGAAATGGGAATTTTTGGAAATTACCTGGGATAATAAACTTAATGTTACGCTGGAACTACATGTTACTGCTCTTTTATCAAATATTTTGTATATTGTTATAAGTAATTTCAAACGTTCTAGTGCATAGTGTCTGCAGAACCAAATTGGTTAATTAATTTAAAACACTGCTCCGTGTTCAAGTCGTGAGAACAAACGTAATGTAAAGTATACCACTAGTAGCAAATAAAATATAAACATTTTGTGCTGTTTATAGAAAACATATAGTACATAAAAATGAATATTATCAGCTTCACATGCATAATTATGTATCATATGTATAGAACTAGAAAAAAGTCATCATTGATTCATCATTACATAAACAACTAAATTATTCAACATTCATCTGCCGACAATAAATTTTGAATAGAAGTATCGCTCAGGACCTTCAGTCCTTTGATAACATGAATTCTCTGTACGGACCAAATTTATTTGAAAGAAGCATAGACTAGTTTGAATATCTGATATGTTAATGAAAGAATGCGGATAGAAATAAATCATACCGGTGAAAATCACCTTCCGTTGTCATGGTAATATTTTAATGGCCTTCGTCCTCCCCCACAGTCATCTAACTTCAACATATATATTTTATAAAAGAACTGTACAGTTTTTAGATATGACGGGATGTCAATTCATAAAAAGGATTATATAAATGACAAATATGGATAATGACCATATCCCTGTATAGAGACCAAAATCGATAATTTAGAAAATCAGAAACCGAAGACATACAAAATCAGGATATAACAGAAACCAAAGCAAACAAACAAAAACCTCCACCATACAAAAAGATGCGAACTGCCTATATGAGAGCTTAAATGAGGCTGATTATTCCTTTCCATCACGTATCGACACATTTTCATATTGTTTGAAATACTATTAGCCATCATTATGTCATTTCTTTTTTTCTTTTTTGGCCTTTTGAAATTGTAAAAGCTCACTTACATTATAGAAAAAAAGGAGGTGATCTCCATCAACACCATGTTGCATCACCCACAGCGAAACCCATTTCAAAAACACCAACACACGACACAGAAGCATCAAACACAAAGAACTACACATACACCTACGAGACCAATAGGCGGCTGGTGCCGACTTAGGACTGCCATCTGCCATGAAAACAGCAGAAGATGTGGTTATCCGTGATTACGAGCGCACCATCGTCCCACTTTTTCGATTTCCCAGAGGTCTCGAAGATCGTACAATTTTGGTGTAAAACAACCTCCTAACTGTCAGATGACATCACACAAACAAGACCGCCAATAGCAGGGACCCAAGCAACACAGATGAATATCTAAACGGATATAAAGAAGGACGTACGTAATACAATACGTGCTCTGGCAGCTAAGGCAAGCATATACATGTTATAGCCCGAGGAGTCTGACTGAAATACAGAGAGGTCAGTTTGTCGGGGCCCTATCTTCTCTAAAGAGGTTTTGACAGGGCCTGTCATTGTGTTCCGTCGTCTCAGTCAGTAGAGTGCAAGTTTTAAGAATGCACTGGTACAAGACTGTAGATTGGTCAAGTACTAAGCCTAGTGTCCGTCTGGTGACATTATAATTAGGATCATATCCACGGTAGAAAAGGCGTTTGATGATTTTTCTACGCATTTTCGATGGTGATCTTGCTACATTTGATCCTTCTTATTATGTTAATTATGTCACCATAAAATGCAGGTTGTGTAATATCAAAAGTAATGTATTCTGTTGCTTTTATTGGTGGGAATTTCAAACAAATTTGACTATATTTTTCGTAATATTTCCAGAAAGTCTTCACTTGTTTATGAAAGCGAAAACATTGACCTAAAAGTTTCTTGGTAATTTGTAAATTTGTACTTTGAAAATCCGAAACATCAGTACACGCTTTAGCATACCGGATGAGTTGTGAAATGTAGATACCATAGGACGGTAATCTAGGAACATCACCATCAACCCGGAGGGAATTTACTATGTTGAATCCAAAATCATCTCTTTTGTCATACACACTTGTATGAATCTCTTCCTCCATTAACACCATTGATATTTAGGTCCAAAAATGGCGTTTCTCTGTTCGTAAGGTTTGCCTTGTTTAGAATCAATTCTTGTGGATAAATAGCATTTTTATACTTTTCAAAAACAGGATTGTCGATAGTAAGAATATCATCAAGGTACCTATTACCTAGATGATAAAAAATTTCATATCATATTGTTTGAACCATCCAACCAAAGATTGTACTCTATGTCTTCCGAAATGGAAGTAACCGGATGTGACAGTTCTACCGAATTGAAGCAGCGGGTGTTGCATGCATGCAGGAGATGCTTACTCTTCCTGGGCACCCGGTCTCATTCCCAAATCGGGAGTTCGCTTCTTTTCATGTGGTGGAGGTTTTTGTTTGTTTGCTTTGGTTCCTGTTTTATCCTGATGTATGCCTTCGGTTTCTGATTTTCTAAGTAATCGATTTTTTGCTGTATACAGGGAAATGGTCATTATCCACATTTGTCATTCTTTGCTTTTGAATATTTTTGATAAATTCTATTTCATACGTGTATGAAAATAAATCTGCAGCAAGAGGCGCACAATTTGTACTCATAACAATTCCTTCAACCTGCTTGTAGAGTTTCTGTCCAAATTTTAGATAAATATTGTCCAAATGGAAGGACAAGGCAATACACAGGTCACCATATGTCCATGATTTGTATGATTTGTAATCTGTGGCGGAAAAGAAACCCTTTGATTCAGATGATTTTGTACAAAAAGTGTTCTCCTCTCGATCAAAACACTTTTAAATGGGCTTGGACAATCGATCATTTATTTTGTTGTGAGTAAGCGTGGTGTTCATATTAGAAAAGTCTTATGAAGAAATCGTAATTGCCTGAATATTTCTTGATTTCATTACGTCAATTACATCCCCTAAAGTTTTAAATGACCAGAAGAAGTTTACACCATTCCTGTTCATGACAGATTCACAGTATTTGGACACTTGTTCCTTTATAGCCGTGAGTGCTGACGTCAGATTTCAGGAAGTAACAATTTCATAATGTTTGACTATGTGAGATCTGATAGAAACTGATTTCATTCTTTAGACTGATGATCACTGACGAGGGTTAAGAATCCGAAACGTGCATGTCTTGTCCAAGCTGCGGGTTTATCTGGTTTTAAATGATGCTATCGAATTTGAAGACGTTAAACATTTATTTCATTATTAACAGGATATGTTTTAAAATACATTTAACCAAAGGAATAATAGGTATGATGTAGTGTCTCTTATCATTGCAGTACTTTCACATCTTTACGTGAAATAGAAAAGATCAATCATGACCGAGCTCGAACTTACTCTTAAACTTTCCAAGACCAAGTTGTGTAATAAATCCATCTCCATATCTCTATCCCTTCACAAAAGTACCAGAAAAGTGAATTTCAACCAAACTAGAAGCTTACCTAGACCACAGTGACTGTTATACGTCTTCAAATTAATAGCATCATTTAAGAGCAGATAAATTTGCAGCAAGGACGAGACAAGCCTGTCTCGGATACTTAACCCTCGTTATTGATCCAAATCTCAACAATGTGAAATGGTCAATCTGTAAATCAATTTTGTTCTTAATATCTCTATCCTCTGCAGAAAAAAGTCCATAAAAGTAAATTTCGTAAGTCATTAAGGGGGATAGCTCCTTCCAAAATACGTCGGCCGTGACAAAACACGAAATTACTATAGTAAACGTATTCAGATTCAATAGCATCATTTAAAAACAGATTAATTTGTAGCATGGACCAGACCTGCACGTTTCGGGTACTTAACCCTCGTCAGTGATCCTCAATCTAAACAATGTAATATGTATATATCTTTCCATAATCAAGCTGTGTATCAAAGGAGCTGTTAAGATAAGGGCTCTATTTAGCCCTGAAATCACTCGATTATTTCTCGCGCGCTGTCCTTCTATTTTAGGAAAAAATTGGTCAGTGGTCAGGATAAAGTATTAGAAGATTCCTAGTAGGTATTTTACTGAAATAGATTTGGTGTTAGATGTTATAATTACGGGTTGAAGGGGCAAGGTTACTGAAGAGAGAAAACGATCGAAAGTTCACAAAAATGCATTGTTTTAGATAAATTTGATGTTGATGAAGCTTTTGTAGCTTTTCAAGTCAATATTTGATAAATATAATTAAACTTGGGGTTATCATATCAATGTAATTGGCAAAATTCGCAATCCGGGAAATTGAAAACGGTTTTATTTCGTACTTATCAGCCACGTTTTGTAGCTCTCATGCGCGAAATACGCACAGTGTAGAAATAGACAATTTTCTTGTTTATTTCCTTCACAACGGTTATTATAAATATTTGATCAGAACATACTCAGAATAGATTGTTCTATGATTTTAAAAAGAAAAGAAGGCAATTTTAATCTATTGAACCGCTCTAAGGACTGATTCTAAAATAGTCATTCATCCATCCTCCCCCCCCTTTTTTTTTATTTTTCGTTTTTCACCCGTGGGACACCCCCCCCCCCCCCCCCTCGGCTCAGAACCCAACTTGGCCAGAAAATGTCTTTTATTGATATACATATTTGGTGAAAGATGCATTCTGAACCGAGGGGGGACAATGTTGTAGAAAACTTTTCCGTTTACCCTTGATTTCTTTATGAAAAACGCTTGTTTTGTCCTAAAATTCGGTCTTATTTTAGATAATTTATCCAACCTCACAGAAGATTCATATCTGGACCAATTTACTTGTTATTTTAACCGAAAAAAAATCTTAATTTTTGCATTTTTGAAATTTCGACTTTTCAGAGCAGATTTTACGTCTCATCTTAACAACTCCGTTCTTGTTATTTTGTTATTTTGGGTTTTTATGAATATTATTCTTATCATCTATTTTAGATTTGATGATAGAGACTTTTTCCAAAGCGTTAGGCTAGAACTATAGGAAAAATATTTTTGTGTCATTTTAATTTACATGTCTTTATGACGTTCGTCACCCGTCCGGCGTCTATTGTACCCTTAAATATTTAAAACTTGTACACTATGAACCATAGCAACAATGTGTTCGTCATCCAGATCCTTTCAGAAATTGGTTGAGAATTAAACAATATGAAATGTTACACCTCTTCAAAAATAGCTGCTGTAGTGCATCCAGACAAAATATAAAATATTTTAGATTTGATGATAGAGTCTTTTTCCAAAGCGTTAGGCTAGAACTATAGGAAAAATATTTTTGTGTCATTTTAATTTACATGTCTTTATGACGTCTACCTTAAAATGCTCCCCCGGGTCGATCCTGGTGGTGCTTGTTTCAGGTTTTTTTTCGTGAAAATGTGTTGTTTTTATTTTTGTCATCTTAAGTGCATGATTTGATTTTAATTAACTTCGCCAGGATAGAATTATACCAAAATTGTATTTTTGTGCTATCTTTGTCTGATTTCCCATAGAATCCTATACAAGTAAGAGTGTTTAACATCTTCAAATTGAATTTATTATAATTTTGAGATGCGCCCTCGAGTCGAACCTGGTGGTGTTAGTTTTAGTTTTTGTTATCATGGACGCAAAGGTTCATGATAATATCTTTATTAAAAATCGCCTAGACAAAATAACGTTTTTATTTTCGCCTTTAGATTCAGCCTCCTTATAGGGTCGTCTTCAAGAAATCAGCTGCAATTCGTAGAAAAGTAAAATATGAAAACACAATAAACGAAATTACCTGAAAAGTGTTAACAACGTATATTCACACATGAAAATAAATAAATTCTCACAAAAATTAATCTATTATGTACATTAGGATAACATTATCAATATCCGTTCGTGTCATAGTCCCTATAAAGTACGCTGTCCGAAATCCGAAGTCAGCGAACAAAATTTAACGCGAATACGTAGACAAATGTAATAGTTACCTCAATATAAGCAAAGTTGGTATCAAAAGCGAAGAGAATGGTTGCTCGATTCGATTCCATCCTGACATTTTGCCACTTTTGGAAAGTTAAGACTAGGCGAAAATTTAAACCAATCCGTATTAATAGATTCTGAATATCACCAGAAGACTAAAATTTTCTCAAGCCAAAATCGGATTTACATGATAGACATGAAATATTGATAATACATAACTAGGTAATCAAAATTGATATACATCAGGCAAGCAACTTCTTTCTGTGTAATCAATAAATAAAACTTTATAGTCAGCATTATTACATTGTTGTTTATTTGTATCTCATCAATTTTCTAAACAATAGTTCAATTTAATGAGAGATAAATAAAGAAGGTAAATGCTTATGAAAAGATAGAGCAATTTGTTTCTAGTCAAAAAGACATCAATGGCTAGGATCTTGAACTTTATTTAGTCAGAATCTGATTCAGTGGCGTAGTCATTGGAGGGATCATATTGTTCATCGCGCTTCTGGGCCTTTTCCTGAGTTTTTATCAATGGCAAATATGGATAATGAACATATCCCTGTAAACAGCACAAAATCGATAATTCAGAAAATCAGGAACCGAAGGCATACAAAATCAGGATAAAACAGGAACCAAAGCAAACAAACAAAAACTTCCACCACACGAAAAGAAGTGAACTTCCGATACGGGATTGAGACCAGGTGCCCAGGAAGAGTAAGCATTTCCTGCTTGCATGCAACACCCGCCGCTTCAATTCGATAAAACTGTCACATCCGGTTACTTCCATTTTGGAAGACAAAGAGTACAATCTTTGGCTGGATGGTTTAAATGGTCTATAACAGGATACCATCCTCCATTCTGGAGAGTGGGACATTATAGTGTATGAAGAGTTCCCCATATCGACCGTAGAACTTCCTCAGTGACGATGTTAGCCGGTCACGAACATATCACTGACTGAGAAGCTTATCTGAAAGACGCCCAGCTCTCAGAACAAAATCCGTATATTTGGCACTTGCTCTGGCAGAGCGTGTCAACTGAGATATGAACTCGCCATAAACAGGCGATGAAGGGATGTTGCTACTCAGAGAAGAAAAGTTTGTAATAATGACATTAAAGTCGTCACGTTTGTGAAGTGTTCAGGTGACCATCAGTGCCGTAGGACAACATTATGTCCAAATAGGATGCTGAATTATTCGTCTCTGTGGTTTCTTTGACTTCAAGCTCCGAAAGATAGATACTGTTCAGGTAATCCGCCGCGAATTTTGGATTATTGATGGACAACACATCGTCTATGTATCTGTAAGTGAAGTTGAAGTCAGAAGCTAAGTATCTTTGCCCTTCAGAGACCAAAGATTGAATGAATACAGCTTCGCACGAGTAAAGGAAAATGCCAGTAAGGAGTGGAGCACAATTGGTCCCCATTGGAATTCCGACAAGAAGTAGGTGCGGTAACCAGCCATATCGGTCCTATTTTCAAGGTTGTCCATATATCCATAATATTCTAGTTTTAAAATGTCAAATGTTTGGTGAATCCATATCAGGAAAGCTTATTTTGATTTCACAGTCCTATATTGAATACGTCGCTAAAAACGTCTTAAAACTTTGAAATTATTAGAAATAATAAATGAGCAAAATTTCGATAGAAATTAATGAAATTAAGTATCGATCCAAGCCTTGCCCATGAAAATTTTTGTACCAATCGATGGATTTCTGATCGGCCTTTAAATTTGCATAAAAGATATCGTGGGCGAGGCCTAGATCATAGATGAATTTCGAAGATTGAATGTGGAATTGCAGTGTAAAGTGTCAAAAAATCAAAGGCTTTGATCGAATGGACTCTACTAAAATAAGCAGATTTCAGATGTTCTTAAAGTTCCTTCGAATTCTTTAGAATCGACATCTGGTCGATACCACTGCGAGAATATACTGTCGAACAATATTTTTGAAGCCCAGATTTGATTTCAGATACAGAGTTGGTAGAACATTTTGAGGAACCAGCGATAAAACGTTGATTGTACGGATTCTTATGCATTTTAGGTATGCAGTATAAGTATGGTAAATCTAAATCTAAATTGTTAGTGTCGAAGCCAAAGGAAGCAAGAGCTGATTTGTGATTATCTTTTATTTCAGAGTTACCACAGATATTGAAACGCACACGCTACGAAGTCCCGAGATTTCGTGCATAACATCAATATCATCACTCATTTTTTCCCTTAAATGAAAAATCACGCTGGTAATTCACATAGAGGGCCTTGGTTTTATAAAGCGCTGAAGTCATTGGATATGTAATTTTTCTCAACAATCTGATAAGAATATTTTTAGTTTTATTCGTTTTGAAGAAATAATCTGTCGTAGTTGAATCTATTATTATTAGCCATTATTGTCGATTCTTCATACGATACCTTACTGGTACTAGACCAATCTACAGTTTTGTGCCAGTGTCTTTCCCAAACTTGCACACTGGTCAACCTAGACGAAGGGACTCCATGACGGGCCTTGTTTGAATCTCGTAGGAGAAGACTGGGGCCTGATCCCCTGTTCTTTTTTTAACAGAAGTTGAATAAAGCGTCGCGCGGCAAAAGAATAAAGCGACTTACGACTCTGAAAAAACAAAATTCAATAAAGGGACATATTATAAAAAAATGAAGTTTTTTTTTCTTTGAGAGAAGCTAGACACGCTAAATGGACAATGCATTGTAGTTGTAAATAATCAGTACAATTCACAATTAATTTAAGATTATAAAATTATACCTTTTAATCTTCTTTTGCGTTGCTTTACCCGTTGGATTTTGAACAAGTTCCTTCTAGACAGTTCATATAGAAAATACAGAATTAAATTTATCAATGTAAAATATTGAAAGCATCAGTCATAACTTTCTTTTTATGCATGTTATACCTCCACAAGAGTGGTGCTTGAATAGTTTAGCCAACTGAAAATAAATTGTCATTTGAATTTTAAGAACTGCAGTCCAGAGTGAGGTGCTAAATAAATGTTTTGACGTGATAATGATTTCGTTAAAACTTTCAAATATTTAAAAAGAAAGATAACATTAAGGTATCCGTTGTACAAATAAATATCAAGTGAGTTATAGTCATATCTGTATCTGAATATACCACTATGCAACATTAATGTTCGAACATCAAATGTCAACATGCTAACCGCTATCTTATCCACCTTGGGAGTGGATACGACCCACTTTGAGGGGCGAAACGACTCACATTTGAGGGGCGAAACGACCCATCTTGTGGGGCGAAACGCCTCGAGGCGAAGGGGATAAGGGTCTAAACGACCCCATCCATGAAAACTATTGAGATACTGCCGAAGATTACCAAGATAGTTTTAACACTGATTAAATGGACGAGACGTACATTGGATACCTTCAACATTTCTTCGTGTTAACCTTCCTTTTCTCAGAATTTTCCTAGCGCGCCTTTTGACTTTAGATGCAATTACTGCAAATTAGAATTTTGGACACTAATATAATGCACAAAATTGCGTACGTACACTTAAAACATGCCTATGACGTCATCCCATTGTCTAACCATGTCTTTCTATGTGAAATTGTCTCAATACGGTCCTTTTTCTTCCAAAGTTGTACCTGTTACTGTCCACTAATCTACCTTTAACTGTCCATAATCTTGATAATGGACAATTAAAGGAACTTAATGGACAGTCACTGGTAAATTCCGGACAAAAGAATCCACATTATGATGACATAATACCACACCAGAAACAACTGTATATCTGTAACATCTTAGTGATGTGAATAATAAGATTGTAATTAAGTTCAAATTCTTTATTCCAAAATCATGTGTTTACTGTAGCCAAGACATAGAGTAAATGAATGTAGAAATTATATTCCCACGATTAAAACATTTGCTGTAGGTATGAATGAAGTACATTATAGATAAGCATAGAGAAACTGTCAGTTACAATTAACTTGATATCCTTAACTTTACACAGAGAGAAAGTTCTGATAATAAACATATGTCAGTATTCTACATCTCCCCCCTTGGATGAAAAATATTTATCAAACGTTAAATCCAATTTTGAAAAAAATAATTAATTGAACAATTTTACAAAAATTTGATTCAAGAGGATTATTATGCCTCTTTAACAATGTAGATATTTCACTAGCGAACATAATCTTTCAAATAGGCTGGTTCACGTTTTTGACGTTTCGGATACCGAGGTTCTGTTGTTTCTGATTGAGTCGTTTCCTCTAGCGGTTTTATTTCGGACGGTGTAGATGTCTCAATTTCAAAGTCTGGAGTGATAACGGGATCGGCGGTTTGTCTCTGTCTTAAGTGATCCACGTGCCTTCTAATGATGTTATCGTCGCTAAGTCTGATTCTGTAAGATAACGGTCCAGATTTCTCAGTGATGTATCCAGGAAGCCATTTGTCACCTGAACTGAAATTCTTAGCATAGACTTTAGATTCCAAATCAAAATCCCTTTCTTTAGCTGTTTTATCTTTGTAATGTTTTTGTATGTTCTGCTTGTTCACTACCTTCTCCTCCATGTTTGGAAAAACGAGATCTAATTTCGATTTCAATTTCCTTTTCATGAGTAATTCTGCTGGTGACGCCCCTGTTGTTGTGTGCGGTGTTATACGGTATCGAAACAAGAAGTTGTTAATTTTCTCCTGAATTGTCCCGGACTTCATTTTCTTCATCGCTTGTTTAAAAGTTTGAACTGCTTTTTCGGCAAGACCATTAGATGCAGGATGGTAGGGGGCTGAATTTATCTGTTTGATGCCGTTTCGTTGCAAAAATTGTTTGAATTCTCTACTCGTAAACGATGGTCCATTGTCGCTGACGATAGTATCCGGAATTCCGTGTGTAGAGAATATTTGTTGTAGTTTTGCGATGGTATTTTCAGATGTTATCGTTTTCATGACGCAAACTTCCATCCACTTTGAATGTGCATCCACGACGATCATGAACATCTTGTTCATAAACGGACCCGCAAAATCTACGTGAAGTCGAGACCAAGGTCGGCTTGGCCACTCCCAAGGATGCATAGGTGCCTCAGGTGGTTTGTCTCTCACCTGTTGACAATGGTCGCAATTGAGGACGCAACCTTCCAGTTCTTTGTCCATATTTGGCCACCAAACATAACTCCTTGCTAACGATTTCATTCTCGATATTCCTGGATGTGCCTCATGCAATTCCTGTATTATTTCTTTCCTTCCTTCCGGCGGAATAATGACCCGACAACCCCATAACAGAATGTCGTCTTGGCAACTTAGTTCATTTCTCCTATCGAAAAACGGTCGCATATCAACTGACGGACATTTAGCAGGCCAGCCAGACTTGACGTAATGCAATACTCTACTAAATAATGCATTTTTAAGAGTCCATCTCTTAATCTTCGAGCTCGTTACTGATGTCTCGTCAAAATGTTGTAATAAGAGTAACGTGTCGCCAGGAATTGACGCTTTCTCATCCTTCACGACAGGTACAATAGGTGCTGCCCATTCTGAAAATTGCACCGGTTGAATGATTCCACATTCTTCTAATCGGACTAATTCCGACTCGATTTTCCCTTTTAGTGCATACGGCACTGGTCTGGCTTTAATATATCTGGGCTTCTCGTTTTCATTCACGTAAATCTTCGCTGTCACGCCCTTCACGGCTCCTAATTCATCTTTGAAGATTTCACTGTAATCCTCCAAAAGACGATCGACATCCTTATCGACACTTTTCACAGCGAATATCTCATTCCAATTTAATTTGAGTGATTTTAGCCAATCACGTCCAAGCAGATTCGGTCATCTGCCCTTTACAACGATGACGTGTAAATTCCCACTGAACGATTCATAATCTACGTGAACTGCCACGGTTCCTAATATAGCCATATCTTCTCCCGTATATGTCTTCAGCTTCGCCTTTGATTCGGAAAGTTTCAATTTCCCTAAATCCCTAAAGGTTTCCTCGCTGATAATTGATACCGACGCTCCTGTATCAATTTCCATCGTCACGGGTGTCTTGTTGATTTCAAGGACAACTTTATACGGTTCCGTCAACCTATTCACGGTGTCTTCGACGTTGAACATGTCATATTGTTCCTCCTCGTCAGAAGTATCATCCACGTAATGGTTACGGCCCTTCTGTTTCCTTCTCGGTTTCGACGGCTTTGGATTTTCTTCCTTATTTGGACATTTCTTAGATAGATGTCCAACCTTTTTGCAGTTATGGCATTCAGCGTCTCTGAATCGACATTTATTTGCAAAATGGTTACCTCCACATCGGTAACACTCCTTACCCGACACTCCTGATGCCTGATCCTGGTTAGGATACGTTTTCCTAGGTTTATTAACCTGATTTATTTGGGCATTCGACGACACGGCACTTGCTTGAATGTCCTTGGCATTACCGGCCGCGGTTTCCATAGCAGTAGCAATTTCCAGCGCTTTAGCAAAATCTAAATTCTTTTCTGCTAGAAGTCTTCTCTGGATTTTGTCGTCATTTATTCCAACAACAAGTCTATCACGTAACATTGCTTCCAGCGTAGCTGCATAATTGCAATGTTCTGAAAGACTTCTTAGTTCTGCCACAAATCCTCTAACTGATTCATCCTCTTTCCTTATCCGGCTGTTGAATTTAAATCTAGATATAATTTCCGATGGTGCTGGATGTTTATGATCTTTCACCAATTTCACAATGTCAGCGAATGATTTAGTATTTGGCTTTACTGGACTCAATAAATCCCTTATTAGTTTATAAGTAGCTTTTCCACAAACACTAAGTAATATATTTCGTTTCTTTTCAGCATCGTCAATTTCATTAGCATCAAAATAACTGTCTAAACGTTCGATATATTGGTTCCAATCCTCACTTTCGTCGTAAGTGTCTAATTTTCCGTAGGTTGGCATTTTGAATGTCTAAAATTTAATTTTTCCTCGTCACCAAATGTAACATCTTAGTGATGTGAATAATAAGATTGTAATTAAGTTCAAATTCTTTATTCCAAAATCATGTGTTTACTGTAGCCAAGACATAGAGTGAATGAATGTAGAAATTATATTCCCACGATTAAAACATTTGCTGTAGGTATGAATGAAGTACATTATAGATAAGCATAGAGAAACTGTCAGTTACAATTAACTTGATATCCTTAACTTTACACAGAGAGAAAGTTCTGATAATAAACATATGTCAGTATTCTACAATATCCCATCAAAAATATATTTCCGTTCTTCTTTGATTCTCTCGATACCTTTTTATCAAATTCCATAGCTATCATTCCATTTTGTAAAACATTCTTTCTTTAATAAACAATTGAATCTGCGTCAATAATCCAGATCCATCAAAGCACAGATATCGTAATTTTCACGGGGCTGTATTACTTCAGAACTGAAAGTTAAATTTTGCCATTTTATTGGAATATGAAATGTCAGTTGTTGTATCACAAATTGTGTTAAATCGCAGCGTAGCGAAGCCGTTTTACGCAAAATTTCTGATACGATAAGTGACATTTCATATTCCAATAAAATGGCAAAAATAAATATTCAATTCTTATAATTACCAAACATAAATTTATTCTGAATTCGTACAAATGGTAATGAAAATTAATGTTTCAGTACGTGGCGTATGAAAATATTAGACTTGTAGGAACTAGCTCCTTGACAATAAAGATGTTAAAGCGTAAAACAACAACAACAATCAAGCATTTATTCTTAAAAATTCGTTTCCCCCTCTAATCCCCAGATAGTTTTACCTATTTGCACTTAGTACTGTATGTGACGTAACTTGTGACGCGTTTTTTTATCGAATGCATCAGACATGACAGTTGAACGTACAACATGAAGAAGTTCGTGTTGGGATTTATACGGACATTCTTGTATATATAGATCTGTATGTGTGAGGAGAAATGGTTCACACTACATTTATTAAGATCTACAGGTACTGGAATATCAGCAGCTGTAAATTATTTCTTGAGAATCAGAATGAAATCGGAATGAATAGTTCGGTAAGTCGCTTATCGCGCTGAAACTTTTGCTTGTATTTTCAAATTTATTCATCCGATATCCATGTGTATCAAATATATTTTGGTGTTAGAAAATAAATGAATTTGCGTTTCTAGTAGACCAATCATTATATCTACTAAAACAAGTAAGACTGAACGACTTGGCAAGTTGAATATTGAGCTGCCGTTCACTTCTTGCAGTTTTCATCATGCGCGTAGCAAATCATGCGCGTAGCAACCGATGTAATCACTGCAAATATTCAAAATAAAGGACTGTAATGTTTATCAGTCGACACATGAAACTGTTTTCAGTTCCAATCGATACTTTGATACCATTTGTATTGTTTCTCTCATCTATTAGACAGTTTTAGAATTTTTGGCATTGGTGTGAAAGAAGTTCTGTTAATTTTTAACATTTTATCACCTCATAACGGAAGTCAGAAGACATGCGATCGACCAATCAAAATGCGCAGATTCACATTAACAAGCACATTTGGTAATTATAAGATCGTATGTCCGGAAAATGCCTTCAAGATGAAATTTGAGAATCAGAGAATTTGATCTTCTGAACAGAGGATTTGATCAGAGGATTTGATCTTCTGAACATCTCTAATATTTTTCGGGATCATCGCGTACTAAGTGTCATTCCTCAAAATTTTGAAAATTTAGAACCTCCTCTTATTTGTTACAAATATAAGAGACCTATTCGAAATTTCGTTTTTAACTACAGCAAAGTTACACAAGATCCTAAAATACTTGAATCATGTCCTGCTTCTTGAGAATGTGCAACGTCTGAATATCTATATAAACCAGCTGGTCATATTATTACAGGTGTCTTTTCAATTATCAAAGAAAGGTAGCTCCGTGGTCTTCCCAAAAAGGGACCTAAGTGTAGAATCCCATCCAAGATAGATTTTATTAAATGTCGCGAAGTGCTAAAGGAAGCTTATAATAACTATACCAAACGATGGTGTAAATTGGAAGTAGTCGAATCGCATGCTCTGAATGACTGGAGAAACCTCATTTTGGATATTACCGATATTCGAATAGATAACTACCACAAAAATCCTCATCTTTTTGAAAATCCAATTTCTAAATCTGAAAGATATTTCAAATCCAAGTTACGTAATTTACATGAAAAATATATCTTCGCGCCTGCAGACAAAGCAGCCAACAACACCATAATTATGTGAAAGCGCTGCTACATATCAACTTTAGTTTCGGAACGTTCCTCTACTAATACTTATATCGAAAGCGACGAAAGTGTTCCCAATATTTTAAATAAACACAGCAGTGAAATTTCTTCTTTTAAAATCCCTTTTTTCTAAATTGGATCTCCCTACAATATTCTGCATACCAAAACTTCACAAGTCTCCTTACAAGTTTCGATACATTGCTAATTCTAGCAACTGTTCAACAACAATTTTGTCTAGAAATCTGACGTCAGCACTCACGGCTATAAAGGAACACGTGGCAAAATACTGTGAAACTGTCATGAACAGGAATGGCGTAAACTTCTTTTGGTCTATTATAAATTCAGGGGATGTGATTGACAAAATGAAATAAAGAAATTTTGAAGCAAATACGATATCTTCATACAACTTTTCCAATATGTACACCACGCTTCCTCACGACAAAATAAATGTTCGACTGTCCAAAGTCATTAAATGGTGTTCGGATCGAGAGGGGAAAACTCATATTTGTACTTCTAAATCGAAGGGTTTCTTTTCCGCCACAGATTACAAATCATACAAATCATGGACATGTGGTGATCTGTGTATTGCCTTGTCCTTACTTTTGGACATTATTCATGTAAGATTTGGTGAGAAACTCTACAAGCAGGTTGTAGGGATTCCAATGGGTACTAATTGTGCGCCTCTTGTTGCAGATTTATACACGTATGAAAAAGAATTTATCCAAAATCTTCAAAAGGACAGAAAAAAATGATGATGTGAAATGTTTCATTGGTACTTCTAGGTACCTGGATGATATTCTAACAATGGACAATCCTGTTTTTGAAAAGTATAAAAATATCATTTATCCACAAGAGTTGATTCTAAACAAGGCAAATGTTTCAAACACAGAAACACAATTTTTGGACCTAAATATCAAAATTGAGAGATCCAACCAAGTGTGTATGACAAAAGAGATGATTTTTGATTTAACATAGTATATTTCCACTGGCTTGACGGTAATATTCCTAGATTACCGTCCTATGGTATCTATATTTCACAGCTCATCCGGTATGCTAGAGCATGTACTGATGTTTTGGATTTTCATAGTAGAAATTTACAAATTACCAAGAAACTTTTAGGACAACGTTTTCGCTATCACAAACTAGTAAACACTTTCCGGAAATTTTACAAAAATTATTGTCAACTTCTTCTGAAATTCGGACCAATACAGGCAACAGAGTATATCACTTTGGTTATTTCAAAACCTGCATTTTATGGTGACATTATTAACAAGATAAGACGGATCAAAGATAGACAACATCTCTAACGAAAATGCGTCAGAATCACCAAACGCCTCTTATACCGTGGATATGATCCTAATGTCACCAGACGGACACTAGGCTTGGTACTTGACCAATCTACAGTCTTGTACAAGCGCATTCTTAAAACTTGCACTCTGACTGACTGTGACGACGGGACTCCATGACGGACCCTGTCCAAAACTCTTTAGAGAAGACAGGGCCCCGACCACCAGTCCTCTCTGAATGTCAGTCGGACTTCTCGGGTGATAACACACATGAGCTCGCGGCGGCAGAGCACGGATTGTATTACGTATGCACTCTTTGGTATCCATTTACACATTCATCTGTATTGCTTGGGCCCCTGCGTTTTGAGGTCTTGTTTATGTGTGGTCATATGACAGTGAGGAGGTTGTTTTACACCACAATTGCACGTTCTTCGAGACCTCTGGGTAATCGGAAAAGTAGGAGGGTTGTGCGCATGTACTCCAGGATAACCACAACTTCTGCTATTTCCGTGGCAGATGGCCGTCCTAAGTCGGCTCCGGTTGCCCTTTTGCCTCGTTGGTTTATGTGTAGTCCTTTGTGTTTGATGTTTCTGTGCTGTGTGTTGACGTTCCTTGTCCCTTATGCGTCTCTTTCTGTGCTTGTCTGCTTTGTGTTTTTGCATTGAGTGTTTTTGGGTTTTGCTGTGGGTGCTGCAACATGGTGTTGTTGGAGATTCCCTCCTTTGTTTTGAATAAATAAAATACTTGTTAAATAAAATAAACGAAACTAGAAAATGTTGAAATCTATTGAAATCCACGACAACAAATCCACATTATAATATTACAAAGCATCTAACAAGGAAAATGTAGTGTTTAGGTAGAATAAAACCGAGTTCCAAAGGAAAAATACATTGTATATCACAGACGCGACTACCACGAAATGAATGATTTTCTTAAAGTCTCTTAAAGATTGACCTTGACATGAAAAAGTGTCCATTATTAAGACAATAGAATTCAATAGGTTATTACAAGCTTATTGGTTCCAAAATAATAATATGGTGATTTAAAAAAATCTAACCAAAAAGTATCTGAAACCAGGAAACAATGACATCCCCTCAAATGCCTATATTCCATTTTAGTGGTTTATACTTTTCCATCGTATGATCCATAATGATTTTGGTTTAAACTTTTCTATCTCAAATCACCATGTTATAAATTATGGAACCGATTAACTTGCGGTTCATGTAATATTAGTACATACACTGCTCAAAAAAATTAAGGGAACAATGTTTCTACTTTCATATCACACACGTTTGCAGCTGCTTATTCTATATGATGAATGTTAATGTAATAAGACATATTTCATAGTCATTTCTTTATTACCAATGTCTGTATTGGACAGATTAACCATATTAACATGATCAAACTTAATGATGTAGCCTTGCTTATCCCAAAAGATTTTACAAGCTAGGTACCATTATATTACAATGGGAAAATCGCTCCTTAATTTTTTTAGCAGTGTATATACTACATAGGTAATATGTTATTTCAGTATTTTCAAAGTAATGCACCGGCATCATCCAAATGGAATATAAGATCAGAGTCAAGCAAAATCTAATCTGTGACCTTTCCCAATAAACAATTGTTGGATACATGATGAAATACTCATAAGCAGACTATATATATACATTCACCTGAAGATATGTGTAACAACCATCCCCCCCCCCCTTGGCAAAAAAATTCTCATCAACTCAATGAAAAATCTCAAAATCAGTAATACAAGTGAAAGAGATTTCTAGTATACATTTTCTATCATTATTATCTGTGATTCCGGGGGCATAAAAAGGTAATGCGTGACCCCAAGTCAAACTTACTCTATAACTATCCAAGGCAACAGTACGTACAAATTTCACCTAAATGTCTTATTTGTTGCAGAACAAAAGTCAGGAAAACTGAAATTTGCAAGTCATAAATTTCACCAAGGGGCATAACTCCTTGGAAAATAGGTCAAGAGTATAACCAAAGTTGAACTTGCTCGGTAACTATCCAAGCTGTGTATCAAATTTCACTTGAAATTCTCTGCTTGTTGCAGAAAAATCTGGAAAACTGACAAGAACTTAATTTTGCAAGTCATCAAGAGGCATAACTTCTCGAAAAATAGGTCAAGCGTGAGGAAAGTTGAACTTGCACTGTAACTATCCAAGACTAAGCTGTGTATCAAATTTCAACTGAATATCTCTATTTCTTGCAGAAAAAAGTCTGTAAAACTGAAAGAAAAAAAAAGAAACTGAATTTTTCAAGTCACCAAGGGGCATAACTCCTCAAAAGATATGTCAAAAAGATGTAATGTATCCGGGTAATGTTTCAGTACATGTACTTGTACATTTGTGACTGCAAGTTAGAAATAAACATGCTGATTTTTAATTCATTATTTGAACATCTACACAGTTTAATTTTTATCATTAGCTCTACAGTTTCCGGACATTCAAAACATTATCTATCGCAGACTTTAATTGGTTTCAAAAAAAAATACTGTTGACGTTGTAAACATATTCGCGTCATGATAATCAATCGATTGTTGATATTGTTTGTCCGTTCCTGGTAAAATATTATTCGTCACTTTGTCCGATCTATACAGAATTTTAACACGGCTTGAGATTTTCTCCCAATATGTACTATAGAACTCGCCTGGAGTACTTCCAGTTCACTAAGCTCTGTCCCATCACGTGCTATAAAGTTTGTGCAGAACAATATTTGAATAGAAATAACAACTAGCAAGCTGTGATTTGTTGACTAGTACATGTAATTCCCCTTGTCACATGAACCAATCAAATTATCAACTCGCCAGAGATTAATCTGCAATTTGATCTAAATGGGTCCTTTGGACCCAATGAAATTTGACCAATGGGTCAGCAGAATTTCATGGGTCCTAAGTACTATAAAGGCTACGCTCACACAGCAAGATACGCCTGTTGGGATTTTTTCACAACACCAAAATATCAAAGTCCCATAACTCCATAAGGACAAATCGGTGTACATTAAAATCGAAAGGCGGCTTCCTCTTCAAAATCTGATCACAATGTACAAATATCATGAAAATCTGTTGATGCATATTCAATTTTTTGCGTTCAAAGCACCTATATTTTGCCCTTAGCTTAACATGTATGTCCATATACAGTCTGTTCATCAAGAAAGATACGTAATTCTCTGACCACCAGTGGACTGTCCCTTAGTGTCCACCGTGGACTCCACCAGTGGTCAAAATCTGTCCACTGTTGCTATTTACCTATGTATTTTATGGCTATACCAGTTAATTAACACCCCCACCTGAATTGACCACTGGCGGACAACAAGGACATGTTTTCACACCTTTGGAGCAACAGCTAGGGGATGTTTTCACGCCTTTTACTCGATATAGAGCATCTGTCAAAATTTACCTGTGTTAAATTAGTCTGCCCCCAAGACTCATGAATACTGTATTATTATGATTACAGCTTTTAAAATCTTTCAAGTATTTTCATAAAAAGTATAAACGTAGTGAAAAAAATATATAATTGTGCAAATTTAGAATAAATTTATTTGAAATGGGGAAATCGGTTACAAATGGTAACGGTAAAAAATTGGAAATCGGTAAATATAATGGAAATGGGTAAAAAAAATGGAAATCGGTAAAAACGAAAAAAAAAAACTGGAAATCGGTAAGAAGTTTGAAACGGGGAAATCAGTAAAAAAAAAGTGAAACCCCCTCCCCCGGTCACTTCTTGTATTGTCCGTTTTCAAATTGCCTGGTACAAATAATAAGAAGTAACTAAAATGCCTCAAGAATTTATCTAATATTAAAGAAAAACCCGAGTTTATGGTCATCCGACGGACCCTATATTTGTTTTGCCCCGACCCTAATTATTTTATCGACCGAATAGTCAGAAGTGAGCTGTTATCAATTACATAACACATATTTGCCTCACTTCAGTTTAGACAGCAAGGTAGATTTAATCCGTTTCGCGTGAGTGACCAACTATCGGGAGAAACAATAGGTATAAACTGATTACCTGGTCATATTCTAGCATAACGGAAATAAAATTTGTTTATTTTCTTTACAAGAGGATGCCCCGAGATAAGAAAAAAAATTAAAAAAAAAAATCCCGACCTTCCGACCCCTTTTTTCAGGATGTGACCGTAGATTCGGTGCTTTTTTTGGCCAAATATATCGCATGCTATTTTCGCTTAACTTTAAGGGCTCTGTTTTGGATACTTTCAAATTCAGTGAATCTATTTATATTTTTTATCCATAAACATGTTATAAAGAACATGTCATTTGATTTTTTTGGGTGGAGGGACTGTAAAAGTCTTCTTTTTTTTTCATTTTCCAGAGCCGAACATTAGTTTAAACAATATTTATTGGTATCTAATAACTATACAATGAAACAATGTCAATGATACAAACAATGAGATAGGGATCTAAAAAAAGCAAGGATGCTTATATTAATTCATTTCCCTTGGCAATGCATGATGGGAATTAAGGAAATGACAGTAATTAATATCAAAAATCTATGAAGATAGAAGGAAAACATAACGAAGAAGAAGTGACATGGGATGGGAAGAGAGGAAGATGGGAAAGGGGAGGGGAACATTGGGGGGGGGGGCTCCTGGTAGGATTCTCTTACTACATACAGCATATGCATGATCCAGATATTTTTTTTTATTCTGCCGGACATTCTGGTTGGATTTTTATTGCAGAAATTGGAGCCGGTTTTGTAATGGCGAAAACGGTTCCAAACAAATAGATTCAATAGACCAAGTCATTCAAGGACGCTTATCCAAGCAAAGATGAATCATGCTAAAAAAAAAAAAGAGAAAAAATGGCATACGAAGATAAGCAAGAAAAATAAATAAATAAATAAATAAATAAATAAATAAATAAATAAATAAATAAATAAATAAATAAAACCACTTGGTTTCTTTTTGCCGTACGTTTCGGCCAAAACGTACGGGAGAATATTTATTATGTCAAGAAGCTTTGTGGTAAAAAAAAAATAAGGCCAAGAACAAAAAAATGGTGTTTTACCCCCCGCATTCAATTTATTTTCAACCAGAAAACGTATAAAAGAATCGAAAATTTCTGGAATTCGGTAAGGTACCAAATCGTAACACAGGTAAAAATTTCCCGTTTTCCAGCTAATTACCGTCTGGCTTCACCTTTTCACCTGACCATCAATGTAAGAGAGTATGAAGTGTGGGGAAAAAAGACCGGCATACAAAGAAAAGCAAAACAAATAAACAAAGACAAAATAAAAAACCAAAACCAAAAAGTAGAAACAAAAATGAGGATAGCCTGAATATAAAACAAATGAAATACAATAAAACACTACCGTCCCCCTTTCCCTCTGCATTCCTAAAGTAGACCGGTATAAGCCAAACGAGATATAAACCCAATGCCAAATCTGCAAACGATGCCTCACAAGTTGTTCACACCTTTTCAGTTACCCAGCGCTTCTATCTTCCCCTGTACGGGGAGATGCGACATCTTCACACATTGTGAGGAACGCCCATATAAGGTCACGTGACTATAACCGTACAGAGTATTATATTGTTTATTCGTCAAAATCACATACTGCTTATTATAAGCCTTATAGACAAAGTATAATATATAATGTAGTAAAACCTTCCCCTTTAACATTTTTAAAAACTTAAAGATAGATACATGTAGTCCGAAGTAGGTGCATTCCATGCCGTAACATTCAACGATCGATTTGACCAACATCTTTTACCATGTAATATATCGGATTATAAAAAATAATTTTCTTGGTTTCGTCTTCATTTTTTTAATGATCGGTAAAACCGTTGTGCGTCTCAAAAATAAATCAAATGATGAGCCCATCAAACATTGATTTTTCCTCTATAGATTACGGAGGCTTGGCATAGAATTTTATGCCAATAAAAACGACCGTTTTTTTCCCATCTGTATCATTATGTCCTGATCCAAAGATTAGAAAGAAAAAGAACAGACGCATCGTGGCCGATGGATACCCGGAATAGAGGACCCCCCCCCCCTTCCCCAGACAAAATTTGCCAAGAAATTCGCAGTCCTAAGTATCCAACATATTCAAGAAAAGGGATGCCATCCGCGAAAAAATATCAGTCAGCAAAGACGTCGATCTGGCAAGGGAGCTGACATGTAGGGAGCCCTTACCCAGTGGTTAACGGAGACCTGATTAAGAGAAATCCCCCCTATCCGGTCCTATTCTGGCAGAGAAGGCGGCCTGACTTCTCCGCAACCAATGAGAGAGAGAGAAGTCCCGGAATAACATCAAATTCAAGAGAATTTACGTACATTTGTAATGAGGACGCCGATGACGGAGCAGGCACAACGTTGTGTTGAAGATGAAAACATAGCTAACGTAAAATATTGATTTTCTCTATGACATTCTTTTGTATTCTTGTTCTGTGCCCGAGATTTAAATCTCTTTTATATATGAACGTCCACTTGTATCTTATGTAAATGTACATGTACTAGTGTATGCGCTCGTCCGTAAAATTTTCATGTCATTTCAAGTGGCCATTCAATGGGTACAAATTGAAGTAATAAAACCGGACAGAAATGTCAATCACTCGCTGAGGAAACAAATTACTAGCATAAAAGATGTCGACACATTCTAATTTGTAGATGTTCTGAAAATGTTTCATGAAAAAAAAACCTGCCTGCCGCATGTGATTTGAAAAAAAATTAGGCCTGAGAGTCATCTTTTTTTTATTTTGCTTGGCCTAAATAAAACTAAATTGAATTTAAAAAAAAAAAACAGAAACAAAAACTGCATGGCTTCTATGGCTCTCGTATAGAATGAACGAGGGAGGGGAGGGGTGTCTTTCGAAGCTTTCAGTGTTGGGTATGCATGTAACTCATAACAATACAGCGATATCAGTCTCTGACAAATTGACCGGGGCCAAATTAGATTAAAAGTTGTTTTTTTTTCGGATTGTACCCGAGTTTTGTTGTGTTTTGATATGATTTTTTTTTTGCATGTTTGCCAGGTATGGGAAATTATATTAATCTTTTTTAGCCTTTTCCAAAAGACGGAAAAATTCAAATGGTCTTGATAAAACAAGCGAGCGACAAATTCTAAGTTTATAGGCTTAGATAATGGATTACGTAATCAGAGGATGATCAGATGTCGGGGGAGTAGCCATATGACAGGTAGCACACGTATTACTCTACATTATTGACTGAAATGTCATAGGCAGTATGCCCCCCCTTTTTTTATCACCCCCTAAAAAAACTTACCATGGACAGTTTGAGAGTCTTCTTACCTGTGTAAGTCGTTAGTTATTGGTTGATGGTGAAAAGGGGGGTTCGATTTTAGAAAAAAGGAAATTGATTTATTTGCCGTTTAAATAATCAAAAATAATTTTCGAGTTTTATATCTGAAGATAAAAATTTTCTCTCAACTACCCATCCAACAACAACCTTGTTCGAATTTTATTCTAAGTCTTCAACAACAACAACCCCTCGCCATTGTACCATCTTGAAAAAATCTTGGATCCGCCTTTATAAATCCTGGCACGTCCATACACGTTTACAGTCCTCTTAAAATGTCATGGAGTTGAGCTACCATCGGAGAGAAAATGTAAAAAAAAAATGATAAGAAAAAACGTATCATGTTTTTGTTTTCGGTTTTGTTGATTTTCTCTTCTCTTTTTCCTCTTTTTTTCTTCCGAAATGACAGCATTAATATTTCAAGTTGACAGTATATTCGACTTTTTCTTTAGTAATTAAATTTGAACAATCGATTTATGATTGAAAAAGAATCCGGAAAGATTTTTATAATGAAATAGTAGAGCAGCGTTCTCCTTTCCGAAACGTTTATCGTAGATAAAAAGAAGATGAAATTGTCCCCCCTCCCCCAAAAAATTAAAAATAAAATAAATGAAAAAATAAAATAAAAAAGGGATAAAAGTGGTAAAATTCACGTAAAGCATTTACGAACATGTTTTTAAGAATTGCTTGATTTTTATTGACGTTAAATCCATGTTTGCATAGAATGACACGGCGCCGTGTAAGCAATGTGTACCCCTGCGTTAATCCAATTATCAATTTAAACCCCCACACTAATCCGATTAGAAATGTACATCAGGTAACTTCCTGGGACAATGGCTTCATATGCTTGAAGCTTTGAAATACGTTCAGAAATCAGATTCACTGTCGACTCTTTAACTGCAGCTCATGCGTGAAATTTATATGTATGTGCCTTTTCAAGGAGGTACAGGCTTTATATAACTCAGTATCTAGCAATTTAACTTATTGAAAACAAGACCTTTATATCTGTTGACATACACTATCTATGAACTTCCCGGTATACGATACCGTTGTCCAATAATATAATGGACAGTCGAGTTCATTGAATAAATCAAGCTTTTATAAAAGATAAGTATTTAGTTATATCCCCGTTTTATTGCACTGGCCGCTATGATTTTTTTAAGAATTCGATAAGATACGCGTTTGGAAATTGCATCATCCAAAGGGTAATTCAAACGTAAATTTGTTTTTACTCGCAACGGCTCATTGAATTTAAATGCCAGCTGACGGTGTTCTCACCTGGCGGTAGATCAAATAGCTTATAACAGAGCGCGGCAGTTAAAAGCGAAATGGCTGTCCACTGGTGACCGTTTCACCACACGGACACAGGTAAATGTCCCTGTCACGGCGCGGTCAAAATGGCCGATTTTCGCGGTCAGCGTCCCTGTTTGTCCCGTCCGTCACAGGGACATTGTTATTCGTCACGGTATACGTACGGTAATCCCCCCCCCCCCCCATTACACATAATTTTCCGGTTATGCGACAAGAAAATTAAAACCCGTAACATTGTCAAAGAACATCCTTTCTACTTGAAGTATGCAAAATTTCAAAATATTTCGACCAGAAATAGATTTTTAAAGCATTTTAAACTAATTTAGTATATTTTCACTTAATTTAGTAATCTAAGTCCAATAACTCTGTAACGACAAATTGGATGAACCTGAAAATCAAAAGGCGGCTTCCTCTCCACAGTCCAATTAAAATGTATGAATATCGTGAAACTGTTGACGCATATTCAAGTTATTGCGTTCATGCGCCTATATATTTTGCCCTTAGCTTCACGTGAGTGCATATAACCCCCCCCCCCTCCAATTACACATAATATCTTGTTTATGCGACAAAAAATTAAACAAAGGGTAATCAAAGATTACATAGCTCGCCTATACAAGTTTTTGTCAGAAACCAGGTTAAAGTTTTTCCCTATATTTTGCCCTTGTTTTAACATGTATATGCATATACCCCCCTCCCATCACACATCACACATAATATCTCGGTTATGCGACCAAAAAAAATTTAAAAAAAAACATAACATATGTCAAAGAACATCCTTTCTACTTGAAGTATACAAATAATCAAATCATTTTGATCAGAAATAGATTTTTAAAGAATTTTTACTATTTTAGTATCTTTTCACTGTATTTTTAAAATCTAAGTCCAATAACTCTGTAACAAAAAATCGGATAAACCTGAAAATCGAAAGGCGGCTTTCTCTCCACAGTTCAATCATAATGTATGAATATTGTGAAAATCCGTAGATGCATATTCAAATAATTGCGTTCCATGCGCCTATATTTTGCCCTTAGCTTAACATGTATGTGCGTATAACCCCCCTCCCATTACACATACTATCTCGCTCATGCAACAAAAAAATAAATAAACCCATTACATATGTCAATGAGCATCCTTTCTACTTGAAGTATACAAAATTTCAAAGCATTTCGACCATAATAGATTTTTACAGAATTTTAAACTAATTTAGTATATTTTCACTTTATTTTAGTTATCTAAGTCCCATAACTCTGTAACGACAAATTGGATAAACTTGAAAATCAAAAGGCGGCTTCCTCTCCACAGTCCAATCAAAATGTATGAATATCGTGAAACTGTTGACGCATATTCAAGTTATTGCGTTCATGCGTCTATATATTTTGCCCTTAGCTTAACGTGAGTGCATATAAGCCCCCCCCCTCCCATTACACATAATATCTTTTTTATGAGACCAAAAAAAATTAAACGTACTAGGGTAATCTAAGATTACATAGCTCGCCTATACAGGTTTTTGTCAGAAACCAGAATAAAGTTTTTGAAAAGTAGGTCAAAGTCCTAGGTCATGGTCACTAGGTCAAAGGTCATGGTCTCAAATGAAAGGTCTCGTCACAAGGTATCTACATATGAAATATCAAAGCCCTTCCCCTTATAGTTCAAGAGATATAGCCCAGGTTAAAGCTTTTTTCTACGGACGACGACAACGACAACGACGACAACGACGCCGAGGGTATGGCATTAGCTCTCCGGACTTTTTCGTCCCGGCGTGCTAAAAACCCGATGTATAAAAAATTTCGAAACATTTCGACCAAAATAGAGTTTTAAAGAATTTCTAACCATTTTAGTATATTTTCACACTATATTTGTTAAAATTCTAAGTCCCATAACTCCGTAACGACAAATCGGATGAACCTAAAAATCGAAAGGCGGCTTCCTCTCCACAGTCTGATCACAATGTACAAATATCATAAAAAACTGTTGATGCATATTCAAGTTATTGCGTTCCATAAGAGGACGGACAGACGGACGGACCTCGCCATACCATAAAATGTCCCGTCAAATGACGGGCGTATAATAAAGACTCTTTTCTTCATAGCGTCTTAAGCTCGAAAATAGAAGTGATATGAATGGCTTGCGGCGTTTTATGTCCGCGAGATCATTATATTCCAGAAAAAATAGAAATAAAACATGTAACTCACAAAATTCCATCTAAAAGTAAAATTTACCAAATTAAGTAATTTGTTGTTTATTTAGTTGCTTTATTTACGCATGTGAGGTTTCGTACATGTGTATAGTACAAACCAGTAATATATGGTGTACGAAGACGGAACTTACTACACTTAGGTGTGAATTAAACGATTTGTTGATTCATTATACAGTGATTTTTAGGCCCGATTTACCGCCGAATATCGGTGGCTTCCCCTCGTAAAAACAAGCTTTATTTTCCACAAAATCGGCTTATATTTTCCCAATACACGGAAATCAAAATTGGTCTCAAGATTGAATTGAATTTGACACGAAAAGTGCACAAAAGTGCACAAAAGTTATCAAAATCTATTAAGCATTTGCTGGCTTCACGTTGATTACTTGTTGATGGATGCTACGGGGACGGTCTAAGTACTATGTCAAAAAACTAAATAAAAAAAGATAAAAGAGATCTACCAAAATCAATTAATTTTTTTAAAAGGATTGCGATAATAAAGGTGCTGGTTACACTCCCGTAATATCCGCTGAAAATGAAGTCACCGACAGCGTCGATTCTCGACCCTAACAGGCCTGTTTCCAATAAAGAAGTCAAGAACATCTCAAATGAGGACAACAGTTACCCGTCCGACTCGAATTCTGATGGCAGTCTTGTCCCAGTTCCCGACAATCATAAATTCGTACCCCTAAAGTACGAAGCATCGTACAAATGACTTTTCTTCTCAACAGTTAAAGAGGGTGGGTAAAGTTTGATCTGTAACATGGTTATTAAATGAAAATTTCTGTTTTGAACCAATAATTTGAGCGTTTTTTTTAAAGAAATTTTGTTATAGATAGGTATTCCCAATTTGTCCAAAATGTCAAATATTTTCCCAAATGAAAAGGTACAGGGCAGGTGGTTTTTAAACAAGGTAAATAAATCACTGTCATATTATCCTGCAAAGTTTACCACGGCATGGAAGAATTTTTGCGTTACATGTACCTCTGAATCCGAATGATAAGAAGTTAGACTCGCACCGGACCGCATATAACTTCTATATCCAAACATTTTGATGCGCAACAATGTCAACCGTCTGTAAGGTTCAAATGACCACGAGACAGTAATTTTACATAAAACTTTCAATGTCGAGAGAAGGATGAACTAAATGGGGCACATTGTACAAAAATGAATAATGCGTACGGTGGGACGCACGATCTGGAATCTATGGGTCCTGTGGAATTTTCATGCGTCAGTAACGCAGAACGCAGAGGTAGATTAATCCCTGGCCTCGCTGCTTCGTGGCTAGGTGATAATTTGTTTGGTTCATGCAACTGGGGGAATGACTGGACAACAAACCATGGCTAGCTAGTTGTTATTTCTTATGCATTATCTTCATTTTGGCAGATGCAATATGCATTTATCGGCAATTCCAATTTTTTCTCGAATTTCAATCAAGCCTTTAGATTTCAATGCCTAAGAATCATAACAATTTACATGTTCTGAATATATATTTACATAATATATTCATCATAAAATATCTTAATAATTTCAAGCAGTCTTTCCAATAACTCACTAGCCCAACTCCAGAGTTCATAAAATGTATCGGTTTTATCGGATTCAATTTTGCCAATAAAAATTATTTGGTCCACCTGTCAGTCTGCAGACGATCATTGAGTTTGAAACGGTGTGTCTTGCACCGTCTCCCTCGGCTTACAATTTCTGTTAAGCTCCAATGAAATCAAATTAATAACTTCTCTTTAAGTAGTTTACCTAATTGAAATGAATTAAAGCAGCATATAGAAGGTTATAACCTTCTATATGCTGATTTAATTCAGCTTCATTTTCAGCGTCGCGCGCAAAATGCAATCCATCTTGTTTTCGTTGGAGATTAAGCTCGCCTAGCTCGCTTGGGTCCGCGAATTTCCTCTACATAGTTGAAAATGAATTTCTAGATTTCTACATGCTTAATCAAAGTTTCAGTGCTTATAATCAAATACTACTAATATTTAAAGATGAAAAATAATTATTTTCTGCACAAGCTATATTCATACTAGCTGTAATAAGGGGTTATCAAAACAGGTTAGGGTCGCTTATGTGCATGTAAATAATCGAAATCGGGTCCCGATTTCGATTAATTCCTTTTGTCTTCATAAACATGATATTATTTGTCCGATACATAAGCGGGCCTAAAAACGTGCTATTATTATTATTATGGTTGATTAATTATTATTATGAACACTATTTCATGTTGCAGTGTAGAGCAGTTAAAATCGTTCCCCATGACCCGATGTATAGAATGTGTATTAATGACTTCTTTCCAGCTATGTCGCATGAAAGAAGCTTTGTTTTGACCCTTTATCGATTTGACATCGTAGATATTATATTGCTATTTCGAAAACTTGTCATTCCTTTCAAATAAAGGAGGTTAACATCTAAGCACCATCCCTCCAATGCTATTTTGAACATATATTTTATTTGGATACGCTACTGAATCGACCCTGGAGGAAACTTGGAGCAGTGCAATCTCTGTAAAGTAAATGTTCGAATCGAAATTCAAAACATTAAAGAGGGCGCTACTGAAATGAATTTAAGTTGATCCGCTGGAAGCATCACTGATGGGAATTAATTTTCGAAACACGTGTGTGGTGCAGAAAAAATATGTTTGGATTTTTCTTCATGTAGGGATAGAGTTGGAACAATTCCGTATTATTAAGGTACGTGCACCTGATCATCAACCCTTGACCAATGATACGGTTCTTGATTTTGAGGTGTCCAGATTTCTGCAAAAGGGTCTACCTGCGACTGAAAACAGAAAATCTCATGTTTTGAGCGGGAGAAAGGCCGAAAACTATCCATTATGCCAGTGAAAGTACTGCTCGAGGTCCGTCGGAAAGACTTCAAATATAGGAAGATTGGACATCTTGAATAAAGGTTCCGGAAAGTTCGACTATACAATCGTAAATAATTCTTCATTAAGTCTTGATTAACTTCATGATGAAGTTCGTGAAATTAGGGACCGACATTTCAAGTTAAAGTATTTTATTTCAGAGGTAGATTAAAATCAAAGGTCTACATGTATTGTGGTGTCGACCTTGACCTTTTCATTCCAAAACATTAAATATACACGGCCAATTAAAGAGGAAATTCATATTGATTACCAAAATGTCAATTTCACATTAGGGTGGCTCAATAATCCAAGAATTCTTTGTCAGAGCAAAAAGAAAATTATTCTGTTTATTTGACATTCATATCTGATGATTTACATTTGTATTTAAAATAACATATTATCGTTCATTTGAATGACTAGTGCTCCTCTGAATACACATGTGTAAACCAATGTCGAATTTTTGCGAAAACTCACAGAAATCATACTTTTGAATATAGATAATAACGACTGATTTCATAGTAATAAGGATTTTCCAGAAATTAGCGATTTTTAAATAAAAATTGAGATTTTCCACCCAAAATAGTAAGATAATCAAAGAAATCTCTTCTATCTCATTAAACGTGATCACATTTATGCCATCCAATCATATGAAACCTCTCCAGCTTTGATTAAATAAAAAATATAAAATTAAAAAAAAAAAATTCACAAAAATAAGTGAATTTTGCACATAAATTAGGTTTTTTGCCCCAAAATCAGATATAAATTAAATTTCAGTTATCAAATGACATTCCTATCCATTTATAAGAAGAAATAATATCAAAGCTAAAACATATCAATTTGGGCAAATTAAAAGAGCTAGTACTTATTTTCTCAAAATAAGTGGTTTTTGCGTAAAAAATGCATATTTTACCTAAAAATGATGGTTTTAATGAATTATTACATTTAATTTCACAATCACCTGACAAGATGATTACTTTCTAATATGATAATAGCTTTAAATGTATAGTTTTAGCAAAGAAAATGAATTAATATAATATTTCCAAAAATCTGTTATTTTTCGACAAAAAACAGGCATTTTGCCCCAAAATTAAGTACATGTAGAAAATATACCTTTTATGTTTCATACAGTCATGTAATTTATGAGTGAACCTAAATAATTACAGTTCAAAATACATCCCTGCTATCATTTCAAGAACTTCTATAGATTAATCAATATTCCCAAGAAATCAGCTATTTTTGAATGATTAAATACGTCTTTTCCCCAAAAACACTTTGATTTTGAATGAAATGTTATTAAATCATATATAATCTAAAAGAGTGTGAAAAGTTACAGTAGAAAATAGCTTTCAATTATTGCATTCATAATAAATAAGGGTTCTTTAAATAAATATACAGAAATCTGAGATTTCTAATTGAAAATACAGGTTTCTGTATAAAATAATTAATTTCGAGGATTTTGCAAAAAAATAAGAATATAAAATATATGTTATTTGAAAGTGGAGACTTTAAAGATGTTTTAAATCATCAATGAACGATCACATGCAATATTGAAGAGCTGAGAAGCAAGAATAAATTTAAATTTCCTCAAATTTCTGTGAATTTTGGCAAAAATTCGACATATTTTACCCCAAAACACACAGTAAAAATAAGAATTGGAACTTGCAACTTATTTCATCTCAAAAAACATCAAACATACTATATATTCACACTTTTCAGTTTTTGAAAACATCAACCATATAAAAGTTATATTTTTTTTTCCTATTTTTAGTGATATTTGATTAAAATAACATGTTTTTCCCTAAAAACACAACTTTTGCAATGGAAATTTCCATGAGACAATTTCTTATCTGAAAGAGTGCATAAATGCTACAGAGTTAGGCCGGTTTTGGAGGACCAAGGGGGGTGCACCCAACCCAGTGATACATCCCAGACTATTTGATAATCTGAACAATATTCTGATGAGAAAATGCGGTATCCAGACAAAAAAGTACCAGCAATTTTGACCATATGGATACTCTACCTTAAGTGTAGCTATCAAGTCATTAACAAGAGCGAGCAAGGACACCGCGTGTGATCGAAACGTATGACGTTATGATTCCTTACGGAGATGTTTGAGATTTTTCCATCATTTAATTGATACTGCACAAAATGGAGACGTTGCAGTATTGCCTTATAAGTAAGTCCATATCGTTTATATATGTGAAAAGTCTATAGTTTTTGAAAACACTTCAAGAGTTCGTTTAAAGGAAAGATTTTCTGTTGTCGACAAACTATTGAAGTGTTTGCAAAAGCTTATTAACTTTTCATGTGACTTGACAATATGACATTGCCTTATTGCAACGGCTCGTCAGTTTGTAAAGTTTAGCTTAGAAAATGAAATAAATACCAAAAAAATGTGTAAGGAATCACAAGTCCATACGTTTCGATTCCACGTACTGAAGGAGATAATTTGAATATCTATAATTCAATGAGTTGTATGAGTTCTTTTGTCTTTCTTCTATAGTATTTCTTGAATATATAAACCAAGTCTTTGTAAACACCAACAATTTTTTAAAACGCATGTTCTACGATTTTCATAAAATTTCATACATGCGTAGGGATAAAAACAAGGCATAACGAATCATAAACATATTGTTGCCATGGTAACCAACTCACAAGATTCCAAAATATGAAAATTAAACTTAGAAAAGCTTGCGTCTCATACAAATAATTTACAATTTCAATCGTTATCAAATTCGAACATAGAGGATATCAGTAACTCAACCAGATTTGTTAATTTTTCAGATTTCCTTTATAGATATGGTGACCATGGCATTAGATATTTCTCATAATGGCATTTTTTTAGATGTAGGATTTTATTTTCTGTTTTTCCATTGCTTAGAGTTAAGAGAGAAACAATTCCATCTAATGATATGAAAAAAACTTAAAATATACACTAAAATAAGTAGGTTACCAAGGATATAAAATATCAACCGTTTCAATTGGTTTGAAATATTGATAAATTGGACTTTCTGAGTTTGAATAATGAAAAAATCTATTTCATTGCCAAAATGTGAAAACGTTAAAATGTCGAATTTAAAAATCCAAAATTTGTTATAATATCATTTTCATTCCAAAAGAATTTACTCAATTAATAGAATTGATTTTAATGAAGACTAGACAAACTTTTATATGATTACTATGGAAACAAGACCCATTTACACAAAATTTCTACTACTTTTGGACTTTTCAGGCCTTTGAAATTAAATCTCTTATAAAGTAAGGAAGGAAAATTCTACGTGACATTAAAGTAGGAGACTTAAAGGTTTTATAGCAAACGTCCATTTAAATATTTCAATTTGAAATGGCCGTATCCAAGGAAACAAGAACAAAGCATAATTTAAGTTTGGAGCCAAGATATATCATGTGGTTCCTTAAGGCCCCTTCACATATGGACGAAAGCCCTCCTGCGTCATTTTGCGCGTACTGGCGAATAAGGTTTTTGCAAAATTCGTTTCCGTTTGCATATCAACGTTATACTTCGTTGTCGACTTCGCGCGGATTCGTTTGTGAGCGTCTTGATTCGTTCTGGTTAGTTCTGTTCGTCGTTAATTTTTGAACATGTTCAAATTTCTCAGCGAATAAAATTTTCGTCCATGATACGTAAGTATTCGTTATAATGCGTTATAATGCGTTTATCATTCGGTATGCATTCGTTATATGTTCGTCGACGTTTACAAGGGCCTAGAATGTGACCTAATGTTTTTTGCATATTACACAACGTATTTTCATTCCAGGCGACTGAAAGCGCCCATTTGCGATATTTTACTTATTGTTGCGACCTCTAACGAATAGCGACGATGCATAAATAATTCAATCGGAATTAAATGTCGAATAAAAATGAATCATTGCGATTTTTCTTTAAATACGAAAGGAACAGCAAATGTTTTATTAATAATCATTACGATGGGTTATCACTGCATACGAATAGCAACGAAAACTTTCGATGGCTTTTTGAAACATCTAACAAATTCATTAATTTTTATTGTGAAAAGGGAATTATTTTGGAAATTGCTTGTTCAAAATGGAAGAAAGACAACGTCTGGTTCTTCGGTGTACGCCTGCAATAGCCCATTAGGAAGTGCTAAGGCAACAACTCAACATCTCTCAGTAATTCGGATGCCGTATCAGATGGAGAAGAGAAGCCAGGGCAGGTCGTATCTTGAGAAGACCATGGCTGCATCACGAATTTATGATCAACTCATGGTTGAGCTCAGGAGAGGAAATCTTAGAACCTTTAAAAAATTGGACTTTTTGACTGCATGTCACTGCTTCTGAATCAAAAAAAAAGAATTGATAAAGAAAACTATACTCCCAAAACAATTCAATTTTAATGAACTTCTGTTTTCTGATTGGCCTTGACCTTTAAGGGATTAATAAGAATTTCATGTGACTGTTAATTTATTATTCATATTAATAACCTGGAAGGACAAGTTCATATCTATAACCTTGACCTTTAGTCTTATAATTACCTTGAATACCTTTGAGGGAAAGCACAGATCATGCAAAACATTTTGTGAAGTCTGACGAATTAGTATTTTCATAACCTATATTATCATTGGAAAGGCTGTTCATATTTTCATCATACATGGACAAATTGTTTTTGATAGTGAGCTTTTGGACATGTCACTAAAATATGAATAGCCTTTCCATAAGAAGTTGAGTGTAATTCCCTCTTGATAATAATTATAACTCTTATATAATTATAGAACATATGGATGTATTTTTCTAACATTGTATATATTCTTTCATATCATTTGGGCAAGAAATTTTAATGAATGTTTGAAATATTTTATGAAGTAATTGCTATTAAGCTATAAAATGACCTTGACTTCTGAGCGACATTAAGTGCCCTTTGATCCAAAGTGGCGTTATCCAAATGAACAAACTTCTGAAAAAATCAAATTCTGATTTATAAAAGGATGTACATGTATGAGCTCAGACGGACAGATGGAGAGGTGGAGTAAATGATGGACTCAAAGACCATCTTTTTTAGGTGATCATAAAAACATAATTTGCTTTTAACAAATAGTTCATGAAATTAATTTCACGTTTAGTGTCTATAACAAAACCAGCCACATAGTTCTTACGGATTAGGCCTACTAGGCCAATTTTCTGGCTGCTTCCTTCCCGATCCTCTACATGTACCTTTCCCCTTTCCTCTTGGAATAATTGTACTTACGTCTGCTACTCTACAGGAAATGTCATGTCTGCTAAATGCAGGTGCGGCTAGCTTCGGAAGAGTTCGTATCAATGCGCAACGCTGCGTAAACTTTCGCATATTTACACTCCTAATTGCAAGTGAAAAAAAACACAATGCTCATTCTAACGTATCATAACGCGAAGTCGTAACAATTCGCAGTACTTCGTTTCTTATTCGCAATAAGCAGTTCCATTGCGTTTGCATTTCGTTATGATCACAATTTTGAAGACAGTTTTCGTTCAAAATTCGTCAAGTTTGACAAATTTTACTCATTCGCGAGGATTCGTTCTATGGATTCGTCTATATGTGAAGGGGCCTTTAGCGACGGCTTTTAGTTTTGAGCGAGATTGTTTTAATCAAAGTTTAACACTTATTCTTTTGTAAGCACGAAACTGTTTTGGCCACGCATATTCTCCGATTTTCATGAAATTTCATAAATGAGTTGGGCAATATGTCAGAAATAGAAAATCATCAACATATTGTTGCCAAGTGACTTGATTGCCATGGAAACCAGGTCATAAGATACCAAAATATGAAAATTAAACCCCAAAAAAAGTTTGAAGCCTTACTGTGTCTCATGTAAATGGTTCATAATTTCAATTATTATATATAAAATTAAAATAATAGAGGCTATGAGATATTCAACCAAAGTCATTATCGTTTCAGATTTTATCAATACACATGGTTACCATGGAGATAAATAATGCTTATTCTGACAAAAATCTTCAAGACGTTAGATTTTATTTTCTGTCCTGTTCACTAAATCCAGAGCACCTTGTTTTTCCCGGTTATCTCCTTTAATTCAATTATTTTAGAAATAGGACGGAAAATAAAATGTCTACCGGGATGTTCTATAGTAAAATCGCTAAAAATGCGCGACGTCGGGAGATTTGACGTTACTGTTTACTATTGTTGACAAGGAGAGCAATATGGTGGCGGATTAAAATTTCCCGTAGACATTTTGTTTTTCATTTCGCGGTTTGAAGGCAGCTAATAGGGTAAGTTGGGAGTTAATTTCCACGTACGACTAAGGGAGGTCAATTCTCGGAAACAATGATTTATAGGAAAATTCTTCAGATGACAGAATGAGTCGCCAAAACAGGGTGCTCTGGATTTAGTAAACAGGACGGTAGCCATTTTATTTAATGGTTTGAAAGAACTTACAATTAGCACTAAAATTAGTAGGTTACTTATGATCTCAATTTTCATATATAGCAACCGTATCCATGGGTTTAAAAAACTGATAAATTGAACTTTCTGGCTTTATAAATAATAAAAGCCACTAGATAGATAAATTGTGAAAACATTTTTATATCACATGTAATGCATCCTTTCTACAGCTTAGATAAAATTGGTGAAGTAAAGGTTACAATGGCAACCATTTGAAAAAATGTTGAATTTCAAGAATGAAGTGTAGTTATAGTATTATTTTCCATTCCATCAGAATTGACGTTATTAATAGAATTCATTTCGATAAAAACAAGATATATTTTTTGCATGGTTACTATTGACCGGTTTACACAAAATTCCTTCTTGTTTTGGACTTTTCGATCAACTTCGGTTGATTGTCTGTCTCTTCAACGAATTCGAAAATTTCTGTTATCAAAAAATTAAAATTTCTTAAACGTGGGTCCTGTGGCGTCGTGTTCCACCCGCCCTGCTGCGTTTTTCGGTACATTTTTTGACATAATAATTTTCACACTCTTTTGTCATATTACATTGTTTAGATTGAGGATCACTGACGAGGGTTAAGTACCTGAAACTTGCATTTGTTGTCCATGCTGCAAATTGATCTGTTCTTGAGTGGTGCTATTGAATTTGAAGACGTTTAACATTAATGCTTTTGAAATCAAATTTCTAATGATGTTACGAAGAAAAAATCTGTGTGATATAAAAGAAGGTTGTAAACATTTTTTTATAGAAAAATGTTTAAATCCATTGTATTGATTCAAAATGACCGTATCCAAGAAATGTAACCATATGGCCTCTCCCCCACAATATTTTAGGTGAACTAATACTTTATGTTGGGGAATTTGCACACTGTATAAAGAGGAATAACTCTGAATTAAATCGATGCATTTGTCAGAACACGAAAGTAAATTAATTCCCTTACATGAAAGAGGGATCAGGAGTCCCCGAGGGCACATGTAGCCAAGTTCGATCAATTTCGGTTGATCGTTTCTTCAACGCATTCTAAAATTTCTGTTATCAAAATTTCTTGAAATTTCGAAAACATGTGTCCTGTAGCATCATATCTGACCCATCCTGCTACGTATTTCGATGCGCTTTTTCGACATAGTAACTTTCATACTTTTTTTGGCATAGTACATTGTTTAGATCTGATGATCACTGACGAGGGTTAAGTACCCGAAACGTGCATGTCTGGTCCATGTTGCCTATTTATCTGTTCTTAAATGATGCTATTCAATTTGAAGACGTTTACAGTTAATATTGATTTGCATAAAGATAATATTGAAACAAGATTGGAAACAGATTCAAGAAATTCTCCGTTTATAAGTTTATCTTAGGATTTTAAGGGAAATATTTTCTCGACTTTAACATGTTTAATTGTAATATTGATTATTCAATTCTTGGAAAGTCAAGAGATTGATAAGAACCTAATTACAAATTGGTTTTATCTATTAGTTGGAGAAATGAATGTCAATTCTACACGTGAAGTACCAGCATATTGAGTTTATTTACGTACAATCCCTAGTAATTTCAGATGCTTTTGAAAAGTTGTAGAGAACCTTATCTTTGAGGGTTGAACATGGAATTTTCTAGAAATATGTTCATCATTTTGTGCAATTCCCCTCCCAGGTTTGAATACAATATGTCATTTTTCAATTGTCAGATTACTTTCTCGCATGCTATGGATTCTGTTAAACAATGCCTCGTGAAAAAAACAGTGACTTTGTTAAAATTCCATTTCTGTCAACAACAAAGAACTGCACATTAATTAATCACACAACGCGAATTACGAAGTACCGCATGTAACCCCGAATTGGCTTACAGAAAACAAACAAGCCTATTTCAAATTTGAAGCTTTAATCTTCTATATGTTTCCTTAGCAACGGCTTACTTCTCTTAGTATTGGGCAATATATATTATTTTTATTTAAGATAACGTTTTGTTTTTATTATTTTCCTTTCATGTAATGGTTAAATTAGTTGGAGTTAGGATACAACATTACGGTTTTTTCGTATATGTGTGGGGAAAATGTCTTATTAAGAACCTGTCTGGCTTCAAATTCAGAAAACCTGAAAATTGCACATTTTAAGAGCAATTCTCTGTAAGAACCAAAATAATTTAATAACACATTGGCACGGCATGTCATAGATTCTAGCAATTTTTGTGTTGGAAGTTCAATATGGAGTGCTAAGATGAAAATTGTCTTTCATATGTAGAAAATGGGTGTCGTTGCCATGGTAACCATCTCTAATGTTTGAAACATTAGGAAATTTCATAAGACTTCGCGTGTTTGTGACCTTTGTTGCCATAGAAACGGGAACATTAATGAATTGCAATAACCACACTTTTTTTTCTTTGAATCCTCTTTGTTGTGTATATCTGAAATCTTTTTCACACTTTATCGCTATGCTTCTTGTATAAGGAGTCAAAAAATGTGTCTAAATAAGGTTTTGAACTCTTCAATTTGTGGCTCAAAAGAGCCTTATTTTGCTTGTTTTTGTGTATTTTTGCGGTGTAAAATTTCACAAAAGCAGAAGTTTTTGGATTTTTTCTTTTATATATTCAATATGCATTGTACCTTAACTACAAGAAAAGGTGAAAAGCTGGCTGGGATATATTATCTTTTTTGCTGGAAGCTGCATTTAATATTGTAACCAAGGCAACATTTAGGACAACGTTTGACTATGATGGGTATGTTATGGGTCTATTTTGAACTGTCCATTTATGATATGAAAACAAATTCTAGGTCATATATCTACTGGAGACAAATCAATGTAGATATGACCTTGATACTTGTTCAAGGTCATGCGTTGCATATTCAAGGTCACTGAATTTTAATTGAGCAGATTACAGATAAGGAATAGTTAATGTTAACAAATTCTATGAATAATAAACGAAAATGAATGAGGACCTATCGCGAAAAATGGTGAATAAATGGTTAGATATGTAATAATTAACGTGAAAGTAGGCATACAATAATTACTGATAGATTCCTCATAGTTAACGCTTGTCATTAACCATATGTTTTATTCCGCATACTCTAACCATATTCCGCATTGCTATGTGTATGAATAATCACTAACGTTGGCGTATGGAGAATGACTAACGTGAATGAGCTAAAAGCTACGCTTAGAATTTTCGTTTTGTTATTTCTATCGTGAATCTTAAATTTATATTAATCCGGCTCCAAGCAAAAATACATATTTGTCAATGAATTTAAATCAATGTTTACACATATACAACAAAGAATGAAACTGAAGAGGGAAATCATGATATTTAGAAAAAAAAATTCTATTGTTTAACTCATATCACTCATTTTTAATGGACTCAGTATTTTTTTTTTTTTTACTAAATTCATGGACTCCGGCACTGCATAAATGTACATGTAGTTCCTAATTTTTTTTTTTGTTTTGTTTTTTTTTTTTTTTTTTGCCGCTTTCCTTTGATAAGTTAGTGATTAGCTTATAAAATAATTGAAAAAAATTCTGCATGGTTGGTAGCTTTTGGAGATAGCGACGTCTTCTAGAGTCGCGAGCGGTACGTGACATCAAAGACATACCGGCAGGTCATCTTAATTATGCCGCATTATTAAATGAGATATCGACAAGGTCCGATGACATGTCAATACAAAAGATTTCAGCTAGAGATAAATAACACTATCTATGGCTGCTAGACAATAAAAATGACAAAATATATTTAGTTTAAATAAAAAAAGGGGGGCGGGTCTAGATACTTTTTCCAAATGAGGGTCGAAACTTTAATTTTATAAGAAGTAAAAAAGGAAAATCTCGGCACATGTGAAAATAAAAACAATTCTAGCTTAATTTGATGACAACATTCAAAGATCGATTCTTTTTATTAATTAAGGGATCAATGTCATTGATACTTCTAAACCCCGCCTTTGACCGATTAAATTTGATCCAGGTGTCAATCATTATCTGTATCATCAACATAGTGCGATCACTCGGTTCTACATGTATATACATATACATGTAGCTTTATACGTCAATCTATAAGTGTACAGCTCTGCCATGGCTATTTGATTTATCGCTATAAATATTTGTAAAGATATAGTGTATATGATTATTTTAATTTTCATTCAGGGAAATTATGTTATTGTTTTTAAATCTATTGATACAAGGGACGTATATATAAAGTATACGTCCCTGTTAATAAATGTACATTATTGTTTACAAGATCATAGATAATTAGCACATTTTTGAGATCAATACAAAACTTCGGTTAGAAATTAACTGGAACACATGTTCGTCCCTGAAATTAATTATGAGAAAAGATTTGTGGTCCCAACTCGTCAAACATCGACTTACTTGATCAAGATCGGAAATACAAATGTACGCATTTTCACAGTAAAACAAACCGGCAGAAATCAATTTTTCATTTATCGAACATGTATATTGCATGTATATTTGATTTTATAAATGTGTCTATTGAAATGCATGATGTACCTTGTAATGAAATATTTTTTTTACTTTTATTTTATTTATACATAGATGTACATAGGAAGTAAATTCTCTCTCTCTCTCCAGACGCAGAAATCATCCTGCGAAAGTGAGGAGACAAAATTTCGATCAGTTAACTCTTTAACGACATTTCCATTATAAAATGTTCGCCTGTGCATGAATTAGTTTTTTTTTTTTTTGGCATTTTCATACAAGCTTGCTTGCTCTCTTTTTTCAAACAAACGTACTAATGTCTCAAATGAACAGTTCAATCAAAAGATGTAGTAAAAATGAATTCCAAAGACATCCGTAATACAAAAGAAAAAAGTGTGTGCGCCTTGGTCTGGTACTTCAAAGGGTTACAAACAATGCCTCGCATGTTGTTCATACCGCTCTTTTACCTGTATATTAACACCCCCTGTACACGGAGACGTGTGACTATAAACCTTCCAATTTTAATTTGTTTACAAACTTTGATAATTTGATGCCACTGGGGCAGGTATTTTACATACATAAACCTTCTTTGAACTTTCGTGCATAATTTATGTGTATGTGAGATTGAAGATTTTTTATAAATTCAATTTACCGTTTCTGCGTCCCCCCCCCCCCCCCCGCCATCGGTGGAACAAACTTTGAATTCGCAAGTAAACAGAATCTAAATAGAAAAGAAAAATTGTACATGACAGCGTAAGAGAGAACTATAGGTCCCCTTTCATCTTCACTTGAATATGATCCTGTTTTCTGTTTATGTCAAAGTGCCCGATCCCCCCCCCCCCCCCAAACGAAGGAATACCTGAACAAAAGAAAGATAAACAAATACATGTAAGAAATTCTATATTGAAACCAACAAAAATACAAAGGTGCAAGGAGGTGTAGCAAATTCTGAAAAGATGCAGCTAATTCATGAAGAAAAAATATGGAACCCAATCCGAGCCCCAGATCGGAAAGGGGATCGGAATGGGGGCTACAGAAATTTTTGCTTTACACTGGATTTTTTCTTTGAAAACGTTCTTTCATCATCCTCAAATACATGATTTGGGGATTTCTTAACAAATCAGTCAATTTTAGTTTAAATAAGGGAAGTAAATGATTTTTTTAAATAAAAATGTGAAATAACTCTTCTGACACTCTGAAAAAGAATTTATACTTCGTCTAATGTCAAAGCTCTCGCTGTGTAATTAAATTAAATCGATCAGCCACTGAGGGTAGTATATGTATATTGTAAGTCTATACGTTGTCAAATTAGGAAAAAAAATATATTTAAAAAACTAGTGAAGTTATACACACATCACAAAAGACGATGAAAGAGAATTAAAAAAAAAATACATGTATGTTTGAAATAATTCAGGCAAAAATGCATATTTAATTATTTAAATTTGATTAATTCACAGTAGACTGAATTGCTGTCGTTTCTTGACTAAGGAGGGGATATTCCCCGGGAAGACTATGGTTAAGGCGCGAAGCGCCGAATCAGAGGGGGGTAGGAGGACTTGTGGGAGGAGGTTGTCTGAAGTCAGCCTCGGATAATTGTGCGAAATTTATGATTTCTAAGACCATTGTTGAATTCGTTTGTTTGATCTTGTGATGTTAAAACGAAAGATTATCTTGGTGACAAAAAATATTGAAAGGATTTCATGCGTACATGTAGAAGATGTATATATCGCTCAATTTGAGATTTCTATGAGGCCATTGAAAGACACCAAGAAAGTAACATATATTAAATCACAGAAAATTACAACTCTTTATCTGAGTCTGATTTTTTGGGGCTAGTTGTGTAAATACTAGTATATACATATATATAAAAAAATGCGAAGCGACTAATGATCCTGAGTTTGTATAAACACTTTTTCTCACCATTATTTTCATGAATTGAAAGGAGAAGGTGCGGTAACCTGCCTTTTTGGCCCTATACGATTAAATAGTGAAAAAAATCAAAATGTTGTTAAGGTATTCCGTAATACAGGCGGATCTATATGTACATATTTGTCGAAGGAGGGGAAGGATGGGTTTTTTTAGAAGCCATGGCCCTAACTAAAAGGAAACTGTAAATGGGATGTTCTCGATTTTTTTTCCAGGTATTACGGAAGAAAATTGAGCAATCATTATTCAAAGTAGTATTAGCGTCACTCCAATCACACAAAAGAAATGCACTTTAATGCATTTCAATTGTGTTTATCGTATATTCGTTTGTTTAATTTGACAGCTCAATTGATGGATGGGGTGTAGGTGTCCTTGGGTTCAAAAGAGTACGACGCTCGTATTGTTGTTGAGTATAATAGGACATAGAGATCAAAGGAACGGGTGGCTTATTAATTTGAATGGTTTCAATGTTGTATATGCCATGACTATTATGCAAGTATTTTAGAGCGACTGTGAAACCGTGGGTAAACAGACGACGAAGTGCATGCCCCCCCCCCCTTCATAACTGGGGGAGGGGTAAGGGTTTAATGTATAATTCACATGTGATATTGATACTGTTGAACAAGATACCGAATTGACGTATATTTCCTACTTGTTTATATGTTAATTGATCGCAGGGCTTTAAACCACTCAAATTACATGAGTGCTCATTTACCGCGAAAAACCTTTTGAGCTGCATTTCTAAAGATTTAAAGGGACGAACAATTGGATAAGATCGAGAAGATATTTGGACGGGGTATCTTAATTATCGTATTTCAACAGGTAGGAAAAGTATAAACTGCACACAGCAATTTATACGTGTGACAACACGATTGTATGCATTCCGTATTTGATAGTGTCAAATAAGATATATGTAGGGGGGGCACGCACTTCGTCGTCTGTTTACCCACGGTTTCACAGTCGCTCTAAAATACTTGCATAATAGTCATGGCATATACAACATTGAAACCATTCAAATTAATAAGCCACCCGTTCCTTTGATCTCTATGTCCTATTATACTCAACAACAATACGCTAATACTACTATTCAACACTCTTACAATTTCTTTGGCTGTTAAAACTGAAAAGCGTGTGGATCCAGAGGCGGGCCATGGTGATAAATAATTGTGAATTATGAGGGATTTCATGATCTGAAAGAAGCGGAGATACATGCATTTCTATAGTCCGATACTTTTGTACAAATATATTCTGTGTCTGATGTATTATTTCCATTATTAACGTGTCTATCTTACTATTCTCACGGGGTATAGCGGTGATGGTGGGAGAAAGGGCGGGGTACTCTGTGGTGTATGGAGTTAAAAAGACTTTGAAAAAATACAATGATGACAAGGGGTTATTTAAATCAAAAGATAAAAGATTAAAGTCAGTCAATCACTCAACACGAACAAATGTCGGGAGGAAGAAATTAATAAATAATCTATTATAATAGTACATGAAATTAGAGAAAAACCGAAAGTTCTGCATTGCGAGATTGTCCACCATGTAACTTTGATTACATCTTGCATTAAAATAAAAAAAAAAGAAATGTATATTAACATAAACGGAAGACAAAATTACTGAATTTAACATGTGAAAATTAAATTATTCAAAACCATCAATATAAAGAATTAGAGAAAAGGGAAAGCGCCGAGAAAGAAAATTCCCTAAATATTTACAGCAGCTTGTTGTACCATATTAGAATAAAGTAAAATTAAACTATTTTTTAAACTAAATTTTAAACTATTTTCGGCATTAAAAATAATTTAAGGCGATTTGGCAGGTAGGATACACACGATAAACAGCTCGTGTCTCATGACAGGTAATTGTTGAAATAACACAGGTATTGTTGTGGCAGGGCGAAGCATAGTTTTACCTGGTCATCGGAAGAGTTCATTATAGGAGGTGATACAAGATGTCAAAATTACAGGTCTTATAATTATACAGGCATTTCATACTCTATGTAACAGTGTGTAAACTAATTTTTTTTATCGACTGGTATAATTTGCGTGAACCACTTTGGTAGAGAAATACATGTGTATTACGTGTATATTATCGTTGTATGAATTCAGATTAATATAAAGTACGTATAATACTTATAATACGTATAATAAAAAAATGCAAATAAAAAAAAATATCCGATTAACCCGATAAAAATGTACAAATTTCATAAGATTATAAACAAAATTCGGATTCTGAGTAAGATTTATTCGTTTTGCAAGTTATGAGTCGTGATATTAATTCATTCACGTTATTCTCCATAGTAATGTTTATTATGCATACGCTAACGGTTAATTCTGCATACGCTCACGATAGAATTTTTTTCCGCGTACGCTCACGATAGAATGGATAATTAGCGCTACTCATTTATCACGATACAATGAATACAGATAATTTGATACTATCGCTATGAATAAGAAAAATTGAATACAAACGTGAACGAGATAAGCGCTAACCATTGTACGTTTTTCAATCAGTATTCATACAAATGAATAAGGACTATTTGGTAATATCATGAGCAAATCAATAACTAAGGTTAATTAAACGATAAAAATCGTGAACTAAGAATACATATAAATAATGAATAAGGACTAACGTGAGAGTTGTTAAGATTAACTATTCCTTATCTGTATACCAAAATTGTGATTTTTCGTAGAAAAAAAGGATCAAATTTCGAATAAGCCTTTTGACAGACAAAATAATGGGTATTATAATTATTTTTTGGGATAACTTTAAGAGTTCAATCAACTCTTTGACCTTCTGAAATTGAGGTGTGGATATCAAAAATAGAGAGCATGAAATTTAAAAATTCTTATTTTTTTAGCCTTGACAAAAATATTATACTTGAATACAAAAGTCAACAAAATCAGGGACTTTCTCTTTAATTCTATTATTTTTCAAAATATATATAAGTTATTGGAAAATTCAAAAAGAAAATAGTACAGATTTATGACAAAAATTTGAAAATCATATAAATATCGAATTGTTTTAGTCTATGTTAAGACATGACCTTGAATTTCAAGTCAATGACCTTGGAAATTTTCGATTATATAAAATCGAATGAAAGAGTCTTATCACCTCATTTTTACATTTTCATGGTCATAAGTAGTATTTATTAGGAGTTAAATCAATTTTAAAAGGTACTATATTCAAGCCTTAATGCTTAAAGGTGCCATAGCAACGATTTTTATCCTCAAAATTGAGATGAAGAGCTCAAAGATCGTAAATTCGATTTTCTTTCATTAGATTTTTGATGGGCATTACTTTTCACAAAGACCCATCAAAGGTCTCGAAGAGGTCTGCTTTTAGTGATAATTGACACTGATGACGTGCCATGGCGCCAGAATTTTGGTGGTAACAGAGAATTGATCTTAAGTGTTTGCAACCCGTTTCCATGGCAACCAGCATGAAAATTTGTATTTTTTTTTTTATCAATTTCAAATATTTTCGTTATGACTATTGATATGTGAGCGTTTGCAGACCCCTGTACAAAATTGCTGTTACTTACAGAGTATTCGTGTTAAAAGACATATTACACTGTTTATAATCATAAACTGTAAACGTGGAAAGTTTCGCGTAGGGGGTTATTTTCGCGTTTTTCGCGAATCCAGGGACTTCATCGCTGCATTCCTATTATGGGAAACGCATCTTTATCGCAAACATTTCCCTCACCTCACGCGTAATGTCTTGATGCTATAATCCCGAAAATTTCCCTCAGCGAAAATAACCACGTTTACAGTTACTGTATTTAAATTATAGTTACGGAATATAGCTAAATATTATATAATCAAAGTTGATAAATGATATATACCCATCCTCTCCTGGGTGTTTGTAATTCAGATGTTGATAGAAAAGTACAAGTATAAGAATATCAAATTCAGTAGCATCTTGCATCAATCGTCATAGATTCGCCATTACAATGCTTACACTGAGTATTGAATGGAATGTGATACTCATATCTGTCGCATTGCCAAGTGTCGGAGATAGTCGGGGTTTCTGTGAGCAGTGTGGCCCTTTGACATTTTGTTTAAATTTCTAAATTCCCATGTTATTGACAAATCCTGTTTTCTTCACTGATCTAATGAATCCAAATAAAAATCTTTCTTGACTTTGTTAGAAGTACAAAATGTATAAACAATAAACAATTGACTATTTTGATTTTTTTTTTTCAGGGATGTAAAGGGGCAGCAAAGTCACCGTTAATGTCATATCTTTATGCATGAAAACATGTCCTCTTATTTCTAGTTACTTGAAGTACTAGTAGTTGTAATATGACATAGATATTTAATTTGAACTTATTCCATTCTTATTTGTATATCTGTTTAGCGTCCGTCCTAACTACACGATCAAGGCAATCAGGTTTCCATAGAAAAAAATATCTTACTAAATCATAAATATAAAATGAAACTGGAGAAATATATTTGTAAAATGTGCAAATATATCTATGATGATAAAGCCAGTATACCAAAAAGATTAATTATTCGAAAAATGAACAATAATTTCATTTATAACCATTGCAATATTTATCGAAAATGTTGAAAATCCCGGACCAGGTTGTTCATTATATTTTCAAATACCTGTTTGCAAAAGATAGATGCTTAACAGAAATATAAATTGGAATGAATTCAGCAAATGCTTGAAGTGTTAGTTATAAGTTTTCCGTCTGAGTAGCCCTGAGCTGTTTGTTGCTTAACTTTGCTTACAATACTTCGTAAAATATTAAATTTTACTAACAGGTCTATTTTATTTGACATTTTTCTGATAGGATCCTATGCTTATCATGTTTTATATTAAAAAAGAATACCCTCTATGGTTTGTTTTGTTTTGTTTATATATCTTAATAATCCTTGATGTATCCTCCGAAAAAAATTATAACTATTTTATGGATAACGTCTTGATACTCATTAAAACTTCACAGTTTACGGTCTTTTTTAATAATATCAACAATATTTTGTATGAAATACAAGGCATCATTTTTTGAATATTGATTATGCAAAGAACATGTTTCAGGTTTATAATTGCAAAGACTACCGCGGTTATGAGGCTTTAGATTAATTGATTGTTTAGTTTAAAATGCTTATCAAAATCTACTGTGGAATATCATCATTTTTGTATCCCTAACTTTATAAATGTATTTGAAATCCTGTCGTTTTTTGGTTGCTATAATAATTACTACACTACTAAAAGATGTTAAGTTACACGTATCTGTAGTTTTAAGTTTTTAATTTTTAAACTGATTGTGTTTATGTATTGGAAAACTTTTATATCAAGATCATTTTTAGTGTGAAATAAAGGGGTATGGACAAAATGTTATTCGCCTTATTGAATTCTATGTAGTGTATAATTGAAATAAGCATTTTGAGAAAGTGTGACTTGCGTAGCAGATGACCGTCTTAAGTCTGTATCGTTTAACTGTTGGTCTCATTGATTTATGCGTAGTCTTTTGTGTTTAGTTTTTCTGTGTCGTATATTATTTTTTAAGACAATGTTTATAGACGAATGACACTAGTATCGCTTAAGGTAGGTATTAATACTACATGTACATCATGAATCCTGTCGAACTATAGCCGCGCAGCTCGGTCCACTAGGTTCAAATGGTCGTCGTAAAATTATTGATGTAGGTTTTGCTCAGATAGATGGGAAAAAGTAGATGTTGAGGTAAAGAAATCTAAGTATTAAAAGGATTAAAATTGGAGTCTTAATTCTGCAGAAAAGCAGATTTTCAAGACATCAATGCTACATTCCAAATCTTATATGATCAATGATGCTTGTGACTACGGGATGCTGCTACACAGAAAAGAAAAATGTGTGATATTGAAATTGAAGTAATCACGTTTGTATTAGAGTGAGGTTTCATATTACCATGGGTGTCAACAGACAACAAATTGGACGCTGAATTAAAGGTCTCTGCTGTTTCTTTAACTTCAAGAAAAGGGAAGGATCTCTAGCATGGCCACTCAGCACTAACCCAGCGGAACAAACTCACAAGAAAGTGACACATAAATGACATCAGACAAAAACTACAAATCGCAAAAAGGCACATTAATTAATATTCACTTCAACATCATACAAAAAAATCGAAACAGACGGACAGAAAATCGAAAAATAATGACAATTCTTAAAAGGAAGGAGACAAATCTACTCTTTTGACGGCCATCTTCAATAAGCAAATGGTGTGGTTATCCGGATTACGTGCATACAACCCTCACATTTTTTCGGATACACAGAGGTCCCCATGGACGCACAATTATTGCGGTATAAACATACAACTTCTCTCTGTAAAGTGACATCACAAACAATATAGTTTAACACAGCGGCTTCTTGTAACACATATTCTATGTGAATTGAACGAAAATATTCTATAGCGTGCATACAACAGTATGTGTTCTACTTGCTGAAGGGAGCTCAGCATCAATCACCCGAGAAGTCTGACCAACTTTTAGATATGACACAGAATCATGCAGGACCCACTGTTAAACGGGATAAATTGCGCCGAGATAATGTGCAAATTTTGGGTTATTGATGGACGTTAGATCAATAATGCATATGTAAAAGAAGGGAGGGGATCTCCAACAAGACCCTGTTGCAGCACCAACAGCAAAACACAAAAACACCCGATGCGAAAACACTAAAAACGAGCATTCCAAGAGACGGAAAAGAGACACACGACATATAAACATGAAACACAAAAGACTACACATGAACAAACGAGACCAATGGGTAACCGGTGCCGACTCTGACGGCCATTTGCCAAGCAAGTAGCAAATGGTGTAGTTATCCTGGATTACGTCCGCACATTCCTCTCACTTCTCCACTTATCCAGAGGTCTAAGAAAACGTACAATTGCGGTGTAAAACAACCTCCTCACTGTTAGATGACAACACACAAACAAGACCGCAAAACGCAGGGGCTTAACAACACAGATGAATATGTAAATGGATATAAAAAGAGGGCATACGTAATACAGTCCGTGCTCTGACGGCTGTAGCGAGCTTATGTATATAATCACCCGAGGAATCCGACTGACATTCAGAGAGGACAGGTGGTCGGGGTCCTGTCTTCTCTACAGAGGTTTGGACAGGGCCCGTCATGGAGTCCCGTCGTCACAGTCAGTCAGAGTGCAAGTATCAAGAATACGCTTGCACAAGACTGTAGATGGGTCAAGTACCAAACCTAGTGTCCGCCTGTGATATTAGGATCATATCCACGGTATAAAAGGCATTTGATGATTCTGACGCATTTTCGATGGTTATGCTGTCTACCTTTGATCCTTCTAATTTTGTTTATCATATCACCATAAAAGACAAGTTGTGTAATACCCAAAGTAATGCACTCTGTTGCGTGTATAGATTCGAATTTTAAAAGTAGTTGACTGTTATTTTTGTAAAATTTCCAGAAAGTCTTAACTAGTTTATGGAAGGGAAAATCTTGACTTAAAAGTTTCTAGGTAATTTGTACTGTGAAAATCCAAAATATCAGTACATGCTTTAGCGTACCGGATGAGCTGCGATATGTAAATGCCGTATGACGTTAGTCTTGAAACATCACCGTCAAACAAGGGGAAATTTACCATGTTGAATCCAAAATCATCTCTTTTGTCATACACACTTGTATCTCTCCATTAACAATTTTTATATTTAGGTCCAAAAATGCTGTTACTGTGTTTGTAACATTTGCCTTGTTTAGAGTCAGGTCTTGTGGATAAATAACATTTTTTACTTTTCAAAAATAGGATTGTCGATAGTAAGAATATCATCCTACCTAGAAGTACCATTAAAACATGACATTTCACATCTTCATGTTTTCTTTGCTTTTGATGATTTGGGATAAATTCTTTTTTCATACGTGTATGAAAATGAATCTGCAACAAGAGTGGCACAATTTGTATCCAAGGGATTCCTACAACCTCCTCACCAAATCTTACATATATGTTGTCCAAAAGGAAGGAGAATGCAATACAAAGGTCACTACATGTCCATGATTTATCTGATTTCTATTCTGTAGTGGAAAAGGAACCCTTTGATTCAGATGTATAAATATAATTTTTCCCCTCTCGATTAAAAATACGGAAGGGTACAACTCTATACATTCATGAAGAAATTTCAAACCAATTTCCATGCACCAGACACGTGTTTCGAATATTAAATTCTCAACAGTGAAGCTTCCAGCCAAAGTGTTTTCATAAGCAGTCCAAATTAATTTCACTAGCGCCCTCTTGCGCTATTTCTAGAATTTAAATTGTTAAACGTCTTTGAATTCAATAACATGATTTTAAACCTTATAAATTTACAGCATGGACCAGACATGCACGTTTCGGGTAATAAACCCTTTCACTGATCCTCAGTCTAAACAATGTAATATGGCCAAAAAGTATGAAAATTATCTTGTCAAAAATGTACCAAAAGACGAAGCAGAATGGGTGGGATATAATGCTACAGGACCCACGTTTTGGATATTTCAAGAAATTTTGCAACAGAAAATTTCAAATGCGTTGAAGAGACAAACGATCAATCAAAGTTGATCGAACTTGGCTACATGTGCCCTCGGGGACTCTTGGTCCACCAGCAGTGACACTCACCAAGTAGTTCAAGTGTTAAACGTCTTTAAATTCAATATCATAATTTTAAACCTGATAAATTTACAGCATGGACCAGACATGCACGTTTCGGGTACTAATCCCTCGTCAGTGATCCTCAGTCTAAACAATGTAATATGGCCAAAAAGTATGAAAATTATCTTGTCAAAAATGTACCAAAAGACGAAGCAGAATGGGTGGGATATGATGCTACAGAACCCACGTTTTGGAAATTTCAAGAAATTTTGTAACAGAAAATTTCAAATGCGTTGAAGAGACATACGATCAACAAGAGTTGATCGAACTTGACTACACGTGCCCTCGGGGACTCTTGATCCACCAGCAGTGACACTCACCAAGAAGTTCAAGTGTTAAGCGTCTTTAAATTCAATAGCATCATTTTAAACCTGATAAATTTACAGCATGGACCAGACATGCACGTTTCGTGTACAAAACCCTCGTAAGTGATCCTCAGTCTAAACTATGTAATATGGCCAAAAAGTATGAAAATTATTGAGTCCAAAAATGTACCAAAAGACGTAGCAGAATGGGTGGGATATGATGCTACAGGACCCACGTTTTGGAAATTTCAAGAAATTTTGTAACAGAAAATTCAAATGCGCTGAAGAGACAAATGATCTACCAAAGTTGATCGAACTTGGCTACATGTGCCCTCGGGAACTCTTGATCCACCAGCAGTGACACTCACCAAGTAGTTCAAGTGTTAAGCGTCTTTAAATTCAATAACATAATTTTAAACCTGATAAATTTACAGCATGGACCAGACATGCACGTTTCGTGTACTAAACCTTCGTCAGTAATCCTCAGTCTAAACAATGTAATATGGCCAAAAAATATGAAAATTATTATGTCCAAAAATGTACCAAAAGACGTAGCAGAATGGATGGGATATGATGCTACAGGACCCACGTTTTGGAAATTTGGAAATGCGTTGAAGAGACAAACGATCAACCAAAGTTGATCGAACTTGGCTACATGTGCCCTCGGGGACTTTTGGTCCACTAGCAGTGACACTCACAAAGTAGTTTAAGTGTTAAACGTCTTTAAATTCAATATTTCTGCATTTACTTTAGATAGAATGCGCGGCTCCAACATTCCTTTAGTGTCGATTCATTAGCATATCCAAATAAAATCTATGTTCAAAATAGCATTGGAGAGAGGTTGCTAAGATGTTAACCTTCTTGAATTTGATATCTTTCGATGAAATGGCAAGTTTCCGAAATAAAAAATATATATATATATATATATGATGTCACATTGATAAAGGGCCAAAACGAAGCTGCTTTCATGTGTCCATTTAATTTGAATCACCATTTAATAAATTTGGACAATTGCTCATTTATTCTATCGTGAGGAAGCGTCGTCTACATATTTGAAAAGTCGTATGAAGAAATCGTATTGGCTTGAAAATTTCTAAATTTCATTTTGTCAGTCACATCCCCTGAATTTTTAATAGACCAAAATAGGTTAACATCATTCCTGTTTAAAACAGTTTCTCAATATTTTGCTACTTGTTCTTTTATCACCGTGCGTGTTTACGTAAGATTTCTAGATGAAATTGTAGTTGAGCAGTTGCTAGAATTAGTAATGTATCGGACTTGTAAGGAGACTTATGCAGTTTTGGTATGCAGTATAGCGTTTGATGATCCAATTTAGAAATAGGGATGTTGAATGAAGAACTTTCACTGTTGTCTTTGCTCACTGTTTTGGATATAAGTATTTGTAGAAAAAAGTTCCGAAACCACAGTTGATGTGTAGTAACGTTTTCAAATGATTATGGTGCTGTTGGCTGCTTTGCCTACAGGAGCGAAAACATATATTTTTCATGTAAATTGCGTAATTTGAATTTGGATTTGAAATATCTTTCAAATTTAGAACTTGGATTTTCAGAAAGATGAAGATTTTTGTGGAAGATATCTATTTGAATATCAGTGTAGTTCACGATGTACAACTAAGATCGACAATTAGAAACCATTTATAGATCCGTGTACGATTATTTCTACCTTCTCGTAGTTTATATTATTAACTAATGAATGAAAATCAAAACACCCGAATTCAGATTTCAAAAGGCACATTAAAGATACTTGGAAATCATTGAACAAATTATAAAACAGTAATTTGAAGTTTGTATTGTAGATGGAGCCAGGAAAATTTACTTTGGCTTTATTTAAACTGTTTGAGATGAAGTACTACAGACGAGGATTCAATAGCCGAAACACGTGTCTAGGTACAATAAAATTGGTACTATAGAACATATATTTCATTATTGACAATTCTAACGAGAATAAGAGACGATAACACAGCTCCACTTTATTTCATGATCAAACTCCATAGTCCAGTGCAAGTACGAAATATATTGTAGTTGGCGTTGTCAAAAGCACGCCATGCTAATAGGTAAAGTTAAATCGTATAAAAAATATCATGAATCATGCTGCACATATGATTTAGGTTATACATTCTCAGTAAGTAGGACCAAAAAAGGAATCGTATATAACTTCTCTCGTTGTATTATCTAAAAACAAGGGGAACATTGTCCTGGTTATTAAAATCTAGAAAAAGAACAAGCAGCAAACAGCATCGTAAGTAGAGCCGCCTTGAATAAATTCAATGAACAAATTAGATGTAAAATTATAAATCCGATTCCATTCATCCCATAGCATGCTAAATATGATAATTAATTGTGGAATCTGCTATTACAAAATAAAAACACAGCGGACACTGAAGCCAACCACACAGATAAAAAGTGGGAAACATTGACAGTATTTTCACAACCAATAAAAAATCAATAATAAAATCGACATTCTGCAAAGAAGCATTCCTTGCTTGCAACACTCTTCGCTTAGGCCGTACAGAAAAAGGTAATATCCGGTAAATTCGGTGTTTTGGATGGTTCTAACCTAAGCTATCTTCAAACATTGAGAACAACAAGATCTTGTCATGTTTAAGATTTTTGCTTTATTGCCCATAGAGATTTTGAAGAAGTCAGTCAGTCACTTACAAATGTACCTTTGTTTCAGTAGTGTTTCGTCTAATCCCCTTCTCCTTAGAACGAAGTTCCTGTAATTTGTTTCTGCTCTGGAATAGCGTATAAATTGTTTTATTATACCTCTACTGATTTTTTCCTATATAAAAAGAGACTCATTAAATTTAACTAAATCCCTGAAAATCGTCTGATAAGACTATTTCCCTGGAAAGGGGTGCGCTAGTTAAGAAGAATATTTCCCTAGGGAGTTAGTTTCAAAATGGGGCGGAGCTTCTTTGGGGGTGTGTCAGTATCAGCCAATCAGCGCCGTTGCAGGTTGATCGGATGATGTGAAGGTTGATCGGATGACGCTATCAATACGAGAGCAGAGTAATCCGCCTCCTATCCGCTTAGCACATAAATTAATCCGCAACAAAATAAAACAATCAAAAATTAAACATGTATGAGTATGATAAATGATGTTTCTGTTTATCTTATCATCAAAAATCAATATTTTCCATTACTCAGTCATTAGAATTTTCATTTGAACCCTGTGAATCTTAGAGATATGTTCGTTTTAGTATAATGTTTGTTTCGGTATACTCGGGAAATAGGTCTGGTCTCGGGGAACCAGAATCGTGCTAACTCCCTCAATGGTGTACTTTAACTGTATAATATAAATATAAGGGACAAAGGAACGTTACTACTCAAAGTATAAAGGATTATTAATTGAGAGCATGTCACCGATATATCTGTAGCGGATTTTGATTTGAGTGCTAGGTGAGCAATTTTTACCCCAAACAAACTTAACTTTACATAAATATAGAAACACATGGGCAAGAATTGGAGATTAATTGTTTTTCTTAGCGATTCCAGCGGTTTGCTGAAAGGTCATTACCTCACACGCCTTAACTATGTTATTAATCAGAAAAATCACTTATATGATTACCTCTTTTTCCGTGTATCTCTCATATACCTGTTTTTGCGACTATGATTTTTAATAAAAGTCAGAGTATATTTCAAGAATTGCTTAGATAATCATCTCTCTAAGAAATATTATTGTTTGGAGAAAATAAAGATTGCATGTTAGACTTAGACTTTGACTTAGGCCTCTGCCTGATGCAGTTTTGTCTGGATGGTCAACTTACAGTGGGGAGATATTGTGCGTTCTTCGAGACCTGCACGTAACCGGACGAGTTGGAAGGTTGTGCGTGCGTAATCCGGATTGGCACACCATTTGCCAATGTCGTGATAGATGACCGTCCAAAGCAGACACCCATTGCCCTTTGGTCGTGTTGGTTTTTGTGTAGTCTTTTCTGTTAAATGTTGTGTTTTGTTAGACATTGTCCCTTTTGCGTCTCTTGCTGTGCAGGTCTTCTCTGTGTGTTTTTGCATGAGGTGTTTTAGTGTTTTGCTGATGGTGTTGCAATCGAGCGATGTTGGAGATTCCTTCCTTTCTACACCTCCACTTCTTCCCAGCTATGTCGCCTTAAGGAAGCTTTGATTAGGTACTTTATTAATTTGATATCATCTATATCATTTTGCTATTTTGGGAACTTGTCATTTCATCCAAAAATGTATACTACTAAAGGAACGAATTAGCCGATTCTCCGTCGAAACGAAGAGGACAGAGATAAAGGTTGTGATATGAAGATATAGCATATGATATGACAATGTGAAATTGATAATTGTTTAAAAGAAATTATTTCTAATTAAGGTGTAATAATTAATTATGTCTCAACGTTTTCCTAAATCAAATCTGAGAAAATCTAAAATTCATAATCGGCGACGGACAATAGCCATTAACTTCATATTTTCCTCCGATTTATACTCCCTTTCTAATCCCCTACATTTTAAGTATCATAAATTTAGTAAGGCGATTCTTGCAAGACATTTCTGATGTTAGAAGGAGGGTGATTCAATTCAAAACTTCATATTCGTTTTCTGAAATTTACGACCTAGAATCTTACAAACGAACGTTCTAGAAAAAGGTTTCATAGCTCAGTTGGTAAAGCGGCGGACATCTATCCATGTAGACATCAAACTTGAAGAGTCTAGGTTCGAATCCCGTCGTGGGCGGACGTTCTGACAGTAAATTTATATATTAAATCTTCTTGCTTCAATTTGTTTTCTGGCTCTATTTCTTTAATACTCAATGCATTCTAAATGACCAATTGCATGCTATTTTCCCCATGTCGTTTTCCATTGACTCAGTGTCAGACTTGGATGTGGACAATTTCCAAATATCATTTTTTTCACTTTTGTTTACTTAAAATGTGTAGTCCCTCCCGCAGGTGGAGGTCCGGGGGAGGGACTTCCCCAGAAAATGCTGTTTTTATAATTTTTTTTCAATCTTATTTGCTATGAAGATTGACGTAAAAAATTGCATATAAATCTACGTAATACACTTTCCCCGAAAAATTAATGGTGTTTTATGATTAAGAAGTCTCACTATATCTAATTTTTTACATCCTGGATTTCTTAAAAATGTAAGAAGCGTACAAATATTTCAAGTAATACAAAATGTGAACACTGTTAAAAACTGACAATAAACTGTCGTATAATCTTGGCGATTTTTATGTGGTTCCAAGGGGCTAAGCCCCAGAAAAATATTTCCAAGAATATGATGTTTAAAGCAAAATTATCAACAGTTGGAAAATTTAGATGGGGCGGGAGGGTGTCGGATACGCCTCTTTTAAATCTACGGATTCTGTTAAAAGACAGTTTTGAGATTTACGATCTATCCGGAAAATTTATGTGTAGGCTTGAGTCTTTTTGCCTTTTTTGGAATATACGCCTCTGAATTGCCGTTTTTTCCACGCGTGCGCGAGTCCTTTTCTAGTATCATTGAAATTAAAAGAGGTAAACATCTGAGTAACTCCCCTCCAATGCAGTTTTGGTCTTAGATTTCAATTATTTCATTTTCTTTCTAATGAATCGACTCTACAAGAAATAAAGGTAAATACATAAGATTTAATTCAAAAATATAAAGCCAGAGGGCGTTACTGAAACGATTTTGGCTGCGTCTGAAAATCACTTTGGCTGGAAACATTACTGATGAGGATTTATTAACCGAAACACGAGTCTGGTGCATCAACATTCGTTTGAAATTTTCGTTAAGAAGGGAAAGAGTTGAAACACTTCCTTATTAATATGCGTAGCTTACAAGTCATTTATATACGCACTGTAGTAAGTCATCAGACAGGTGAACACTTAAATGATGAAAATTCACATACTATTTGCTGTTTAACCTGTAACTAAATGAGTATGAGTAGATCGTTATTACTTGGTGAACCAAAGGTTCAAAATGCAAAACGAACTTCGATACCGGAACATAAATGAATAAGGACGACATTTCCACCGTATAAAATAACGCAATTTATCATAGATTTAGTCCTTGTTTAAGTGTTAAGTAACCGTATTTGCGCGTCTGCAGAATTTGATGAAATGAATCCAAAATTTTCAAGCACCTCTTACCTAGGTCAAATAACTCATAATATCTAGAATAAACGTTGTCAATTACGGTGTAATTTTATGTATTTTACCTTGACTGATAAACAAAGGAAATTAAACAAAAGTTTTTCATAAAAAAACAGATGTCTCCCCCCTCCATCTAAGTTACTTTGACCTTGGGCCAAAATGCAAAATGATTTGAAACCTTTGAGTCATGGGCAACATCATACTAAAACATGAAAGTGATTCATTACATTGTTTGAGGTAAAGCCCAAACATAATTGACATATACAATTTCATTATAAGCATATTTAAAGAAATTAACTTTGGTCACATGACCTTGGATATAGGTGATCTGAAACCTACACTCACTGACGAGGGTTAAGTACCCGAAACATGCATGTCCATGCTGCAAACTTATCTGCTTTTAAATGATGCTATTGAATTTGAAGACGTTTAACATTGTATGGATAATGAGCAACAAAAAAATGAATTAGTGATTGGATACACGGTTCAAAATATAAAGCCTAAACATTATTAGCATAGATAATTTCAGCCTGGACATGCTTAGCATATACAATTTCATTACCAAAGTAAGAAGCTACCTTAGCCATGTGACCTTGGGACAATGTGATAAGAAACATTTAGTCCTTAGAAACAACATACTAAAATATGAAAACAATTGTAAGAAGGGTTCAGGAGATATAGCCCAGACAATATTAGTACGTACAATTTCATTAAAAAGAACTAAATGATATTGACCTTGGGCACATGACCTTGGGTCAAGATGATAAGAGACCCTCCAATCCTGAGCAACAGCATACTATAGTATAAGAGTGATCCAGTAAACGATTCCACAGATATAGTCCAGACTCAATACTGAATAGCATTTACAATTTCATTAAAAAATGTAATACTTGACCTTAGTCATATGACCGTGGATCAAGGAGGTGTGAAACCTTTGGGTCATCAGCACCATCATACCAAAATATGACGTGATCCGATCACGGTGCAAAAGATTAAGCCTGGACATAATACATGTAAGAAATACAATTTCATTTAAAATATACTAATTGACCTTGATTTTGGTCACATGACCTTGAGTCAACGTGATGTGAAACCTTTACGTGATAAGCAACAACATACTAAAATATGACGGTGATCTGATAAATAGTTAAAAGAGATACAGCTCCAATGGGATAGCATGTACAATTTTATTAAAATGTACTTAGTAACTTTGACCTTGATCAATTGATCTTTTGGTCATGACTAAATACATTCTTAAACTTGAAAGCAATCCAGTATGCGGTCCAAGGGATAAAGCCTAAACAAGAATGTATCTACAATTTCATTAAAATGTAGTAAGTGGGTCAAGGTGATGTGAAGCCTTCGGGTCATAAGCAACACCATACTAAAATATGAAAGTGATCCGGCAAACAGTTCAAGAGATATAGCCCGGACAAGAATGTATGCACAATATCATTAAAAATGCACTAAGTGACCTTGACCTTGGTCACATGACCTTGGGTCAAGGTGATGTGAAACCTACGGGTCATAAGCAACAACATACTTAGATATGAAAGTGATCCAGCAAATGGTTTAAGAGATATAGCTCGTACAGGAATGTATTTATAAATTCATTAAAAATGCACTAAGTGACCTTGACTTTGGTCACATGACCTTGGGTCAAGGTGATGTGAAACCTACGGGTCATAAGCAACAACATACTAAAATATGAAAGTGATCCGGCAAACGGTTCAAGAGATATAGCACAGACTGGAATGTATGTACAGTTTCATTAAAAATGCACTAAGTGACCTTGACCTTGGTCACATGACCTTGGGTCAAGGTGATGTGAAACCTTCGGGTCATAAGCAACACCATACTAAAATATTAAAGTTATCCGGCAAATGGTTCAAGAGATATAGCCCGGACAGGAATGTATGCATAATTTAATTAAAAATGCACTGAGTGACCTTGACTTTGGTCACATGACCTTGGGTCAAGGTGATGTGAAACCTACGGGTCATAAGCAACAACATACTTAGATATGAAAGTGATCTAACAAATGGTTTAAGAGATATAGCTCGTACAGGAATGTATTTATAAATTCATTAAAAATGCACTGAGTGACCTTGACCTTGGTCACATGACCTTGGGTCATGGTGATGTGAAACCTTTGGGTCATAAGCAACAACATACAAAAATATGAAAGTTATCCGGAAAACGGTTCAAGGGATATAGCACAGACTGGAATGTATGTACAGTTTCATTAAAAATGCACTAAGTGACCTTGACCTTGGTCACATGACCTTGGGTCAAGGTGATGTGAAACCTTCGGGTCATAAGCAACACCATACTAAAATATTAAAGTGATCCGGCAAATGGTTCAAGAGAAATAGCCCGGACAGGAATGTATGCATAATTTAATTAAACATGCACTGAGTGACCTTGACTTTGGTCACATGACCTTGGGTCAAGGTGATGTGAAACCTACGGGTCATAAGCAACAACATACTAAAATATGAAAGTGATCCGGCAAACGGTTCAAGAGATATAGCCCGGATAGGAATGTATGCATAATTTCATTAAAATGCACTAAGTGACCTTGACCTTGGTCACATGACCTTGGGTCAAGGTGATGTGAAACCTTCGGGTCATAAGCAACAACATACTAAAATATGAAAGTGATCGGGCAAACGGTTCAGGAGATATAGCCCGGACACGATGTGTGACAGACGGACAGACAGACAGACGGACGGACGTCGAAGGCAAAACCAATATGTCTCCTCCCCGTTGGAGGGAGACATAATGAACAGTAGATTACCCTCTGTAACATATGCGGTATTCTTTTATTACACCAGGCATTATTATCTCAAGAAAAGGGTGAAGCAGAAATTTCCCCTTCCAAGTTTTATTCCGATAGATATCTTTCAATAAGATAAGAATGAATTTTTAGATAGTATTACGTATCTTTATTTTTCTCTAAACTTTATCGTAATTGAACATATATTGGAGTATGCGCATTTAATGCAAAGGTTTACAAAGGTTTTATAAACATGATGAATCAGATATTCTTCAAGATTATTCGAGAAGTCATTTTTCAGAACTTCAAAAAAATCACGGTTTAACAGAAATGTCTCCCGATATATTGAAAGATATACTATCTAACCATATTTTTTTTAATTTCAATAATGCGGAAGGGTTCCAGCTCTTTTTCAGAAAATTAAAAAAAAAAGTAATCACAAAACCCATTAGCGATCAAGTATCATCTGGAGTAAGCGACGTGGAATAAAGAAAGAAAATGCCATAAAAGATCTCAGACACTTGCTCTGGATTATATAACATGTATGGTTATTTTAGACAAGTCATACTCAAATGGTCGTATGAATCGCGATATCAATCCTATGTTTTGGATTACTGAACTGATTCCACATTAAATAAGATGTCTCTCTAACCCTTTATGGGGGATATATCGAACTCTCGTGAATAACGCTGCAAGTTGTAAGACTAAACCTACGCCAAATAATGACGGAAAATAGAGAGTTTTCTATGTAAGTTGCTTAATTGATGACGTCGTTGGCGTTCTCCATACATTCAATGTTAAATGTCGGTGGTGTCACGCTAAGATTTGCAAAGAAAATCCCCATCTTAATTTATTTTACCCTGTTGCGTGTATAGATCCGAATTCTAAAAGAAGTTGACTGTAATTTTTGTAAAATTTCCAGATAGTCTTAACTAGTTTATGAAAGCGGAAACCTTGACCTAAAATGTAAGTCACGCGAATAATTTACCTATCCATGCCCGTTATTCTCTCACAGTGTTGCTTTTAAAAGCCTCCTAGCGAGGAACGCATATTTGTTGAGTATAATAATCTACCTGCTGTAAAATGTCGGCAAAATGCAGAGCCGTATCAGAGAGGACAGGAGGTCGGACCTTTTTTTTTCTCTAGAGAAGTGTAGGTCGTGCCCATCATGGAGTCTTTTTGTCTAAGTCAGCTAGAGTGTTAGAGAGGGATGTTGGTTAAATACCATGCTGAACGTCTGTCCAATGACATCAGGATAATATCTTCGGTACGAAAGACGTTTGATAATTCTAACTCTTTTTGGTAGAAACTTTATGCACACTTGATCATTCTCATTTGGTTTTATAATGTCACCATAACGAATATGTCGTAAAACTCCTAAAGTGATATATTTGTTAAATGTAAAGGTCCAAATTTCGAGAAAATATCTAGATGTCATATTTGTGAAATTTCCAGAAATTCTCAACTACGTTGAGCGGAAATGGAAATGAAGATGTGAGTTGAGAAAGCCTTATAGCCTAGCATTTAAACGATATGCCAAGAAAGAAAGTTTTCGAAATGATGGCTGAAATCAAATTGCAAACATAAATCTCAAAGACAAGGGAACAATGTCAGATTGTTTTGTTCAAATGAAAAGGTCCTGACACGAGGAGTACACCTGTGAAATAAAAATTTCATATAAAAACCATTCCAAAGTTTTGCACAAGGCAAAAGGTTTCTATCATTTGTACCATTTGGTGAGTGTCACTGCTGGTGGAGTCCCGTAGCATCATAACACACCCATCCTAGTACGTCTTTTTGGCACTTTTTGGACATTATAACCTTCAGACTCTTTGACCATATGACGTTGTTTAGATTGAGGATCACTAACGTGCGTGTCTGGTCAATGCTGAACATTTATTTGTCATTAACTGATGCTTCTTGAAAACGTTTAACATTGAAAAGTATGTCATCGTTGAAGCTCTTTGAAAATAGACCAAACTCAAATGTCAAACTGTGATACAAATGGCACAAGGTACGTGTGACAAGGGATGAGCATGTCAAATATGAAAGCCTTACCATTTACAGTTCAAAAGTTATTTTTCAACAATTGGTGAAAGATTGTGATTTTTAACGATGAGATACTATATATCACTTACATCTGAGAGGGTGTCTCTCTTTTTGGAAATGAATATTATGACACATAAAATATTGAAACAAATAAATTGTCCCTTTTGGAAGCAGAAATTTAAATATTATTTCCGTCGAAGATGAAATAACCTATAAAGCAAACCGTACCTAGTGTTTAAACATAATCGATTCACTTCGCCCTTAACACGCCAAACAAGAGGCCCAGAGGCAACATCGCTCACCTGCATTTGAGCAAATGTCATTTATATAATGATCATCATGAGCAATATTATGAAAACAAACGGTTGTCAAAGATTACATAGCTGGACATTATATCTATAATGAGAATACACTCAATTCACTTCCTTTTACGTCTAATCAGGAAAAATGAACAATGGCACATGTACAATATGAACAAATGAAACGGAATTACCAATTATGATCAACCTTATCAAATACAATTTTCGCGAACATAATTTTTCGCGATTCAAAATCAATCGCGAACATAGCGAAAATTAGTATCTCGCGAAAAATTCTGGTTATACGGTATCAAGTTCGTTTTTACAGAAATTAAAAGATAGGGTTTCAAATAAACGGACTTCCAATAAATTGGCGGAATTCCAATGATGATATCGATTTACATCTGTGTAATCTGTGTTATCTGAGGCAGCTGCATTTAACTTTCTCGTTTGTGAAGTCTCTTTACAGTAAGAAGTTTTATGATTATACAGCAATTGTGTGTCTAAGGAGACCACTATATATCCGGATAAAGTGGGAGAGTTTTGCGCACGTAATCCGGAGTACCACCTCATTTGCTAATAACAGATAGCCGTCCAAAATCGGCGGCATGTGCAGTTTCGTCTCCTTCCTTTAATGTGTTATCATTAATATTTGATGTTTCTGTTTGCCTTTTTCGACAGTTTTGTATGATGTTATATTGCACATTGTTGTCTTTTTGCAGTTTGTAGTTTTGTCTGATGTCATTTATGTATCGTTCTTGTGCTTTGTTCCGCTGAATGAGTACAGGGTGGTCATCCTGGAGATTCCCTTGACCAGAATAGATTATCATCATATATTGATATTCTAATTCATTCTGTTTGTTTCACGCATTTTGATTTGTTCCTAGCATTTCTACAAACATGCAAAAGGACGATACATGCCGCAAACCTCTTTACTTGTCATCATTTAAAATGTATTCCTTCATAAATATTTCGCGTAAATTATACATTTGACGTCATGAAGATCAAATGGCGTCATCATGTGACGTAAAGCTATAAGTAATAGACTTGAAAACGAGATTCTGTACGAATAAACAACAGAGCAAGTAAGTTCTTTTAAAAACTGCGATGCTCACACTTTGATTTTTCGCCTGTGTAATAAACAAGAATAGGGATAATAAATTAGAATAGGGATAAATTTACTGTGTCTTATAATTCGGACATATATCAGATATGATGTTGGAAACTTTGGTTATACCGTCGGAGACACGTCTCGATTGCGTTTCGACTGCGTTTCAGACAGTATATCCAACAATTAACTGTCGGAACCACAAAATAAAACAATATGCTTATCCCCTATATGATGGTCACAATGATGGACCTAAAATGAATTCATATAAGGTAAATCTAGACAGTATTTACTGCAATTTTTTGAAAGAGATTCTTATGCAAGACTCCACGATAGTTTGTTTATATCACGTGATTCACTACTGAAAGAATTTTACATATTACATTGGATTTTATTTTAAAATTTACAAGTTAAAAGTCGATAAGAAACCTCATTATTGTTTTGCATAATAAATGACAATAATAAATGACCTCTGAAGATCTAGATTGATCTCTTATACCTACTGTCAAGATATCTGTCGTAAAATCTGTAACAATTGTAAGGCCTTAAATCAATTTATATAAGGTAAACTTGGACAGTACTTACTGTGTTTAATTGAAGGGTATTCCCATGCAAGAGATTTCTTTTATATGTTACGTGATTCGCTGCTGTCATATCAATTACACATAACATTGGACTTTATCTTAAAATTTACAATTTATTCATTAATGTTTTGAATATAATGAATGGCAAATTACCAATGGCATCTGAAGATCTAGCTTGATCCCTTATACCTATTGTCAAAATATCTGTCGTGAAATATGTACCAAGGAGGGTTTCTATTTTTATTTGTCACGTTGATGCATATGATATCCAACTATTTTCAAAGTAGTTTATGTATGAACTTTGCGGAGTTCCGAAGGCTTATAGACAGTATTCAATTATAATTAAATTTGCATGTTTTCTTATAAAACAATTACTTTTTAACTACATGAATGTCTACTGGAATTGTGCTTAAATTATAACTATTGTTTTCTTAATCATGTAAAGAACATTACTTTCTTGTCATATTAATGAGTTAAAGAAGATCCTAACGATAATCTCAACAGCACTCACAATAGAGCGCAAAATTAAACATCGACGGACCCCTAGCAAGCTAGAGGTGGGACAAGGTGCCCGGGAGGAGTAAGCATCCCCTGTTGGCTAGCCCCACCCGCCGTCGATGTTTATGAAACATGGAAATGAAAATATAAAAACTTCATGCACTGTCTGACGTTATGTCTATATAGAAAGTGCTATGGCGACAATGTCAGGGAAGTATATTCAAAACACTTACTGTCAAACCCTTCGCGGGGAACTTTTTTACGAGCTCCACATGGCAAGTTAAGTTCATAGACAATTGAGCAAGTGTTGAAAGAAAGGAGGGGGTCTCCAAAAACACTCGGTTATAGTACATACAGCAAAACATCAAAGCAACCCATGCATAAAAAAAACACGCACAGCAAAGGAAATGAGGGGATCTCCAACAAAATTCGGTCGCAGCACCCACAACAAAATCCCAAAAGCAGCCAATGCATAAACATAGAGCAGACGCTCACAGAAAGAGACGTAAAATTTTTAACGTCTTCAAATTCATTAGCACCATTTAAAAGCAGATAAATTTTCACCATGGACCAGACATTGGAAAAGGAAAAAGGAACACCAACTCTCACCATAGAAACATTAAACACAAAAGACCACACATAAACAAAGGAGACCAATGGGAACCGGTGCCGATGCCACGCAAGATGGTGTGGTTATCCGAATTGCGTGCACATAACCCTCCCAATTTTCCAATCAAATAGAGGTCCAAGAACGCATATTTGTAGTGTAAAATAATATTCTCACTGTAAGATGAAGCTACAAACAGACAACATGACGTAGGGGCGTAAGAAACAAACAGAAGGATATGTAAATATATGTAAAAACAGAAGGCATACGAAATAGAATCCGTGCTCTGCCGGCTGTAGCGAGTTTATGTATGTGGTCACCCGAGGACTCTGACAGACATTCAGTCCTTTTAGAAACTCCCATGCTCACGCTTGTTATCACACAAGAAGTCCGACCGACATATAGAGAGGACAGGTGGTCGAAGCTCTGTCTTCTCTAAAGAGATTCGGACAGGGCCCGTAATGGAGTCCTGTTGTTAAAGTTAGTATGAGTGTAATTCTCAAGAATGCGTTGATGCATGACTTTAAATTGGTCAAGTACCACATTTATAGAGGACAGGTAGTCGGGGCCCAGTCTTCTCTAAAGAGGTTTGGAAAGGGCCCGTCAAGGAATCCTGTCGTAACATTACATGTAAAAGTCAGATTGCATTTCTTAAGAATACACTGGTACAAGGCTGTAGACTGGTCCAGTACCAAGTCAAGTGTCCGTCTGGTGACAGGATGGTCATATCCGCGGAATAAAAGGGGTTTGATGATTCTATCACAATTTCGATATGGTAATGCTGTCTATCTTTGATTTATCTTACTTTGCTAATTATGTACCTAGAAGTACCTATGAAACAATTCAAATCATCATGTTTTCTTTGCTTTTGAAGATTTTGGATAAATTCTTTTCCATACGTGTACAAAATAAATCTGCAGGAGTAGGCGCACAATTAGTATCCATAGGAATCCCTTACACCTGTTTGTAGAGATTCTCACCAAATCTTACATAAGTGTTGGTCAAGAGGAAGGACAAGGCAATACAAAGGTCACAGCATGTTATGGTTTGTAGGTTTTCTATTCTGCAGCGGAAAGGAAAGCCTTTGATTCGAATGTACAAATATAAGATATCCCTACTCGATCAACACACTGTTCAATGAGTTTGGAAATTGATCATTTATTTTGTCGTGAGGAAGCGTATGAAGGAATCGTATTGGCTTGAAAATTTCTGGATTTCATTTTGTCACTCACAACCCCTAAATTTTAATAAACCAAAAGAAGTTTACATCATTCCTGTTTAGAACAGTTTGAAATTGTAGTTGAGCAATTGCGAGAATTAGTCATGTATCGAAATTTGTAAGGTGACTTGTGGAGGATTGGTATGCAGTGTATTGTGGGTATGCTGTATTTTGTATGCAGTTTATTGCAAAAGACGTAAAAGGGAAAAGGGACATTGAGCACCAAATTCAACATTTAAACATCGAACGCAAAAGAATACATATAAACCAACGAGACAAATTAGCAACCGTTGCCGACTTTGGACTTACGTCAGTTTTAAATCGTGTGGTTATCATGGTTATCCGGTTAACGCACGTACAACCCTCCGACTTTTCCTGTTACAAAGAGGTCTCGAAGAGTGAAAGTGTCAAATAACCTCCTCGCTGTAAGATGACCATTCATACAACACACAGCAAGAGGGAGGGACCCGAGCAAGACACAGATGGAATTGTAAATGGATAAAAAATAGAGGGTATACAAAATACGGTCCGTACTCTACCGGCTGTAGCGAGCTAAATTATACATGTTATTACCCTAGGAGTCCGACCGACACCCAAAAACACGAAGCAGTTCATGCATTATATACTTTAGAGCGTAATAAGAGGACCATTTGATCCTGAGGGTGGGGGTGGGGCTGGCAGCTTTTTTAAACAGATATTCTGACCCAGAAAATGTTGAAAATAAATAATCTTACTTTCTTGGTAGCAAACAATAATTATGCTGGCCTACATTTATTAAAAATTCGACAAATTTCATCTCGCTTCGCTCGCCATACACTTAAACAAATATAAGCTTGCCTTGCTAGTGAGACTCCTACAATTTTTTGGCTCGCTTCGCTCGCCGTACACCAAAAATTTTTTCAGGCTCGCACTGCTTGTTTGCCCTTCCTGGCTGCTGATATTTCATAACTATAAAGTTTAATTAAGCCATAGCACTAAGTCCATAATAATATTATACTAATTACAAACATGCTAAGCTTCAAGTCTGATAGCAATGATACATTGCAAATAAAAACCTGTAAATTGTACTTGACTTAATAACACAAACTTTCTTGGGCACACCCCTCTACCAATGTGTTGTAAATACATGATACAGAATATGCAAGTGAAACATGTATATATCTGTATGGGTGGTAGCACTCTGCAAATAATGTAATTTAGTTGAAGTCCTCCTTAGCAATATCAAGTGAGACCCTCTTAGGGGTATTATGGATTGTGATTTATGGAGTGATAAAACCAATTTATTTTGCCACGGACTAGTTCGAACAAATCAGAGAGCGTAAATCCCGTCACGTGCACGCCGTCTAAATTTCTATAGACCGTCAGCAATTCCGCCATTATCGTATAAATGAATTCTCATGTAAAAGCAGTTGTGAAACGCCAATTTTCTGCAACGAAATACGGAAATTTTGGTCCTTGGCAAAATAAAACAGTTATTAGGTTTGTTAATGACCGTCTACAGAGATTTGTCGGGTTGATCAAGCCCATAGAAGGCTCATCTCTGTAGACGGTCAGTAACAAACCTAATAACTGATAATCAACCTCGGCCTTCGACCTCGGTCGACATTGGTTTTATTACTCCAAAAATCATCACATCGACCTCATCACTATGCAATAATTGTATACAGGTGTGCTAAGCACTCGAAGAATACATCTATATGATATCTAGAAAGTGGTTAATCATGTTGACAAGAATACGGTAATATTGTTATCTGGCAAGAATGACTTCAAAGTCCCTGCTGTGATGTTTTTTTCACATTTGAATAGATAGCTTGTGTTAAAATCAATCTATTTGAATTAGAAAAAATATATTTAAAGTTTAAAGATTTTGCATATATGTAATTTCCAAATACATGTATATCATTTTAGAGCATAACTGAACTCTTGATAAGTCAGAACGATGCGATCATAGGTCATTGTCATCGTCACATCGATTAATAATGACCAGAAATACCCCAACTACAACTTTTTTTCTGTTTTGAATTTGAATTTTACTTTTTATCTTTTACTCATACACAAGATGCAGTTTTATCAAATTCACGAAATACCAAGATCTTCTCATCAGCAAGACATTACTTTATTTGTTTGTTTGTTGTTGTTGTTTTTTTTTTCTTACTATTTCGTTTTCCATTTTTACAAAATTAATAAGAATAGAATACACATCTCCTGTCAGGCAAAGCAACCGTGATATGGTGGAGTCGGCGTCATCCTGGACAGCATTGCGTCTGCTATTCTATTGTATTGTGACAGGGCCTGTTATTTAAAACATCAATACTTGGTGCTTTAAATGCCAGTTTTCGAACCAATAGAGACCTCCTGCCAGGCAAAGCAAACCGTTAGAGCATTGATTACGTCTGATCCATTTTTGTATTGTGACAGGGCCTATTGTCTAGAACATTAACTTTGCGCTTAATTCTTTGTGAGAGTGGTTGTCTTACATTAATATCTAATAATGACACATTTTTATGTCACACCTTTTAAATCTTATTCATAACAAAAACTTGTAATTGTTCCAATTTTCAAAACCAGAACAATTACTTTTTTCAATGTGATCATTGTCACAGAGTAGTGCATGCACTCTCAGTCTGAGAATGATACAATTTAAGATTGTAAACCCATAATTGCCTGCTTTTTGTCGATGACTAATGATAAGCTAAGTAATGGTATATTCCGCAACGATCGGTGAACCTTTAATGTACCGACAAACTCAGCTGTAAAATACAAATTGTTTCTTTCAACATTATTTGCATTTTCTTTACACTTTCATCTGAAAGACTTCATTCTATTTCATTTGATAACAAACATGACTACAATACTTCAATTAAATGCGCCTAATTAAATTCACATAATAATAATTATAATTGATATTTTTTGGTCATCAAAGTTCTTTTTGCTGATAACATTTTTGTTTAAAGTCCAATTTTATTGATCAGAAACAAATTTCAAAAGACCATCTCGGAAAGATAATTTCAAAAATATATACATTAATGAGGTTTTATCGAAAAATTATATTCATAAAAGTCATTCTCGATTTTATGACTCCATTTTACTATCTAAAATGTTCAAAAATAAAGTCCATCCAGTTAAAAAAAATGTTTTCTTCTTCAAAAAGTGTTATGATCGAAATTTCTAAATTCATTGATTTTTTACACACCACATTTTCATAAAGTTCTAAAAGTACCATTGAAAAGAGGTACCCTACACACGGTAACTCTTCCAGAGTCTGATATAAAATGCTCTGAAAAAATAAATAAAAGAGGATTTTCTTGCCTCATTATGCATTTTTATACAGTTCATAACTGTATCAAGTGATGTAAGTGAAGCAAGAGTCTACCTTGTCTGTCTGAGATCAATTTGAAGACTTACTAAAGGATACAATATTTCTTCCTTTTATGATAAGAATATAACCTATTGGAATTTTACAAATACATAAAGAATAAATGTTGAAATGGTTTTAGGCCTTCTTAATAGGAATTAAAGGATACCAGAAGTAAATATTGATATCGTTTTCAGCAGAAAACAAGAACTATATTTCTTAAACAAGCATAACAGAAAGTCAGCCCAATGGTAACGACTGTTAAAAAGGACCGACATCACCTTTAAAGTTGTTATTAATACTAATATTCATTGGTGTAAATCACCTATTTTTTGCACCAATGTTAGAAAGATTTCAATAGGTATTCATGTATATTCGAATAATTGTGAGTACTTGGAAAAACGACGTATTCGGAGTCAGTCACGGATGTTAATACACGCAAAACGTTGATTCTCAATTAAACACTCAAAGTTATGAACAAGAACTCCTTTGTCTAGTTCTTTTCTGAAGTAATTTTGATACCGTTTCGAAAATAGGAAGAATAAACATTCAATTTGTGTCTTCGTCTAATCTGTTGATTTCAAAGCATGAATGTAATAGAAAATCCAAAAACATTTTAACATCCGTTACTTCTTTTCTGAAGGCATATACACTTGATAATCAACAGCTGATTGTAAAACACGATCTATAAGTCCAAGAAATGCATGGGCATTCAATTATAACGCTTATTCGCAAAGGAAAAGTTGACCATTCATACAACACAGCAAGAGGAAGGGACCCGAGCCAAACACAGATGGAATTGTAAATGGATAAAAATAGAGGGTATACAAAATACGGTCCGTACTCTACGGGCTGTAGCGAGCTAAATTATACATGTTATTACCCTAGGAGTCCGACCGACACCCAAAAACACGAAGCAGTTCATGCATTATATACTTTAGAGCGTAATAAGAGGACGACCATTTGATCCTGAGGGTGGGGTGGGGCTGGCAGCTTTTTTAATCAAATATTCTGACCCAGAAAATGTTGAAAATAAATAATCTTACCTTCTTGGTAGCAAACAATAATTATGCTGGCCTACATTTCTTAAAAATTCAACAAATTTCATCTCGCTTCGCTCGCCATACACTTAAACAAATATAAGCTTGCCTTGCTAGTGAGACTCCTACAATTTTTTTTCGCTCGCTTCGCTCGCCGTACACCAAAATTTTTTTTCAGGCTCGCACTGCTTGTTTGCCCTTCCTGGCTGCTGATATTTCATAACTATAAAGTTTGATTAAGCCATAGCACTAAGTCCATAATAATATTATACTACAATTACAAACATGCTAAGCTGCAAGTCTGATAGCAATGATACGTACATTGCAAATTAAAACCTGTAAATTGTACTTGACTTAATAACACAAACTTTCTTGGGCACACCCCTCTACCAATGTGTTGTAAATACATGATACAGAATATGCAAGTGAAACATGTACATATCTGTATGGGTGGTAGCACTCTGCAAATAATGTAATTTAGTTGAAGTCCTCCTTAGCAATATCAAGTGAGACCCTCTTAGGGGTATTATGGATTGTGATTTATGGAGTGATAAAACCAATTTATTTTGCCACGGACTAGTTCGAATAAATCAATTCAATTCAATTCAATTCAATTTATTCCGTAAGTCACAGACTCATAGGCATATTACAAAAATCACATAAACATACATAAGTAAATGGATATCATGAATATATGGATTACATAATCTAGTTATAATAAATATTAAAGTATATGAATCATATATTTGTTCCCAAAAGTAATAGTAGATGTATATAAGTATATAACAATATTATTCGGTAATGTACATCAGTATTGTCTACAAAAATATTTCATATGGAATTTTTCTGTGTAAAAAAAAAAGAAAAACATATAAAAGCATACGGAGAAGTCAAACCCCCCCCCCCCCACCAAATATAACCCATCAAGAACAGAAAGAAGGTCACGCAGACTTACACTGACAGGAGAGTGAATTTATTCATTATTTCTCTGCTTACTTGCTAAATATAGATATTTACCTAAATTACAAAGTTCCTTTATGTTGTTTACGCTTAGTAGCTGTATTAACTTGAAAACACTGGGATTGTTATAATAGTATTTCTTAATAAATTGTTTTCTAAGAGTACTGAAATAAGGACAGATAAGAATGAAATGGAACTCATCTTCGATATCGTTAAGATTACAATGTGAACATATTCTGTTTATTCTATTTTCTTGTGTGTAACTTCCTTGCTCAATTTTTAATTTATGTGAAACCAAACGATACCGTGTAATATTTCTTTTATAGAGGGATGGAATTGGTTTTGTCAAGTAATATTGCAAAGTAAAATTATCGATTAAATGTTGATATAAGAATCCCTTTGGTGATCTAGATATTGCTAATAATGTTTCTTGTTTATATATATATCAGTTATTCTATTCTCAATTAAAGCCAGAATATCTTTATCAGATCTGTTTTCACTCCATACATAACCAAGTCCTATCTTAGACAATTCTGTTTTCAGATTTTTTACCCATTCGTTATTGTTTTGTATCATTTCTTCGTAGCATGTCTTCAGTAAACAATTATTTGAATTTCTTATCTTTAACCAATATTTAAATATTCTTAACTTTCTTTTGATAATAAGTGGGTACCTTCCAAGCTCGTAGTAAATCATATTCGTAGTAGTAGTATTTTTCACACCTAAAATTCGCTTCAAAAACATCAAATGTACTTTTTCAACATCAGTAGCCTTATGAAATCCCCAAATTTCAGCACCGTAATGTAAAATACTTCCTATATAAGTATCAAACAGAGAACACCTCGTTTCGATGTTAAAGTTGAATCTTTTTAACGTACTAGAGATGGCAAATAATGCTTTACGCCCTTGTTTCGCTATATGTTTTTGAGTTTGTAAAAATTTTCCGTTGTAGTTTAATAGAATTCCCAAATAATTAAACTGGTCTACTATTTCAAGCCTTTTCCCATCATATGTCCAAAATTCGTTTTCATTCATTTTCTTGCCATTTCTAAAAACCATCACTTTAGTTTTATCCGTATTGACAGTTAAGTGCCATTTTTGTGTATAGGACAATAAAGAATCTAACATTTGTTGTAAACCTTCCGGTGTCTCTGCAATCAATACCGTATCATCCGCAAACATCAGTAAAAATATATTGATAAGCTGAATATTTATAGAGGGACAATTTTCTGTTAAAAAATGAGTTTCAAAGTCGTTAACATACAAAGAATACAAAATTGGTGAAATTACCTCCCCTTGTAATAAGCCGGAACTACTCTCGAAATAGTCTGTAAGCTTACCATTATGTTTTACACATAATTTTATTTGACTATACAATGATCTTATAACTTTAAAAATTTTTCCTGTGATTCCCTGTTTTACTAATTTTGACCACATGTTACTTCTATCAATGAAATCAAAAGCTTTTTGATAGTCAATAAAAGCGCAATAAAGTTTCTTCTTATTTTGTAATGTACGAGATATAAGAGCATTTAAGACAAAGATAGCATCTATGGTACTTGCACCAGGCTTAAATCCAAACTGGGCATCAGAGAGCGTAAATCCCGTCACGTGCACGCCGTCTAAATTTCTATAGACCGTCAGCAATTCCGCCATTATCGTATAAATGAATTCTCATGTAAAAGCAGTTATGAAACGCCAATTTTCTACAACGAAATACGGAAATTTTGGTCCTTGGCAAAATAAAACAGTTATTAGGTTTGTTAATGACCGTCTACAGAGATTTGTCGGGTTGATCAAGCCCATAGAAGGCTCATCTCTGTAGACGGTCAGTAACAAACCTAATAACTGATAATCAACCTCGGCCTTCGACCTCGGTCGACATTGGTTTTATTACTCCAAAAATCATCACATCGACCTCATCACTATGCAATAATTGTATACAGTTGTGCTAAGCACTCGAAGAATACATCTATATGGTATCTAGAAAGTGGTTTATCACGTTGACAATTAAGAATACGGTAATATTGTTATCTGGCAAGAATGACTTCAAAGTCCCTGCTGTGATGTTTTTTTTCACATTTGAATAGATAGCTTGTGTTAAAATCAATCTATTTGAAATAGAAAAAATATATTTAAAGTTTAAAGATTTTGCATATATGTAATTTCCAAATACATGTATATCATTTTAGAGCATAACTGAACTCTTGATAAGTCAGAACGATGCGATCATAGGTCATTGTCATCGTCACATCGATTAATAATGACCAGAAATACCCCAACTACAACTTTTTTTCTGTTTTGAATTTTACTTTTTATCTTTTACTCATACACAAGATGCAGTTTTATCAAATTCACGAAATACCAAGATCTTCTCATCAGCAAGACATTACTTTATTTGTTTGTTTGTTGTTGTTGTTTTGTTTTTTTTTTCTTACTATTTCGTTTTCCATTTTTACAAAATTAATAAGAATAGAATACACATCTCCTGTCAGGCAAAGAAACCGTGATATGGTGGAGTCGGCGTCATCCTGGACAGCATTGCGTCTGCTATTCTATTGTATTGTGACAGGGCCTGTTATTTAAAACATCAATACTTGGTGCTTTAAATACCAGTTTTCGAACCAATAGAGACCTCCTGCCAGGCAAAGCAAACCGTTAGAGCATTGATTACGTCTGATCCATTTTTGTATTGTGACAGGGCCTATTGTCTAGAACATTAACTTTGCGCTTAATTCTTTGTGAGAGTCGTTGTCTTACATTAATATCTAATAATGACACATTTTTATGTCACACCTTTTAAATCTTATTCATAACAAAAACTTGTAATTGTTCCAATTTTCAAAACCAGAACAATTACTTTTTTCAATGTGATCATTGTCACAGAGTAGTGCATGCACTCTCAGTCTGAGAATGATACAATTTAAGATTGTAAACCCATAATTGCCTGCTTTTTGTCGATGACTAATGATAAGCTAAGTAATGGTATATTCCGCAACGATCGGTGAACCTTTAGGTATGAAGGTAGTAATTATTTATTTGGTCCCTTTAACATAGAGTTCTATGGGAAGGGGTTATCCCCATTGGGCCTCCATAACTCAGTAAAAAAAGTTGATTTGAAAAATATGCTAATCATCATAACAGAGATTAATCAATTATCTTACTTTTGACCAAAAAAAATTTGGGGGTTAACGTTGCTTTTCTCCCCTTAAATTTTGATTGAAAAAAGGGGGGATGAAATGAACTGTTTCAAGTAAAAAAATTACCCCCATTTGGCACCCCTAAATATTTCTATCTTAAATAAATTTCATGAAAATGCTGTACATGCAATGAAAGTCCACAATCAGTACTTTTCTTTCATATCTGTATTAATGAATATTATCCAATCACAGAAGCGCTATCTTTTACTCCTTGTCAAACTTTGGGTGGCCTCAGAAGGGAAGCGACTCGTTCGAAATAATTACTACCTGTATACCTAAAGGAAGCATAATAATGAAAATTAAAATGTCTTGAATTTGGCAAATGTGGTCCTACTGGAAAGATTATTTTATTTTCTATCTATAACATCATCATTTGTCGTGAAACTCTCTGATGGATGAAAATTTTGGGATACGAAAGTACCCAACCCCCTAACTGGAACCTTACGTTTTTCTGACTCGTTCAAAATACAGAAAATTTTGATTTAAAAAGGAATTTAAAGCCATTTGTCAAGGAATTGTGTTGTATATAGCTCAATCAACACAATATTCAATCTTATCTTAACATAATCACGGTATGATAAAGACGAAAAGAGTATCATTGCAGGAGTTATCTGTTCTTGAAAAGTTTTGGTGGTGTTTTTACACCCAATTTCAAGAATCAGGCCTGTGCTCTTATCCTATCTCAACGTTGGATTTGAATTGGCATTACTTCAGAAGATTAAAGTGTGTACTTTCACATTCTTTACAGAAATACGTCTCCATGAACAAAGTATTTGCAGTAAAGGTCATCAATGCAGGTGACCCCCTTGTTAAATTACATCCAAATTTAGGGGGTATACTTACAAAAAATTCTCTGAGATGAAGAACATTAATTAGATGTCTATGTTTGACGTATCAATTCTTTCATTGAGTACCAAGGAAACTTTCAGAATCAACCAAGGTAACGAAAAAGGCATGTATAAGGTTCCAAAGGGGAATAACTCTATAAAACTTAATGAAATTTGAAATTTACTACATTTATGTGAACATGTTGCAAAATCTTAAGATTTTAAAGGAAATTATGAAATATGTCTGAACATAAATAGCGATAAAGACTCAGTGAACAATTCCTCGTGCAAGAGCTGCCAGGATTACTACTCTCCTGCTTACAAGCGGGCATTTCTATAGATCCATAGCAAATTTTCAGCTGCATATGACGGCAAAACTTTAAGTGCCTAGATACGTTTATATGTCATTCCAGAGGAAGTTTATCGATTTCATATGCTTTTACACATCAATTCATTCAAATAAACACATAATCCTTTCAGCTAATTACTTCAGTAAATTTTTAATTATTTTACGGAGCCCCTCCCCCTTTTTTCCAACATTTTATTCAAATTGCTTATATATTAAAAAGTCCGTCTTGAATGGAGCCAATTTGAATTTTGGATGATAAAATAATCTCAGCAGTACATTCTGGAACTACGTTTGCCAAATTGACACCCTTTTTTAGGTATGAAGGTAGTAATTATTTATTTGGTCCCTTTAACATAGAGTTCTATGGGAAGGGGTTATCCCCATTGGGCCTCCATAACTCAGTAAAAAAAGTTGATTTGAAAAATATGCTAATCATCATAACAGAGATTAATCAATTATCTTACTTTTGACCAAAAAAAATTTGGGGGTTAACGTTGCTTTTCTCCCCTTAAATTTTGATTGAAAAAAGGGGGGATGAAATGAACTGTTTCAAGTAAAAAAATTACCCCCATTTGGCACCCCTAAATATTTCTATCTTAAATAAATTTCATGAAAATGCTGTACATGCAATGAAAGTCCACAATCAGTACTTTTCTTTCATATCTGTATTAATGAATATTATCCAATCACAGAAGCGCTATCTTTTACTCCTTGTCAAACTTTGGGTGGCCTCAGAAGGGAAGCGACTCGTTCGAAATAATTACTACCTGTATACCTAAAGGAAGCATAATAATGAAAATTAAAATGTCTTGAATTTGGCAAATGTGGTCCTACTGGAAAGATTATTCTATTTTCTATCTATAACATCATCATTTGTCGTGAAACTCTCTGATGGATGAAAATTTTGGGATACGAAAGTACCCAACCCCCTAACTGGAACCTTACGTTTTTCTGACTCGTTCAAAATACAGAAAATTTTGATTTAAAAAGGAATTTAAAGCCATTTGTCAAGGAATTGTGTTGTATATAGCTCAATCAACACAATATTCAATCTTATCTTAACATAATCACGGTATGATAAAGACGAAAAGAGTATCATTGCAGGAGTTATCTGTTCTTGAAAAGTTTTGGTGGTGTTTTTACACCCAATTTCAAGAATCAGGCCTGTGCTCTTATCCTATCTCAACGTTGGATTTGAATTGGCATTACTTCAGAAGATTAAAGTGTGTACTTTCACATTCTTTACAGAAATACGTCTCCATGAACAAAGTATTTGCAGTAAAGGTCATCAATGCAGGTGACCCCCTTGTTAAATTACATCCAAATTTAGGGGGTATACTTACAAAAAATTCTCTGAGATGAAGAACATTAATTAGATGTCTATGTTTGACGTATCAATTCTTTCATTGAGTACCAAGGAAACTTTCAGAATCAACCAAGGTAACGAAAAAGGCATGTATAAGGTTCCAAAGGGGAATAACTCTATAAAACTTAATGAAATTTGAAATTTACTACATTTATGTGAACATGTTGCAAAATCTTAAGATTTTAAAGGAAATTATGAAATATGTCTGAACATAAATAGCGATAAAGACTCAGTGAACAATTCCTCGTGCAAGAGCTGCCAGGATTACTACTCTCCTGCTTACAAGCGGGCATTTCTATAGATCCATAGCAAATTTTCAGCTGCATATGACGGCAAAACTTTAAGTGCCTAGATACGTTTATATGTCATTCCAGAGGAAGTTTATCGATTTCATATGCTTTTACACATCAATTCATTCAAATAAACACATAATCCTTTCAGCTAATTACTTCAGTAAATTTTTAATTATTTTACGGAGCCCCTCCCCCTTTTTTCCAACATTTTATTCAAATTGCTTATATATTAAAAAGTCCGTCTTGAATGGAGCCAATTTGAATTTTGGATGATAAAATAATCTCAGCAGTACATTCTGGAACTACGTTTGCCAAATTGACACCCTTTTTTAGGTATGAAGGTAGTAATTATTTATTTGGTCCCTTTAACATAGAGTTCTATGGGAAGGGGTTATCCCCATTGGGCCTCCATAACTCAGTAAAAAAAGTTGATTTGAAAAATATGCTAATCATCATAACAGAGATTAATCAATTATCTTACTTTTGACCAAAAAAAATTTGGGGGTTAACGTTGCTTTTCTCCCCTTAAATTTTGATTGAAAAAAGGGGGGATGAAATGAACTGTTTCAAGTAAAAAAATTACCCCCATTTGGCACCCCTAAATATTTCTATCTTAAATAAATTTCATGAAAATGCTGTACATGCAATGAAAGTCCACAATCAGTACTTTTCTTTCATATCTGTATTAATGAATATTATCCAATCACAGAAGCGCTATCTTTTACTCCTTGTCAAACTTTGGGTGGCCTCAGAAGGGAAGCGACTCGTTCGAAATAATTACTACCTGTATACCTAAAGGAAGAATAATAATGAAAATTAAAATGTCTTGAATTTGGCAAATGTGGTCCTACTGGAAAGATTATTCTATTTTCTATCTATAACATCATCATTTGTCGTGAAACTCTCTGATGGATGAAAATTTTGGGATACGAAAGTACCCAACCCCCTAACTGGAACCTTACGTTTTTCTGACTCGTTCAAAATACAGAAAATTTTGATTTAAAAAGGAATTTAAAGCCATTTGTCAAGGAATTGTGTTGTATATAGCTCAATCAACACAATATTCAATCTTATCTTAACATAATCACGGTATGATAAAGACGAAAAGAGTATCATTGCAGGAGTTATCTGTTCTTGAAAAGTTTTGGTGGTGTTTTTACACCCAATTTCAAGAATCAGGCCTGTGCTCTTATCCTATCTCAACGTTGGATTTGAATTGGCATTACTTCAGAAGATTAAAGTGTGTACTTTCACATTCTTTACAGAAATACGTCTCCATGAACAAAGTATTTGCAGTAAAGGTCATCAATGCAGGTGACCCCCTTGTTAAATTACATCCAAATTTAGGGGGTATACTTACAAAAAATTCTCTGAGATGAAGAACATTAATTAGATGTCTATGTTTGACGTATCAATTCTTTCATTGAGTACCAAGGAAACTTTCAGAATCAACCAAGGTAACGAAAAAGGCATGTATAAGGTTCCAAAGGGGAATAACTCTATAAAACTTAATGAAATTTGAAATTTACTACATTTATGTGAACATGTTGCAAAATCTTAAGATTTTAAAGGAAATTATGAAATATGTCTGAACATAAATAGCGATAAAGACTCAGTGAACAATTCCTCGTGCAAGAGCTGCCAGGATTACTACTCTCCTGCTTACAAGCGGGCATTTCTATAGATCCATAGCAAATTTTCAGCTGCATATGACGGCAAAACTTTAAGTGCCTAGATACGTTTATATGTCATTCCAGAGGAAGTTTATCGATTTCATATGCTTTTACACATCAATTCATTCAAATAAACACATAATCCTTTCAGCTAATTACTTCAGTAAATTTTTAATTATTTTACGGAGCCCCTCCCCCTTTTTTCCAACATTTTATTCAAATTGCTTATATATTAAAAAGTCCGTCTTGAATGGAGCCAATTTGAATTTTGGATGATAAAATAATCTCAGCAGTACATTCTGGAACTACGTTTGCCAAATTGACACCCTTTTTTAGGTATGAAGGTAGTAATTATTTATTTGGTCCCTTTAACATAGAGTTCTATGGGAAGGGGTTATCCCCATTGGGCCTCCATAACTCAGTAAAAAAAGTTGATTTGAAAAATATGCTAATCATCATAACAGAGATTAATCAATTATCTTACTTTTGACCAAAAAAAATTTGGGGGTTAACGTTGCTTTTCTCCCCTTAAATTTTGATTGAAAAAAGGGGGGATGAAATGAACTGTTTCAAGTAAAAAAATTACCCCCATTTGGCACCCCTAAATATTTCTATCTTAAATAAATTTCATGAAAATGCTGTACATGCAATGAAAGTCCACAATCAGTACTTTTCTTTCATATCTGTATTAATGAATATTATCCAATCACAGAAGCGCTATCTTTTACTCCTTGTCAAACTTTGGGTGGCCTCAGAAGGGAAGCGACTCGTTCGAAATAATTACTACCTGTATACCTAAAGGAAGCATAATAATGAAAATTAAAATGTCTTGAATTTGGCAAATGTGGTCCTACTGGAAAAATTATTCTATTTTCTATCTATAACATCATCATTTGTCGTGAAACTCTCTGATGGATGAAAATTTTGGGATACGAAAGTACCCAACCCCCTAACTGGAACCTTACGTTTTTCTGACTCGTTCAAAATACAGAAAATTTTGATTTAAAAAGGAATTTAAAGCCATTTGTCAAGGAATTGTGTTGTATATAGCTCAATCAACACAATATTCAATCTTATCTTAACATAATCACGGTATGATAAAGACGAAAAGAGTATCATTGCAGGAGTTATCTGTTCTTGAAAAGTTTTGGTGGTGTTTTTACACCCAATTTCAAGAATCAGGCCTGTGCTCTTATCCTATCTCAACGTTGGATTTGAATTGGCATTACTTCAGAAGATTAAAGTGTGTACTTTCACATTCTTTACAGAAATACGTCTCCATGAACAAAGCATTTGCAGTAAAGGTCATCAATGCAGGTGACCCCCTTGTTAAATTACATCCAATTTTAGGGGGTATACTTACAAAAAATTCTCTGAGATGAAGAACATTAATTAGATGTCTATGTTTGACGTATCAATTCTTTCATTGAGTACCAAGGAAACTTTCAGAATCAACCAAGGTAACGAAAAAGGCATGTATAAGGTTCCAAAGGGGAATAACTCTATAAAACTTAATGAAATTTGAAATTTACTACATTTATGTGAACATGTTGCAAAATCTTAAGATTTTAAAGGAAATTATGAAATATGTCTGAACATAAATAGCGATAAAGACTCAGTGAACAATTCCTCGTGCAAGAGCTGCCAGGATTACTACTCTCCTGCTTACAAGCGGGCATTTCTATAGATCCATAGCAAATTTTCAGCTGCATATGACGGCAAAACTTTAAGTGCCTAGATACGTTTATATGTCATTCCAGAGGAAGTTTATCGATTTCATATGCTTTTACACATCAATTCATTCAAATAAACACATAATCCTTTCAGCTAATTACTTCAGTAAATTTTTAATTATTTTACGGAGCCCCTCCCCCTTTTTTCCAACATTTTATTCAAATTGCTTATATATTAAAAAGTCCGTCTTGAATGGAGCCAATTTGAATTTTGGATGATAAAATAATCTCAGCAGTACATTCTGGAACTACGTTTGCCAAATTGACACCCTTTTTTAGGTATGAAGGTAGTAATTATTTATTTGGTCCCTTTAACATAGAGTTCTATGGGAAGGGGTTATCCCCATTGGGCCTCCATAACTCAGTAAAAAAAGTTGATTTGAAAAATATGCTAATCATCATAACAGAGATTAATCAATTATCTTACTTTTGACCAAAAAAAATTTGGGGGTTAACGTTGCTTTTCTCCCCTTAAATTTTGATTGAAAAAAGGGGGGATGAAATGAACTGTTTCAAGTAAAAAAATTACCCCCATTTGGCACCCCTAAATATTTCTATCTTAAATAAATTTCATGAAAATGCTGTACATGCAATGAAAGTCCACAATCAGTACTTTTCTTTCATATCTGTATTAATGAATATTATCCAATCACAGAAGCGCTATCTTTTACTCCTTGTCAAACTTTGGGTGGCCTCAGAAGGGAAGCGACTCGTTCGAAATAATTACTACCTGTATACCTAAAGGAAGCATAATAATGAAAATTAAAATGTCTTGAATTTGGCAAATGTGGTCCTACTGGAAAGATTATTCTATTTTCTATCTATAACATCATCATTTGTCGTGAAACTCTCTGATGGATGAAAATTTTGGGATACGAAAGTACCCAACCCCCTAACTGGAACCTTACGTTTTTCTGACTCGTTCAAAATACAGAAAATTTTGATTTAAAAAGGAATTTAAAGCCATTTGTCAAGGAATTGTGTTGTATATAGCTCAATCAACACAATATTCAATCTTATCTTAACATAATCACGGTATGATAAAGACGAAAAGAGTATCATTGCAGGAGTTATCTGTTCTTGAAAAGTTTTGGTGGTGTTTTTACACCCAATTTCAAGAATCAGGCCTGTGCTCTTATCCTATCTCAACGTTGGATTTGAATTGGCATTACTTCAGAAGATTAAAGTGTGTACTTTCACATTCTTTACAGAAATACGTCTCCATGAACAAAGCATTTGCAGTAAAGGTCATCAATGCAGGTGACCCCCTTGTTAAATTACATCCAATTTTAGGGGGTATACTTACAAAAAATTCTCTGAGATGAAGAACATTAATTAGATGTCTATGTTTGACGTATCAATTCTTTCATTGAGTACCAAGGAAACTTTCAGAATCAACCAAGGTAACGAAAAAGGCATGTATAAGGTTCCAAAGGGGAATAACTCTATAAAACTTAATGAAATTTGAAATTTACTACATTTATGTGAACATGTTGCAAAATCTTAAGATTTTAAAGGAAATTATGAAATATGTCTGAACATAAATAGCGATAAAGACTCAGTGAACAATTCCTCGTGCAAGAGCTGCCAGGATTACTACTCTCCTGCTTACAAGCGGGCATTTCTATAGATCCATAGCAAATTTTCAGCTGCATATGACGGCAAAACTTTAAGTGCCTAGATACGTTTATATGTCATTCCAGAGGAAGTTTATCGATTTCATATGCTTTTACACATCAATTCATTCAAATAAACACATAATCCTTTCAGCTAATTACTTCAGTAAATTTTTTATTATTTTACGGAGCCCCTCCCCCCTTTTTTCCAACATTTTATTCAAATTGCTTATATATTAAAAAGTCCGTCTTGAATGGAGCCAATTTGAATTTTGGATGATAAAATAATCTCAGCAGTACATTCTGGAACTACGTTTGCCAAATTGACACCCTTTTTAAAGGAAGCATAATAATGAAAATTAAAATGTCTTGAATTTGGCAAATGTGGTCCTACTGGAAAGATTATTCTATTTTCTATCTATAACATCATCATTTGTCGTGAAACTCTCTGATGGATGAAAATTTTGGGATACGAAAGTACCCAACCCCCTAACTGGAACCTTACGTTTTTCTGACTCGTTCAAAATACAGAAAATTTTGATTTAAAAAGGAATTTAAAGCCATTTGTCAAGGAATTGTGTTGTATATAGCTCAATCAACACAATATTCAATCTTATCTTAACATAATCACGGTATGATAAAGACGAAAAGAGTATCATTGCAGGAGTTATCTGTTCTTGAAAAGTTTTGGTGGTGTTTTTACACCCAATTTCAAGAATCAGGCCTGTGCTCTTATCCTATCTCAACGTTGGATTTGAATTGGCATTACTTCAGAAGATTAAAGTGTGTACTTTCACATTCTTTACAGAAATACGTCTCCATGAACAAAGTATTTGCAGTAAAGGTCATCAATGCAGGTGACCCCCTTGTTAAATTACATCCAATTTTAGGGGGTATACTTACAAAAAATTCTCTGAGATGAAGAACATTAATTAGATGTCTATGTTTGACGTATCAATTCTTTCATTGAGTACCAAGGAAACTTTCAGAATCAACCAAGGTAACGAAAAAGGCATGTATAAGGTTCCAAAGGGGAATAACTCTATAAAACTTAATGAAATTTGAAATTTACTACATTTATGTGAACATGTTGCAAAATCTTAAGATTTTAAAGGAAATTATGAAATATGTCTGAACATAAATAGCGATAAAGACTCAGTGAACAATTCCTCGTGCAAGAGCTGCCAGGATTACTACTCTCCTGCTTACAAGCGGGCATTTCTATAGATTCATAGCAAATTTTCAGCTGCATATGACGGCAAAACTTTAAGTGCCTAGATACGTTTATATGTCATTCCAGAGGAAGTTTATCGATTTCATATGCTTTTACACATCAATTCATTCAAATAAACACATAATCCTTTCAGCTAATTACTTCAGTAAATTTTTTATTATTTTACGGAGCCCCTCCCCCCTTTTTTCCAACATTTTATTCAAATTGCTTATATATTAAAAAGTCCATCTTGAATGGAGCCAATTTGAATTTTGGATGATAAAATAATCTCAGCAGTACATTCTGGAACTACGTTTGCCAAATTGACACCCTTTTTTAGGAAGCATAATAATGAAAATTAAAATGTCTTGAATTTGGCAAATGTGGTCCTACTGGAAAGATTATTCTATTTTCTATCTATAACATCATCATTTGTCGTGAAACTCTCTGATGGATGAAAATTTTGGGATACGAAAGTACCCAACCCCCTAACTGGAACCTTACGTTTTTCTGACTCGTTCAAAATACAGAAAATTTTGATTTAAAAAGGAATTTAAAGCCATTTGTCAAGGAATTGTGTTGTATATAGCTCAATCAACACAATATTCAATCTTATCTTAACATAATCACGGTATGATAAAGACGAAAAGAGTATCATTGCAGGAGTTATCTGTTCTTGAAAAGTTTTGGTGGTGTTTTTACACCCAATTTCAAGAATCAGGCCTGTGCTCTTATCCTATCTCAACGTTGGATTTGAATTGGCATTACTTCAGAAGATTAAAGTGTGTACTTTCACATTCTTTACAGAAATACGTCTCCATGAACAAAGTATTTGCAGTAAAGGTCATCAATGCAGGTGACCCCCTTGTTAAATTACATCCAAATTTAGGGGGTATACTTACAAAAAATTCTCTGAGATGAAGAACATTAATTAGATGTCTATGTTTGACGTATCAATTCTTTCATTGAGTACCAAGGAAACTTTCAGAATCAACCAAGGTAACGAAAAAGGCATGTATAAGGTTCCAAAGGGGAATAACTCTATAAAACTTAATGAAATTTGAAATTTACTACATTTATGTGAACATGTTGCAAAATCTTAAGATTTTAAAGGAAATTATGAAATATGTCTGAACATAAATAGCGATAAAGACTCAGTGAACAATTCCTCGTGCAAGAGCTGCCAGGATTACTACTCTCCTGCTTACAAGCGGGCATTTCTATAGATCCATAGCAAATTTTCAGCTGCATATGACGGCAAAACTTTAAGTGCCTAGATACGTTTATATGTCATTCCAGAGGAAGTTTATCGATTTCATATGCTTTTACACATCAATTCATTCAAATAAACACATAATCCTTTCAGCTAATTACTTCAGTAAATTTTTAATTATTTTACGGAGCCCCTCCCCCTTTTTTCCAACATTTTATTCAAATTGCTTATATATTAAAAAGTCCGTCTTGAATGGAGCCAATTTGAATTTTGGATGATAAAATAATCTCAGCAGTACATTCTGGAACTACGTTTGCCAAATTGACACCCTTTTTTAGGTATGAAGGTAGTAATTATTTATTTGGTCCCTTTAACATAGAGTTCTATGGGAAGGGGTTATCCCCATTGGGCCTCCATAACTCAGTAAAAAAAGTTGATTTGAAAAATATGCTAATCATCATAACAGAGATTAATCAATTATCTTACTTTTGACCAAAAAAAATTTGGGGGTTAACGTTGCTTTTCTCCCCTTAAATTTTGATTGAAAAAAGGGGGGATGAAATGAACTGTTTCAAGTAAAAAAATTACCCCCATTTGGCACCCCTAAATATTTCTATCTTAAATAAATTTCATGAAAATGCTGTACATGCAATGAAAGTCCACAATCAGTACTTTTCTTTCATATCTGTATTAATGAATATTATCCAATCACAGAAGCGCTATCTTTTACTCCTTGTCAAACTTTGGGTGGCCTCAGAAGGGAAGCGACTCGTTCGAAATAATTACTACCTGTATACCTTTAATGTACCGACAAACTCAGCTGTAAAATACAAATTGTTTCTTTCAACATTATTTGCATTTTCTTTACACTTTCATCTGAAAGACTTCATTCTATTTCATTTGATAACAAACATGACTACAATACTTCAATTAAATGCGCCTAATTAAATTCACATAATAATAATTATGATTGATATTTTTTGGTCATCAAAGTTCTTTTTGCTGATAACATTTTTGTTTTAAGTCCAATTTTATTGATCAGAAACAAATTTCAAAAGACCATCTCGGAAAGATAATTTCAAAAATATATACATTAATGAGGTTTTATCGAAAAATTATATTCATAAAAGTCATTCTCGATTTTATGACTCCATTTTACTATCTAAAATGTTCAAAAATAAAGTCCATCCAGTTAAAAAAAATGTTTTCTTCTTCAAAAAGTGTTCTGATCGAAATTTCTAAATTCATTGATTTTTTACACACCACATTTTCATAAAGTTCTAAAAGTACCATTGAAAAGAGGTACCCTACACACGGTAACGGAGGTTAATTCTTCCAGAGTCTGATATAAAATGCTCTGAAAAAATAAATAAAAGAGGATTTTCTTGCCTCATTATGCATTTTTATACAGTTCATAACTGTATCAAGTGATGTAAGTGAAGCAAGAGTCTACCTTGTCTGTCTGAGATCAATTTGAAGACTTACTAAAGGATACAATATTTCTTCCTTTTATGATAAGAATATAACCTATTGGAATTTTACAAATACATAAAGAATAAATGTTGAAATGGTTTTAGGCCTTCTTAATAGGAATTAAAGGATACCAGAAGTAAATATTGATATCGTTTTCAGCAGAAAACAAGAACTATATTTCTTAAACAAGCATAACAGAAAGTCAGCCCAATGGTAACGACTGTTAAAAAGGACCGACATCACCTTTAAAGTTGTTATGAATACTAATATTCATTGGTGTAAATCACCTATTTTTTGCACCAATGTTAGAAAGATTTCAATAGGTATTCATGTATATTCGAATAATTGTGAGTACTTGGAAAAACGACGTATTCGGAGTCAGTCACGGATGTTAATACACGCAAAACGTTGATTCTCAATTAAACACTCAAAGTTATGAACAAGAACTCCTTTGTCTAGTTCTTTTCTGAAGTAATTTTGATACCGTTTCGAAAATAGGAAGAATAAACATTCAATTTGTGTCTTCGTCTAATCTGTTGATTTCAAAGCATGAATGTAATAGAAAATCCAAAAACATTTTAACATCCGTTACTTCTTTTCTGAAGGCATATACACTTGATAATCAACAGCTGATTGTAAAACACGATCTATAAGTCCAAGAAATGAATGGGCATTCAATTATAACGCTTATTCGCAAAGGAAAAGTTGACCATTCATACAACACAGCAAGAGGAAGGGACCCGAGCCAAACACAGATGGAATTGTAAATGGATAAAAATAGAGGGTATACAAAATACGGTCCGTACTCTACCGGCTGTAGCGAGCTAAATTATACATGTTATTACCCTAGGAGTCCGACCGACACCCAAAAACACGAAGCAGTTCATGCATTATATACTTTAGAGCGTAATAAGAGGACCATTTGATCCTGAGGGTGGGGGTGGGGCTGGCAGCTTTTTTAATCAAATATTCTGACCCAGAAAATGCTGAAAATAAATAATCTTACCTTCTTGGTAGCAAACAATAATTATGCTGGCCTACATTTCTTAAAAATTCAACAAATTTCATCTCGCTTCGCTCGCCATACACTTAAACAAATATAAGCTTGCCTTGCTAGTGAGACTCCTACAATTTTTTTTCGCTCGCTTCGCTCGCCGTACACCAAAATTTTTTTCAGGCTCGCACTGCTTGTTTGCCCTTCCTGGCTGCTGATATTTCATAACTATAAAGTTTGATTAAGCCATAGCACTAAGTCCATAATAATATTATACTACAATTTCAAACATGCTAAGCTGCAAGTCTGATAGCAATGATACCCCAGATAGCATGACTACGTTGGGCCAATGTTGGTAATATGTTGTATGGTTGGCCGGTGGTTGGCGTTGGCATGTCAACGTTGGATCAACATTGGCCCAACATTGTATTTGTCGGACATACCAATGAATTATCGCTGTTGTTGGATTGGGGTTGGGCCAATGTTGGTCCAACATCGTATGTTCAAGATAAAAGCACCGATCGAATTATTTAATTTTACAAATGACATTTAAAATACACACCATCATTGAAAAAGATCAAAATTTTGTTTCAAAATAATAAAACGAAGCCATAAGTGTCAAAAGAATAATAATCTAATTTACGACGTTGGTTCAATGTTGGGCCAACGTTGGTCCAAAATAAAGAAAGAGTGTAAAGATTCAAATGAAATCTAATTAAATAAAAAGTCAATCTGACTTTTGTAACTGGACAATATTAACTGAATTTATTCCTCTTTAACATTTTTACATTATTTGCAATAATGGTATGAATGGGTTGCCGTTGGGCCTACGTCGGACCTACGTATGTTATACCAAGGTTAATTTTCAAAATATCGTTAATTTTTCATTTCCGAAATGTCTTGAACTATGAAGTTTTCAAAAAAATTTCAAATACTTAACAAGTCTTTAGATAAGAAATTTGTGTCTGTCAAAAGAGAACATACTTTTTGCGGTACTGTAAGACGTTGGGTCAACGTTGGACCAACGTAAACATTGGGTAAATAAAACATTAAAAAAAAAACAATTTTTCATAAAAAATATTAGATCATGTCTATAATGTGCATAGTTATTTCACAATGATACATACATGTATATAATATGTCAGTAATTAAAGGCTCCTGATTTACTTTATAAAATTCAACTCATCATAAAATTAACTACCGAAGTAACTGCAGAGATAAGATCTAGGTCTGTGCCTGGTCGGTCAAGTCATAATTAACACCAGATGTCTGACCAGTTTCTAAGGCAACGGAGCTAGATTGCACAAATCTGATACCGGACGTTTCTTATCTGGGACGCAAACTACAAGGTTTTAAGTAAAGATACATTTGAAATAGAGCGAGAGCGGTCAGTGGACGCTAAAGTTTTGTAAAGTGTAGGCAGTAAAAGTAAGTACATTATGATATTTATTATTATTCATGATTGTTGGCAATTCGTATGTATTATTTTATTTATTTTTGTTCGTATTGCATTTGTAGAAATCAAATTAACTAGTATCATTAATCATGTTAATTTATTTAAATATCTGATATATTTGTATCTTTTCTCTTTTGCAGTAATATACCACGTTGAAATGGAGATTGGTTGATCGAATGATTTGGAGATAGTATTCGACTTGATGAGAAAGAAAGGAAAAGTGGAGATACCAAAGGACCACAGTTGTGTTTGAAGTCGGATAGTTAACATTGAGTGATTTATGTTCAGACTTGTGGATCAATAAATATAAGGATATTTATTTTCTACTTTCAGATCACCAATGGATCTACGGCCAACGTTACCAACAAAAAGCCAACGTTCAGCCAACATATTATTACAATGTTGGATTGACGTTGGACCAACATAAATCCGATATATATGTTAAACTGGACCAACGTTGGGCCAACGTATAAACATCCGAGGTCTGACATCGGCCCAACAGCGACCCAACTTGTTGGGCCAACGTTGGGCCGATGAGCAACATTGCATTGGCCCAACATTCACTGCCGATATTGGCCCAACGTAAATGTCACCGATGGACTTGCGTTGGGCCAACATCAGCATGCTATCTGGGACATTGCAAATTAAAACCTGTAAATTATACTTGACTTAATAACACAAACTTTCTTGGGCACATCCCTCTACCAATGTGTTGTAAATACATGATACAGAATATGCAAGTGAAACATGTACATATCTGTATGGGTGGTAGCACTCTGCAAATAATGTAATTTAGTTGAAGTCCTCCTTAGCAATATCAAGTGAGACCCTCTTAGGGGTATTATGGATTGTGATTTATGGAGTGATAAAACCAATTTATTTTGCCACGGACTAGTTCGAACAAATCAATTCAATTCAATTTAATTCAATTTATTCCGTAAGTCACAGACTCATAGGCATATTACAAAAATCACATAAACATACATAAGTAAATGGATATCATGAATATATGGATTACATAATCTAGTTATAATAAATATTAAAGTATATGAATCATATATTTGTTCCCAAAAGTAATAGTAGATGTATATAAGTATATAACAATATTATTCGGTAATGTACATCAGTATTGTCTACAAAAATATTTCATATGGAATTTTTCTGTGTAAAAAAAAAAGAAAAACATATAAAAGCATACGGAGAAGTCAACCCCCCCCCCACCACCAAATATAACCCATCAAGAACAGAAAGAAGGTCACGCAGACTTACACTGACAGGAGAGTGAATTTATTCATTATTTCTCTGCTTACTTGCTAAATATAGATATTTACCTAAATTACAAAGTTCCTTTATGTTGTTTACGCTTAGTAGCTGTATTAACTTGAAAACACTGGGATTGTTATAATAGTATTTCTTAATAAATTGTTTTCTAAGAGTACTGAAATAAGGACAGATAAGAATGAAATGGAACTCATCTTCAATATCGTTAAGATTACAATGTGAACATATTCTGTTTATTCTATTTTCTTGTGTGTAACTTCCTTGCTCAATTTTTAATTTATGTGAAACCAAACGATACCGTGTAATATTTCTTTTATAGAGGGATGGAATTGGTTTTGTCAAGTAATATTGCAAAGTAAAATTATCGATTAAATGTTGATATAAGAATCCCTTTGGTGATCTAGATATTGCTAATAATGTTTCTTGTTTATATATATATCAGTTATTCTATTCTCAATTAAAGCCAGAATATCTTTATCAGATCTGTTTTCACTCCATACATAACCAAGTCCTATCTTAGACAATTCTGTTTTCAGATTTTTTACCCATTCGTTATTGTTTTGTATCATTTCTTCGTAGCATGTCTTCAGTAAACAATTATTTGAATTTCTTATCTTTAACCAATATTTAAATATTCTTAACTTTCTTTTGATAATAAGTGGGTACCTTCCAAGCTCGTAGTAAATCATATTCGTAGTAGTAGTATTTTTCACACCTAAAATTCGCTTCAAAAACATCAAATGTACTTTTTCAACATCAGTAGCCTTATGAAATCCCCAAATTTCAGCACCGTAATGTAAAATACTTCCTATATAAGTATCAAACAGAGAACACCTCGTTTCGATGTTAAAGTTGAATCTTTTTAACGTACTAGATATGGCAAATAATGCTTTACGTCCTTGTTTCGCTATATGTTTTTGAGTTTGTAAAAATTTTCCGTTGTAGTTTAATAGAATTCCCAAATAATTAAACTGGTCTACTATTTCAAGCCTTTTCCCATCATATGTCCAAAATTCGTTTTCATTCATTTTCCTGCCATTTCTAAAAACCATCACTTTAGTTTTATCCGTATTGACAGTTAAGTGCCATTTTTGTGTATAGGACAATAAAGAATCTAACATTTGTTGTAAACCTTCCGGTGTCTCTGCAATCAATACCGTATCATCCGCAAACATCAGTAAAAATATATTGATAAGCTGAATATTTATAGAGGGACAATTTTCTGTTAAAAAATGAGTTTCAAAGTCGTTAACATACAAAGAATACAAAATTGGTGAAATTACCTCCCCTTGTAATAAGCCGGAACTACTCTCGAAATAGTCTGTAAGCTTACCATTATGTTTTACACATAATTTTATTTGACTATACAATGATCTTATAACTTTAAAAATTTTTCCTGTGATTCCCTGTTTTACTAATTTTGACCACATGTTACTTCTATCAATGAAATCAAAAGCTTTTTGATAGTCAATAAAAGCGCAATAAAGTTTCTTCTTATTTTGTAATGTACGAGATATAAGAGCATTTAAGACAAAGATAGCATCTATGGTACTTGCACCAGGCTTAAATCCAAACTGGGCATCAGAGAGCGTAAATCCCGTCACGTGCACGCCGTCTAAATTTCTATAGACCGTCAGCAATTCCGCCATTATCGTATAAATGAATTCTCATGTAAAAGCAGTTATGAAACGCCAATTTTCTACAACGAAATACGGAAATTTTGGTCCTTGGCAAAATAAAACAGTTATTAGGTTTGTTAATGACCGTCTACAGAGATTTGTCGGGTTGATCAAGCCCATAGAAGGCTCATCTCTGTAGACGGTCAGTAACAAACCTAATAACTGATAATCAACCTCGGCCTTCGACCTCGGTCGACATTGGTTTTATTACTCCAAAAATCATCACATCGACCTCATCACTATGCAATAATTGTATACAGGTGTGCTAAGCACTCGAAGAATACGTCTATATGGTATCTAGAAAGTGGTTTATCATGTTGACAAGAATACGGTAATATTGTTATCTGGCAAGAATGACTTCAAAGTCCCTGCTGTGATGTTTTTTTCACATTTGAATAGATAGCTTGTGTTAAAATCAATCTATTTGAAATAGAAAAAATATATTTAAAGTTTAAAGATTTTGCATATATGTAATTTCCAAATACATGTATATCATTTTAGAGCATAACTGAACTCTTGATAAGTCAGAACGATGCGATCATAGGTCATTGTCATCGTCACATCGATTAATAATGACCAGAAATACCCCAACTACAACTTTTTTTCTGTTTTGAATTTTACTTTTTATCTTTTACTCATACACAAGATGCAGTTTTATCAAATTCACGAAATACCAAGATCTTCTCATCAGCAAGACATTACTTTATTTGTTTGTTTGTTGTTGTTGTTTTTTTTTTCTTACTATTTCGTTTTCCATTTTTACAAAATTAATAAGAATAGAATACACATCTCCTGTCAGGCAAAGCAACCGTGATATGGTGGAGTCGGCGTCATCCTGGACAGCATTGCGTCTGCTATTCTATTGTATTGTGACAGGGCCTGTTATTTAAAACATCAATACTTGGTGCTTTAAATACCAGTTTTCGAACCAATAGAGACCTCCTGCCAGGCAAAGCAAACCGTTAGAGCATTGATTACGTCTGATCCATTTTTGTATTGTGACAGGGCCTATTGTCTAGAACATTAACTTTGCGCTTAATTCTTTGTGAGAGTCGTTGTCTTACATTAATATCTAATAATGACACATTTTTATGTCACACCTTTTAAATCTTATTCATAACAAAAACTTGTAATTGTTCCAATTTTCAAAACCAGAACAATTACTTTTTTCAATGTGATCATTGTCACAGAGTAGTGCATGCACTCTCAGTCTGAGAATGATACAATTTAAGATTGTAAACCCATAATTACCTGCTTTTTGTCGATGACTAATGATAAGCTAAGTAATGGTATATTCCGCAAAGATCGGTGAACCTTTAATGTACCGACAAACTCAGCTGTAAAATACAAGTTGTTTCTTTCAACATTATTTGCATTTTCTTTACACTTTTATCTGAAAGACTTCATTCTATTTCATTTGATAACAAACATGACTACAATACTTCAATTAAATGCGCCTAATTAAATTCACATAGTAATAATTATGATTGATATTTTTTGGTCATCAAAGTTCTTTTTGCTAATAACATTTTTGTTTAAAGTCCAATTTTATTGATCAGAAACATATTTCAAAGACCATCTCGGAAAGATATTTTCAAAAATATATACATTAATGAGGTTTTATCGAAAAATTATATTCATAAAAGTCATTCTCGATTTTATGACTCCATTTTACTATATAAAATGTTCAAAAATAAAGTCCATCCAGTTAAAAAAATATTTTCTTCTTCAAAAAGTGTTATGATCGAAATTTCTAAATTCATTGATTTTTTACACACCACATTTTCATAAAGTTCTAAAAGTACCATTGAAAAGAGGTACCCTACACACGGTAACGGAGGTTAATTCTTCCAGAGTCTGATATAAAATGCTCTGAAAAAATAAATAAAAGAGGATTTTCTTGCCTCATTATGCATTTTTATACAGTTCATAACTGTATCAAGTGATGTAAGTGAAGCAAGAGTCTACCTTGTCTGACTGAGATCAATTTGAAGACTTACTAAAGGATACAATATTTCTTCCTTTTATGATAAGAATATAACCTATTGGAATTTTACATTTACATAAAGAATAAATGTTGAAATGGTTTTAGGCCTTCTTAATAGGAATTAAAGGATACCAGAAGTAAATATTGATATCGTTTTCAGCAGAAAACAAGAACTATATTTCTTAAACAAGCATAACAGAAAGTCAGCCCAATGGTAACGACTGTTAAAAAGGACCGACATCACCTTTAAAGTTGTTATGAATACTAATATTCATTGGTGTAAATCACCTATTTTTTGCACCAATGTTAGAAAGATTTCAATAGGTATTAATGTATATTCGAATAACTGTGAGTACTTGGAAAAACGACGTATTCGGAGTCAGTCACGGATGTTAATACACGCAAAACGTTGATTCTCAATTAAACACTCAAAGTTATGAACAAGAACTCCTTTGTCTAGTTCTTTTCTGAAGTAATTTTGATACCGTTTCGAAAATAGGAAGAATAAACATTCAATTTGTGTCTTCGTCTAATCTGTTGATTTCAAAGCATGAATGTAATAGAAAATCCAAAAACATTTTAACATCCGTTACTTCTTTTCACTTGATAATCAACAGCTGATTGTAAAACACGATATATAAGTCCACGAAATGTATGGGCATTCAATTATAACGCTTATTCGCAAAGGAAATGTTATCAAATTATCATTATGGGAATGTTTAAGCTTCATGTGTAGACTTCACATCACTAAAGGCCGAATTGACCACTTTTCTTAAATGCTAGGACGATTACTACGCCAGTACTTGTTTGAGACTATTGCTTTATATCTATATACTTAATCTATCATTAAAATTCGCACCTATAGATATCAGATTTATTTTTAAATGAATATATTGATAGTTTATCACTTAACAACCGTTACATCTTTTATCTTCAACTAAATTGTCCCAAATGTCTAGTGAAGTAAACCGATACCAACTTAAGATTAAGAGACTGAATATCTCTACCAGAAACTGAATGAAAATTATAGTTTTACTAGTTTTCCGAGTAAATGGGAAATCTAAAAAAAAACATTATGCGTTTCGAGACGAATTTTTGAATCAAAATGGCTCTAGATTATGTGTCTTACAAATTGCAGACAAATATGCAGTCATTTTTAATTCTTATACTCTCGTTTTACAAAGTTAGATAAGTATAGACTAGGTTCATTTTATCCATCATACCTGTAATTATCAATGTTCTGATACGTAGGAACTTTTGGTCACGCTTGTTAAGTGTAACGGATGTTAAAAATTTCTTCAAAAATCTGTCCACAAAAAAGGTATTAATAGTGGAAAGGAAATATAATTTGTATAAAGAAGTAGTTCACGACCAAGCCTTCATAAGGATAATACCACGGTCTCTGATTACTGACCAGGACATGCCCTACAGACGGTCACGCTTGTTAAATCCTGAACGTATGACATCAAGAAATACGGAAACAACAATTCAATTATGAAAGCTTCAATGATGATCTGCATTTAATATCTTTGAAGAATGGTAAAAGTAGACTAGAAAAAGGACGAACAATTCAGTGAAATGGTGATGCTTGTAAATTTGTTATCATCATAATGTACGTAACGCCTGCTAATACCGCTTTAGCGACAACACATTATGAGTAACTGAAAAGATACCCTTGCCAATCTGTATCTTAACGATTGAATATTACAATCTCTGACATTCATGATTGAAGTAACAATGATGTGATTCAAATCAGTTAATTTTTTGAGATAAAAGGTCTTCTTTTCACGTATATGGGACTGCAACATGCAGATTTTGCACTATTTGCCAAGTTTGATGCGATAGATCATCCACATATAATGCAAAAGATACGAAGTTGAGGTCATATAATTTCACAATTATATGTATTGTTTCAAAATAATCATACAGATCACACAAGAGCTTTACAATATTCCTCTATAACTGCGATGAAGTATAGCGACAGGGATTTTTCAAAATGGGGTAGTAAAATCGAGAATGATTGAAAATTTCTATATCATTGTATTTTTTTGGGGGGATCCCCTTACCCCAATGTCATCAACTTTTGTTACATCGATGCCAATGTTTGCTACATGTACATCAATGTTGTAAATTGTAATGTGATAAAAAAGGTACTTCAGTTCCATCTATCCATTCTTCAATGTCCAGACACTTATAGATGAATACCAACATAGGATAATCAAAGATTACATAGCTCGCCATAGCAGATTTGTAAAAAAACAAATAGTTTCCAAGATGTAAAAGAAGTCTATGCAATTAAAGGTTAAAGTTTTTGACAAAGGTCAAATTGAAAGACCAAGGTTACAAGGTCAAGGTCGCAAATGAGAGGTCTTGTGAAAAGGTATCTACATGTAGAATATCAAAGTCCTAGGCCTTATAGTTAAAGAGATATAGCCCATGCTTAAGTTTTTCAAATGTAGGTTAAGTTCAAGGTCAAAGTCACTAGGTCAAAGGTCATGGTTTCAAATGAAAGGCCTCGTCGCGAGGTATCTACATGTGGAATATCAAATATCACAGGTAGAAGTTTTTGAAAAGAAGGTCAAGTCCTTGGTCAAAATCACTAGATCATAGGTCATGGTCTCGAATGAAATGCACATGTCAACTAGACCACAGATCCATAATACTGCAAAAAGAATTTCATCTCCATCATTTATAGAGTCAGAGGAGTTGCGAGAACAAGATTACATAGATTTTCATATCTGCGCCTATTTTCTAAAGGAATGAAACCAAATGTCAGTTGCACAACTAGACCACATACCAAGTAAAATGCAAAAAGAAATGAATTTCTATCTACTATAGTTTCAGAGAAGTTGCGAGCACAAGCATTGTTTAAGGACAGACAGAGATTGACTGATGGACAAACGCGTAATGAGAAAGTGTTGCATAAGCTCAACTGGTTTCAGGCAAGTAGAGCTAAAAATAGGAAGTAAACAGATATTCAATGACTAGCTCATTTAATATGAATTTTAAAACTCAACACTTGGCTTATAAGAATGTTTATGCGTTGTTTTAAAATGTACAAATACATAACAGTTTTCAATTTCCAAGTGTACACTGTTAATATCTCTTGAAACAAACAAAATGAATGTCTGTAAATGAAATATTATATAGTAACATACAACTTTCATGAATGCATAAGGGTATATCTAGTACATGTACATAAATAATATAATCTGTGTAAACAGTTGTATTATCTTGAGGTTAGACATGAATCACATCATAGATTCTACATATGTATAAACACATGTATAATTGTTCAAAAACAGTTGGGACAACTACAATATTTTCAGAGTTAGTTTTTTTCTTATTGATATAGACTGTTCTATTACTGGGTTGTACAATGAAGGATAACTCTTGTTATTTTAAGATTGCTCACTGCAACAGTTGCCTCATGGAAAAAAATCAATTTTTTTTATCATAACTTGTATTGTATCATAAAGCATATTCAATGTCAGTTTTTCCTTTCCTTGTTTAATAAGTGTCTCTAAAGACATATACCGTAGATTCATCAAATAAATAACAACAGAATAAAGTTCAATAATAATTCATTATCAGTTTTCTTTTCCATTTAGACTGCTTCTTGCTCCTTGTAAACATACATGTATGTACATTTATTGAGAGTTTCTTCAGATAAATGTTCCTATAGATACATTTAGGTCCAATAATTCAGAGTAAATTTTCCCCCAATAGTTGAGACTTGCTTCCTTAAATGGGTGTGTTCACAAACATACATCATAAAGATCAGTCCATTAAATTCAGTGTAAGATTTTTTTTTCCTAAAGTTCAGACATGCTTCCTAAAACTAGCATATTCAGTAACATAAATGTGCAAATCCACAATTGCAGTAATTCAGAGCAGGTTTTTTCCTAAAATTTAGACTTGCTCTCGCAAACATATATAAAGATAAGTCCAGTAATTCAGAGTAAGTTTTTTCCTATAGTTTAGACTTGCTTCCTATAACAGGCTTGTTTACAAACTCCTGCCACCATGTGGGTCTCTCTAGAGCATTCGGTCCCTGTATCATTGCACCATATAGATTCTTGTATATCTGAAGATAGAAGGGAAGTTCATTCAGATCTTTAATAATTTATTACGATGATAATTGCCCATTTACATGTACATCTACATAATCAAGTGTACCCCAGAGCCAAACTCTTATTTTCGCTGGGGGGGAATTTTGAGATTTTAACATCATAACATTATCCTTGGGCGAAATATTTGTGATATAAAGGTCTCTGCCATAGTTAGAATGCAGCAGGGTTATTTTTGCGTTGGGGAAATTTTTGCAAAATCCGTTAATTCATGAAATACCTTACGCAAAAATTTCAATGTTTAGGCCATATAAAAAAAAAATCCTGGTTCTCAGACACCGCCGCGCGCTCAAAATTCCTCCCGACGAGACGTTTTTATCGTAGGAAGGGAAAAAAATAGCCGCCGCCCGCCAGATTTCTCATGCTGATAAATATAATTTTCTATTAATTTTCTGAACAGATAATTCGTCAATAGATCAATTTTGTAAGTATATTTGACTTTAATTCACGCTACGTAAGTAAACAATCGCGTTACAATAACATTTGTCCAAGTATTTACGGTACCTGGTCATCTAAGGTCAGATCGTACAAGCGCATGTACGTTAAATACCTGTATATGTGTAAACACCTGTCTACCCCGAGGGGTGTTGAACGGAGACAAATAGCCTTCACAGGTAGCGTTGCGGTCAAGCATGAAATTGATCTGTCACTTTTGACAGGTGAAGGGGGAAGTAAAATCTTCTCGAATAGGTTTATTCTAACGGTAAATTTCAATGGTCAGTTCAGTTAATTGATACATAATACGGCTGTCAATCCTAAATCTTTCAATCGTACTATGGATTATTTTGTAATCGGTATCTAATTCAAGTCATTACAATAAAAATTACCGAGCGGGCCGTTTCTTTTATATTTTTAATTTGGGAGAAAACATCGGCGAAATTTCGATTTTTTTTTAATGCGTATTATTTACTAGATTAGAATTTTTTCCACAATTTTCAGCGCAATTTTTTGCCTGCGTGATATCTCCTCTTGCGGACTTTTTTTCGGACGATTACGGTACTGTACTTTGTTATTGTACACAAGATGCAAAATGGCGACCGGGGGGGGGGGGGGGGGGGGGGGGGAGGAACGAGTGATTGTCAGCTTGAAGGTGAATTTTAAAATTGCAGACTGGGCTGAAGCATTCTTGGCACTGTAAAAATGAGAAGAGTTGAGTATGGTGAACATTTACAACAAATATAGTCACTATAGATCACAGTCTCTATAATATCTGAATAAAAAATTGTGCTTAAGTGGTTTTCAGAAAATAAAAACAAAAAATAAAAACCCTACCTACCTACCCATATTTTTTAGATCAATTGTCTGAGAACCAGAAAATTTTTTTTGCATGGCCTTACAGTAGAGCGAAGTCAGAAGTTATTTTCAATAAGAACCTTCTTGAATAATATCAATCTACAATAATATCTATAAATACCAACCTGTCCATCTGATCTACCTATGGGAGAGTTGAGTATAAAGTCGGTGGGTGCGATGGCATCGACCAGTGACACGGAGTCATCCTTAAGTTCATTACATAATCTCAGTATGGCTTCTTGGATCAGTTTGGGTGGCTCACTGCCATGTATGTATCCTCCTATGATATATAAATTGTACACGTAGATGTATATACATGTAAATGTGTAATCTTTATCAGCTTATACCGAGACGCTTAAAAAGCATCAACTTAATTTATGTCAAGCTATTCCACTGAAAGAGGCAGAGGTGGATCTAGGAAATTTTATTCAGGGGAGGGGGTCTGGATAAAGGGTTCCAAGCTGATACGAGATTCCAACCTATTGGTTTTGAGAAAAACTTTAAATCGGGCAAAATAATAATTTTGTTTTGCAATTTCCAGGGAGAGAATTCATATTAAGTTCTGTCCTTCAATTAGGAAAATCATGTACATTATCACATAACTGGTAGCTACATCTAAAAATCACACGAAGTGAATACATCACAAGTACAAGTTGGGAAAACCATGATAATTCTCTGTCAAAAACTTTCAAAATTTACACATAAGAGGATTTTTAAACAATGAAGACGAATAGGATATTAAATACAAATGTGAAAATTGCATACTTGTTATAACTTGTGTAGAATATGTGAGACAACGATGAGTCAAATCTTGAACTGTCACAAGGTCATTTGAATTTTATGTTATTTTTGATTCAATAATTCAACGAGTGCATTTAGGTACATGTAAAACTCACCTTGGTAGAGGGTGCTTAAATGTCTTTCCAGCCTCCATAATCCAAACAGAGCACACATGCGACTGAGGACTGGTACAAGTGACGGAGGTACTGGCTCATCATTCTTTCCCTCCACTATCATCTTGTAAAATCTCTCTAGCACTGTTAACTGAAATCATAAGATAATTATATTAAATAGTTTTCCATTCATCTTTGACTCATTGTGAAGGAGAGAAAATGAAGAAATATTCCAGGTGCGACACTCTTGAGTCAAAGTTTGACACACACAGATGAGGTTAATTTTCTGGAGTTTGCTAGCTGAAGGAGACCAATATAGAGAAATCTCCGCCGAGAGTGATTTGCAGTAATTTATAACAAATGTTACATGTAATTGCATATCACCAGAAACCAAGATTCTCTATGTTGGTCTGATACACGTACAGTATGTGGTACAGTATTTGATTTTTTCTTTTTCACGAGATTACTATTTAAACAAAATATTTTATATTCTATTCAGCGTAATGTAAAGATTTGATGGCATTATTGTTATGTCATCAGAGTGTGAGAAAGAAAAATCTCACATTATTTTCTTGCCTAATGTGTGAGAAAAGTGATCCTTATGTTATGCCATTGTTTTGCAAGTATAACTAAATTTTCAGCTTCTTTTCATACCTCAATATAAGCTAAGGCCAAGCTCCTACAGAAGTAAGCCTGTGAGTCATTCCTGGCTGTAAAGCTGTCTTTTCCCGACTGCAATTGTTCTCTGAGCCTATCCGAACTGTCCAACAATAATCGGCACACCAACCAGCGGAAAGCCGACACTGAGGCTGGAATACAAAGGTGAAGAAAATTCAAGACTTTGTTCTTCCTCGGATCGAAATAAACTTTTCTGACTTGGCATTTATTGTACAAAGCCAGTTTTCACAAAACATTTTATAACCATCAGCCTGAAGACAAAATCTACAGGCTGATTGTTGAATTTGTTCATGATTTCTACTAGCCAGGCAGAATTTCTGGTAGCCTAGGCTTCATGCTGGTTAGTTATTGTGAAGACTGCAAAGCCCTATACAGTTCAGATTTTCCTCTACCTTAGTTCTCCCCATTCAAATCTATATTAACTGTGAAAAAATCTCAGATTTGAGAGAAATCTCTGCTTTACGGAGTTTCAATTAAGTTAGCCAACTGTACCTTTTTTTTAAGAATCTCAAGAAATGTTAGAGTGAATTTCAAAGCTGTTTTGCATAAAATGTAAGTTTTTGACAAATTTTTGTACTCATTTGAATTTTTTCCCTCATATATTGTAATTTGATATTAATTGACAATAAGCTACAGAGGGGTGTTCTTCTTCACAACATGTCTTAAGAAATACTATATTGATGTTGTTTTACAGGCATGAATTTTTGTAAATGAACTGTGATATTTAGGTTTTATTTCATTAAGGTGATATAATAGACTTAATTTTCTTTATATGTACATATTTTTAAGACAGGACCACATTGTAAACTAGTTCATTTTGTAGCTAAATGTGCTATCCTGTATAAATGAAATTTATTGTTGATCTAAGGATCAATGATACCCCCGCCCGGCATATTTTACATAAAAGCAATGTATAAAAAGTTGGAAGGGGCACAATTCAACACAAAATTAAGGAACATGACCCTTTATTTGAACTTGATCTGTATTTCTCAATGTAAAGCTATATCTAAGAAATAAATATACTCCCTGTTTTCATTTAAATGTCAGGCAAGCACAAAATATTGATTTTTTCCCAACTTTAAAGGGGCACAACTCTGCATAAAATTGAGTCATATTCAAACCTAACCTGTAATTTTTGGTATAATGATGTTGAATATATTGGTGTTGAATTTATTATCTGTAACAGTTGTCCTTCTAATGTCCAGAAACCACAAAACTCAGTCTGTGAACTTTTCTAAGTTTCAAGGGGCATAACTCTGCACAAAATTGAGGGACAGACCCATATTCGAACTTGACCTGTATTTCTTGGTGTAAGAGCTACATCCAAGAAATGAATTGATTATCTGTAACATTTTACCTTTAAATGTCCGGAAACCCCAAAATTTTGATTTTTTTCCAAGTTTCAAGGGGCATAACTCTGCAAAAAATTGAGGGACATGACCTATATTCGAACTTGACCTGTATTTCTTGGTGTAAAAGCTATATGCAAGAAATGAATTGATTATCTATAACGGTTTACCTTTAAATGTTCGGAAACCACAAAATTTTGAATTTTCTAAGTTTCAAGGGGCATAACTCTGCATGTAATTGAGGGACATGACCTATATTCGAACTTGACCTGTATTTCTTGGTGTAAAAGCTATAAGCTATATGCAAGAAATGAATTGATTATCTATAACGGTTTACCTTTAAATGTCCGGAAACTACAAAATTTTGAATTTTTCTAAGTTTCAAGGGGCATAACTCTGCACGTAATTGAGGGACATGACCTATATTCGAACTTGACCTGTATTTCTTGGTGTAAAAGCTATAGGTAAGAAATGAATTGATTATCTGTAACATTTTACCTTTAAATGTCCGGAAACCCCAAAATTTTGATTTTTTTCCAAGTTTCAAGGGGCATAACTCTGCAAGAAATTGAGGGACATGACCTATATTCGAACTTGACCTGTATTTCTTGGTGTAAAAGCTATAGGTAAAAAATAAAATTGATTATCTACAACGGTTTACCTTTAAATGTCCGGAAACCACAAAATTTTGAAATTTTTTAAGTTTCAAGGGGCATTACTCTGCACAAAATTGAGGGACATGACCCATATTCGAACTTGACCTGTATTTCTTGGTGTAAAAGCTATATGTGAGAAATGAATTGATTATCTATAACGATTTACCCTTATATGTCTGGAAACCACAAAATTTTGAATTTTTCTAAGTTTCAAGGGGCATAACTCTGCACGTAATTGAGGGACATGACCTATATTCGAACTTGACCTGTATTTCTTGGTGTAAAAGCTATATGCAAGAAATGAATTGATTATCTGTAAAAGTTTTCCTTTAAATGTCCGGAAACCACAGGCGGGACGGACGCACGCACGGACACACGGACGGACAAGTGCATCGCTATATACCCCCACCATTATATGGCGGGGGTATAATAAAGGAAATAAATAAATAAATAAATAAATGAAATATTAGATTGAAAAAAATACATGTACTAAGAGTGAAAGTTATTTTCAAATTGAAGAAATCAGACATACTTTCTGGTTTCATACAGTCTGCAACACTGTTGACCTGGAATGTCGTTTTCAGGATATTTTTCATGTCGTTTAGGAAGTCCAAACTGCCCAATGGTGTCTCAATTGTCGCACCTGCAGCACAATACATAAAGAAATATTAATACATGTTAGAACTCTACTACCACAGCCAAAAAAAGGGAAATAGCTCTGTTTATTATTTTCAATTATCATTTGTTCATTTCTATTAGCTTTAGTGAGTGATATGATATTCTGTAAAAACTCAATAGATTAAATTTACTATAAATAGTAACAAAAAGGTGAAGGACTTTTCATTTTTCGGGACAGCATGGCTGCTTCCTTTTTTAAAAGAATGCATAACGTTATAGTGGAGAATGCTTATCATACAATGAACCCACACAATGATTTAGAAAACTAGAAAAATAATAATTCAATAGACTTTCTTCGTAGTACAGGTAGATTTGCATTTTAGATACTTTAAGACCCGACATCACTACTTTTGACATTATTTCTGACTGTCACAGTTAAAAGTTACGTAAAATCCATACCTGTCAACTTTTTTCAGACCAAAGAGGGTCAATGACCCTCTTTGGGAAATGAAAAAGAGGGTCATAGCGCACGAACCAAAATCGCGACCTTTTGCTTGTGTCATTATGAATAAAATTTAACCCCCCCCCCCAAAAAAAATACATGTCAAGTCAATAAAGTTCATTTTACTGTACACATCTAAAGCATTTATTTTAAGTAATACTGCATAATCATGATATTGTAGTACATGTGTAAAACTTTAGGACTTCATTAATCAAGGCCTGAAGGTTCATAGTTGAATTTGTTAGGCTAGATATATTTTTATTCAATTACATGTATTGCTATACCATGATGAAGATTTTATGTGAAATGAACTCCACAATTTCACTGCTTCAATTGTTTTAAACACTATAAAACATTCGTTCCTTTTCGTCTGCATAAATCTCCGTGTTTACGATCGTCTTCCCATTGACATTTCCATAATAATCCAAGCCCAGATTGTTAAAACAACATGAAAGTGGCTAATTACTTCCCATATCACTAAACAAACAACCCAATTTACCTGTAACTGCAGGTGTTTTAATGAAAAAGTTACAGCTGGAAATTTAAAGTCCCAAGTAATAGACGGAACCAAATCGGAATCGGGTGATTCCCGGGTCAGCAATGAAAAATCGGGTGAGAGGCATGACCCGCGCGGATGATAAAAAATAATCGGGTCAAAGGATAAAAAAGCTGACTGACCCGCCGAAATCGGGTCAGTTGACAGGTATGGTAAAATCTTGTGATGTCGGGTCATTGGATGTGTAAAATACAAGTCAACTGCGGTAATGTGAAAATCGTCTATTGTAGCACTTTAATTCAGTCAATACCTAGAATTATTGACCTGAATAAATGATAATGACCTATGACTTCATCCTACGTCAATATGATTTTTTCAGGTCCATTATTCCAGGTATCAACCTCATCAAAGTTCTATAATCGTATGATATCAAAAATATAGACAAATACAGTAAGTCTTTTATTTTGAACTCAGTACCTTGTCTGACTTTTTCAAGCATACTGAACAGGTAGTTACTGGTCTGTTGTAGTATGACGTTGTTGTCCCCTTCATACGTACAGTTAGGGTCATTGTCGTTTCTGAGCTGACCAAGTCGGTTGACTGAAATTTTTTTTTAAACATTTGTAAAATTGTGTAAATTATATATATTTAGTACAAATCTAACTGAGGATAAGGGCCTGATTTAGCCCTGAAATCATTTGATTATTTCTTGTGAGCTTTCCTTCCTTAGGATCTACAGTCAAGTTTGTTAGAACAGTAAAATAATGTATCTGAATATTCCTTATACATTGTAGGTATTTTATTAAAACAAATTTGAGGTAAGATTTAATAATTATGGTTTGAAAAGGTAGCACAATTCCATAATAATTAATAGCAATTCTCTGTAAGGAACAAAATCGATCGGCACGGCATGTCATGGATTTTGATGATTTTCAGTATAATGGGTATATATTAAGTACTGACCATGAAAATGACAATTTTTGAGCAATGTGACCTCTGGTTGCCATGGTAACCAGGTCATTCTATTTATAGCACTGTTGGGACCATGAAATAAGCCATCTCCGGAGACTTCGTTGCCATGGATACCACTGTAACAGCTTGTTCATCTTTATATAATCTATTCTTCCTTACTTCCAATCTTACTTAGTACACTTAGGTATGTGATATTTATTACAGGAAGCTTATTGTATAAAGTCAAAATAAGTCAAAATGAAGCGAAAAATAGAGGTGAAAATAAGGGCCAATTTAGTGTGTTTTTGACCATTTTCAATCTTAAATATCACAAAAGGCACCAATAGCAGACCAATGATTTTCATCAAAGGAAATATATGTTTATTGACTAATAAAATGAATGAAAAATTGGAGCGGGTATTTTAAGAGTTTTACCTAAATTCTGTTGCCAAAGACCGTTGCCATGGCTACATTAGACCTTTTTGCTTGTTTCATATTATCTTTGAAATTGATTTTATTCCTCTTTAGAGTTACATAAGATTGTCAAAATGTATGCATGTATAGATATGACTTAAATCTTTTATATAAGAACAATTAAAATGTTCAAGGTCATTGGCTTGATATTCAAGGTCATTTATACTTTTAGACTCAAATTTTGCATAAAATATTGATTTTTTAAATTTTTTTGTTAACGTTTTTGATTATTTTTTATTTGAATATTTTCATAGGTCATATTTTTTATGAAAGGAAATGAATATAAAAAAGAAAAATCTTAGAATTTATTGAACTGGAGAAATTTAATGGGAAAATATTTTTTCGTCAAAAAAAACAAGAAAATACAGATTTCGTCCCCTTTTTATCAAAATACTCACCAAGAATTTAGATATTCGAAGATGTGAAGAAAAGTTATCAATAGTTCTAAGGAATTAGTGATACGTTTATCATTTTATGGCAAATAATTCTTAAGTTCAATATTTCAAGGTTTCTAAAATATTGGCACCTTCATTTTATGAAAAATCAGGATTTTTCGTCAAATCTGGTCACTTAAAGTTTAATGACCTTAGAAATTCAGTAGGTGACCTTGAAATAATTTCAAGGTCATTTTTATATAAAAACCCCTCTGATAGATGCATACATGAACTTCTGTTCCAATATCATGTGTAGATAGTTTGATAGAGGTTGTGTTTAAATCTATCGTATGGAAACCTTTTAGCCGATTGTTGCCATAGCAACTAAATTTGATGCTGCTTTGCATACAAAAGGACAAATTAGCCCAATTAATTTTTGATATTAATGTATAGTTCAAAGATGATACTAATTAGATAATTAGAATTTGGACTTCTGAAATTTGTGCTTTTATGAAATTTTCAACCTTTAAAACAGTAAAAACATGCAAAAAAGGGTCTTTAAGTGCCCAAAACAGAGCCTTTTGATACCCTTTATTGGCCCAATTTTTCATCTTGTATACAAAAGGCATCCGAGATGAATGTAAAAAACTTTACAAATATGCATAATAATAAGGATTAAAAGAAAATAAACAAAGCAATTTCAGATTAAAAAAGTACCTGTTTCCATGGTAACGAAGCCTACACATATGCCTCGTCCTGTAGATTTTCCCTATTTTTGAAACTTCAGACAGGGTTACCATGGCAACAGCAACCTTTTTGAAAAAACTGGGGTCGATTTACATACTAGTGCTTCATATTGAACTTCCATACCAAAAATCTCAAAAATCCATGACATGCCGTGCCAACATGTCTTGAAATTCTTTGGTTCTTACAGAGAATTGCTGTTAATTTTTCAAATAATGAAAAATGTTTCAAAAGAACAAAAGTTGAAGACACAGAGGGACAACTCTTGAAAAAAAAATTACAGAAGGCAGTTCAAAATTTGAAAGACTCTTCTACCTTTAAAGTATCCATGACCACCACAGGCTTCACGGCACTCTTGGATGGCATCTCTGGCAATCCAGCCGGCAAGTGGCTTACTGGCACATGAAATGGCATGGATTTCTTTGCCGAGTTCAGCCTGTCTTTCTGAGTTGTCCTTCACCATTATACCGAGTCTGAGTGCCACAAAGTCCATGAAAAATGCATCGGAAAAGTGTTCTAACACATAGGTGGCTGCCAGGAAAGGTATCAGTCGCCATTGCTGAAACAATGATTCTGATCGCTATCATCAAAATGAAGGTTTTCTTTTTAACTACATGTAGTATGGTGTATTTTCATGTGTATTTGTATGTTCTGTTCTTCATAATCTAAGTGGATGCAGTTATGACGAGAAAGACTGAATTTGTCGACGCCTTGGTCTAGTGGATAAGGCGTCGACCCTGTCTGCCAAATGTATACATGTCTGTGGTGTTTATAAAAAATTTTATTAAAAAAGGAAGAAAGACTAAACCATGTACTATCTGAAAATAATCTACGTTTCTTATCTACATTTGTAATCTAATGAACGTTAGAGAAAACAAGGATCATGTTATATTTATTAAGTGGGAATCAATATGCAACCAAGTATTTAACCCACTATACCTACGGTGTACAGTTATCAAATGCAAATCATAGCAAACAGGAACTACTGAACTTTTACTTTTGCTTCTGCCAGAGGGTAATACTATGGACTTCATGAATTTGAATGCCTTTATGATAATCTTTTTTTTTCTTTATTTATCTATTTACATGTATTTATTTTTTTTTTTTGGGGGGGGGGATCAGAATGACTCAGATTACTTGAATATCCTATGCAACTACAATCTTAAGTACCAGCTATCCTATAGTTTTTGAAGTTCATGTAAAAACTCTGCAAATTATCAAAACGTTCTCGTAACTCTAGTATCATACCCTACCTGTAGTTGATACTCTATGACTGGTATCTCCTCCCCGTCGGCCCTTGGCCCGAACTGTCTCCTAACGGCAGAGTACCGTATGGCGATGGGCATACACAGCTTCAGGTTACAGGTGCTCATCCCTGTGATCCCTACCCTACCTCCGGATAACGCTCCGAGAGACGCACCAAACCTCTTATTGGGATCCTGTGTGGAAAGATTTTGAGCATTGAAGTTTTTATCCCTTGTACATTTTCGATAAGAAGAAATACTAGAGATAAAAACCCAATTGTCTTTAAAAAGAACACTACATGTACATATTGAGTATTTGCGGAATACAGAGTTATTTCCCATTTGAGACGGTATCAGACGTAAAACCATTATGACATCATGGAAATCATTATAATTATGGTAATGTCGAATATTTACCATCATTTCCCAGATTTTAATGACCGTTTCCATAGATTTTGATGATGTCATATTTACTCTATCATGTCAGATACTATCCCAAACGGGAAGTAACTCTGGTTTTTGAAAATAGGGAATAGTTAGATGATTGTATTATTAAATTCTAGCTCAAATGAATGATAACACGCAATTCAACTTCCACAAAAGATTTAAATTGATAATTGCAAATTTAGAAAATGTTTAAAAATATAACCTGAAGTACTTTATTGGAGTGTGGGATCCTTAAGTAATGTACATGTATGTTTATCTGATATCAGTTTCAACAATTTGCTCAAAAGGACAAATTTGATTTACATTTTGTATCATTCAAGTAGTGTAAAAAAAATTTGATTTTGAATTATACAAGTACTGTACATTGTATAAGCAATTTGACATCTCTCATCTTTAACATGATGAAAACAAGAATTGCTGTAACAATGAAATATTCCAAACCTTATACGGAGTGACGTAAGTGCCGTCTTGTTTTACATCTCCTGTCCTGTTCAGCAAATACTCCCTGGGAATTCTGTACTTGTTGAAAGACATGAACCTGTGAAAGAGAATTAAACACATCTAGCAGGGCTCTCACGCCCATTTTTGGGACAGGGGCCAGGGCGTTTGAAACTGGGAAGAATTGAGGCATTTTCTCAATAATTAAGAAAAAAATCAATAGATTTTGGATGCCATTTCACTTGAAATTTAGCATTTGTGACTCTCTTTTTTAGAACTTTTCATGAGGTGACAAATTTGGAAAAATTGTTGATGAATTGGGAAAAAAATACTATTTTGCATTGGGAATAGGGCCGAATATCAGCCCCAAATCAGGCCAATCAAGAGCCCTGTCTAGCATCCAAATCCACAGTCCCAGCTCCTCCTTTCTTTTGTAAAAGAGACAATGGGACAACTTGCATAGAAATCTTTACATTAAATTTTTGCTACATGTTCACTACATATAAGACAATTAATAGCATAAGTCTAAGACCAAACATTTCTCAAAAAGGTGCTGCTAGGCTTTGCAAGTAACATCAATCTTCACATAAACGTTCTAATTCGACGTCACTGTTAGAAGCCACTAGGAATTTTGCCAGGCTAGTATACAAATTGTTTAACAAACTGTACAATTGGCTAGTATTTGCCTTTGGACTAGTGATTAAAAAAAAATTTTGATTTTTTTTTTTAATTTCTAGTTTTAACATATTTTCACACTACCAGAGTAGACTTGACTTTCAAACACACCAAGACCAGATACATTTGTAACACAAGATTTGACGTAACTTTTAACTGTGATCTCGTAACAAGTCTATGATGTCACAGTAAGAAATAACATCTGATTCAGAAATCATACAGTTACTGTAAACGTGGTTATTTTCGCTGGGGGAAATTTCACAATTATGACAACAAGACTTTTTGCATGGGGGAAATATTCACGATAAAATTGTCTTTCCCATTGTTAGAATACAACGGGAATATTTTCGCGTGGGGGAAATTTTCGCGAATTCCCCCATTTGCAAAAAATGCGAAAATTCCCCCACACACACGAAAATTACCATGTTTACAGTATGTAGAGTCTAAAATGTGTCTTTATTACGCAAGTCTAGCTGTAATATGAAAATTATCCATCCATACTAACCCGTTATCAAGACCATTCTGTCCGAGCTTCTCTCCCATGTCTCCCACGATAACTCCCGGCATACTATGTAAAGTCTTAGGATCTCTGATGGGAACGATAAACGAGTGTAGTCCGTGACATCGACCATCTGGAGTGTACAGTTGTGCGTAAACAACGGAATGTGTTGCATTCTTACCCATGTTGCCTGACCATATTTTTGTGGCTTCAAAGTCAGGGGTATTCAGCTCAAATTCCTGAATTTCAGAAAATAGACATTATTAAACATGTTAAAGACTTGATATTTATTGAACATTTTTCAAAAATGCCCTTTTAATGATCACTTCTTTAATAGATTTCATAATTTTCATAAGTCTATACAGATTACCCAGCTTGAATCTCATGATACATTTGTATTAGGCCAAAAAAAAAACTAAGTTTACTATCACATCCTGAAAAAAAACAGGGTCGGTCGGGAATAATTTATTTATTTATTTTATCTTAGGTCATCCTCATATAAAGAAAAATAAACATAAAAACTGCTGTAAACGTTTTATTCCCCATTTTTCTACGGAAATGTGACCAGGCAATCAGTTTATTCCTATTGTTTAGTCACTCGTAAACTCCGACAGTTGGTCACTCATGTGAAACGGATTTATTTAAATGACTTAAGTGAAGCAAATGAAAGTTATGTAATTGATAACAGCTCACTTGGAACGAATACCTGTCCTGTGATTTCTATTACGTCAATAAAAACGATTAGAGTCAGTGCAAAAGAATATGGTCGGTCGGGTGACAGTAAACATGGTAAACTCAGGTAATTTATATTTTTGGCCTTACAGGCGGACAAACTTTGAAAATTTAAATCCAAAAGATAAGCCAGCCTTACTGACATACAATATTACCTACATACATACAGACAGACAGATGATCAGACAGACACACATGGCTTACATTACCTGTGTTTGGGGTACATATGTAGCCGTTGTTCTCATGGCCTTAGTGTTACTTCCATGACTCAGCTCTGTGAGGGCAAAACAACCAAAGTACTGAAAATGATATAGAGTGAAACTCAAAATACTTTAACATTGTCTAGTGTACAGTGTACCCTTAAATGTGATGTAACAAATGAAATTATAGAATAAGTGTCTTTTCATTTGGAAAAATAGAACACAAGAATGAAACGGACATGTATACATGTATATAGAATAAATAAGAATGAAACTGACAACTGTGGTACATACATGTATATATAATGTATAGAATATGTCATACAACTTACAGAGAGACTCAAAATCTAGGTTTGCAATATTAAAAAGTTTTTGTAGAGCTCAAGCATTGTGATGTCAGGAACGTTTTCATGCCAAATGCAGCAGGTTCCTTTCAATAGTTTCATCTCAGGGAATTACATTGGATGTTCATATATCATGTATATTGTTGTATAAATGTCAAAGATTGTTGAAGGAACAAAAATAGGAATGGTCATGTATATGTGTCAAGGTCACAAGATAACATTTTATGAATTTTAACAGACAGACAGACAGACAGATTGACTTGTCACTTCACAATAGCGATGAATGCATTGCATTGGTAATGGTTTGAATCTGGTATGCATTCAAACAGTACACAAGCATCAAGGAGTCCGACTTTAAAAGATTTATTATACAGTTAAGCTTTTATACAGTATGCAGGATATACATAGAAGCTTTTGGGCTTACATCCATGTTCTTTATCTTGGCTACAATGTCTGCATGTCTACTAGAGCCTGACATATTAACCGTTCCACCACACATGGTTATCGTTAGTTTGTATTTAGTGGACAAAGACCAATCGTACATTCCCAGACAGTCAGTCAGAATTTTGCCTTTCAGAGAATTCCCAGTTTGAGATTCTTTCTCATCCAGAAAGTTGTATTCAAAGAGCCGTTTGCAGCGAAGAAACGTAACTTCTCTCAGTTTCTCCAAAGACTGGGTTTCCGTTGGTTGTGAGAAAAGCGGATCCATTTCCAAAGTTTTCCAAATCCTGTTCTAAAATTAAAGGTATTGAAACTTTAAAAATCAGTAAAAATTATGTTAGACGAGACTTACATCAAAGGACTGTATTTTGTCGACAATTTCAGCGTGCCTTGGAGATCCAGAGGACGTTATGGTTCCCGCAGTCATCTCCATGTTGAGTTGATACTTAGCCGACAATGACCAATCGTACATGCCGAGACTGTCGGTGAAGATTTTATGCCGTAAAGGATTTTCATAGATCTTTTGATCATCTATGAAGTTATATTCGAAAAGTCTTTTACATCTGAGGAAGTTTTGCTCTCTGTATTTCTCCAAGGTAGGCGTTTCCATTGGTTGTGAAAAAAGAGGATCCTTTTCCAAAGTTGTCCAGATGTGATTCTGTAAATCATATCATTGTTTTAATAAATCAAAAGCCATAGTAAAAGGCAATACCTTTTGCAAGTACGCCAAATTGACCCTTCCGAACGCGGGAAAAATTTGAGAAATTCCATGACGTTACAATGCCATTTCAATGTTTGTCCGAGGTTCAAAGCTTGTTTGTCCGAGATAAAAGCATTGTGACGTCACGACATTTTGCATTTTTTCCCCCTAATCGGAAGGGTCAATTACATTTAAAAGTGTAATACTAGTCAATTTATAAATTTGTGAATGTTCTAAAGTCACATGATACATGTAGGCTCTTGCATTTTTCGAAAATTAAAACAACAATTGGTTTGGTACCGTAAATTCATATAAGGGAAATACAGTAGGAATGTAAATATCTAATTTTATCAATTTGTGAATAACTGATATCAGTTAATATTACTATTCTTTCAATGATTAAGGATGGTGTATTCAATATACAAGGTAATAGTACATGTAACAATAACTGATAAAGGAAATAAAACTTTGGTACACCTTTGAATAATCAGCGGGTTAACACACAATTTTGACATGATCTACATAATAAACATGATAAAAAGGAATTGCTTATATAAACAATTAGGGTCATGTCTCAGAAAAAATTCATGTTACATTAGGGAGTTATAAAACATTGAATGACAAACGTAAATGAATATAGGTATTCAGTCTTTTCATTCTCTTCCTACCCTTGGTACGGTATCTGACGTAAAGTAATCAAACTCTAAGGGAACAAGCATAAAATTCAGGGAAAGCGTGCTTCAAATACGATGTTTCTATAAGAATTTCATTACGTCACAATTCATTTCCCGATTTATGTTAGATACTGTCCCAAGTGGTACTCCAACTCCAGGCATTGAAATTAACTTTTTTGACCGCAGGCTGATTCTAGCCAGTGAAAAAAAAAATCCACAGGCTAAAATAGAAATCTACAGGCTAAAATGAAAATCAAGAAAAAATATCTTCAGTGTCAAATCATGTTACCATGGTTACAGAACATAATGAATTTTCACTGTTTTCACTGAAGCTGTTATCCGCCTAAACTTGGCATCAACGGGAACAAAATTGTTATTACTTTGTCCGACTAGCAGACCTAGAGCAAGTGACCATATTTCGCCGCATTTTTCATATATTTTCTGGGAATTTTCAGTACTTGATGGCCGATTCAATAATTGGTTTTGCTAAAATTTAATTTAACTCCATTCTCGATCGAAATACTAGAAAAATGATTTATTTTACTCATTTCATTGTTTCCTAATAAAACGTCAAAATATTTCGTTTCTATGTTTTCGGGGGTGACCATATTTCGCCGTTTTTGCTGATAAGTATCTATTTTGCACACGAAACGGACAAAATTGTGACTTTTTTTTCAGGAAGTTTTTCGTCGCCACTACTTCTACGAGATGATGCCAAATAAAATGTTTTCTTCGTTTGGTTTTTGTAAAAAATTTGGATGTTTACGTCTAAAATTTAATGATGTAATTAATTTTTCCTCATTTTGAGGTATTTTTCGTCACATTTGAGTGGAGGAGATGTCACATTATATCAAAACATGACTTCTATGGTCATATTTGATAGGAAATAGACAAATAAGCTTGACAAACAATTCCAATAACCAACGAGAAGCAATTAACCATGAAACGGCGAAATATGGTCACCGGCGAAATATGGTTCCTTGCTCTATAAGATTGTCGTAGGTATGCAAGTCAGACAAGTTATTACTATCTCTTGATTTTTCTTACTCACACAGTAACTCGGAGTTCCCCTCTGTTTTAAAGACCATGGATTCAAAGCGAAACTATGCTTGTAAATGTCAGGGTATCAAAAACATTTATTTTGACATATTACCGAAACATACATGTACTGTACATTATGGCTTTTCACAGATGCATTCACTTTCTAAATCGGAAAAAAACTAGAACCTGACAAAAACGGACAACGGGAAAAAAAAAACACTTGCAATTTTTTGCGAGTTCGTTAATTTTCTACTCGCAATTTGTAAATTCCACTCGCATTTTGCGAGTATTTCCCACTAATTTCGAGGTCTGAAGTTGAACTCTGTATATCGAAATGACAGAATTATACATGTACACTACACAGTATTTGGAGGCAGGGTTTTTTCTAGCCCCTGATGTCAGGGGCCTGGGCCGATGAAATTGGGAATTTTGCAACATTTCAACCTAAATTGGGAAATAAATTTCAAACAGCAAAAAGATTTATTCATGCATATTATTCCTTATCAAATTAATTGTCAATATTTTGAATCCCTTGCTAGAGTTAAACTAAAACAATATGTTTGTTCTACTTTTGCTTTCCTTTCAGTTAATGATACGTAAATTGGAAATTAATTTCTCGTTTTGGAGAAAAGATTAAATTGGGAATTTTTAGGTCTAAAATTGGGAAAAAGTACCACTTTTTGGCATTGGGAATGGGGCCGAATTTCGGCCCCCTACAGACCCTAAAAAAATCCCTGGGAGGGCATATAAGATAGATGTTTTGCCCAAAGAACAGGCACAAACCTTTTAAAATGAATGTATAAAATATGTATATCTTATTACTGTTATATTACCAGAGATTATTACAAATGAACATGGAGAACCAAATTCTATAAATAAGGCCTATAACACTTTTGAAAAACAAGTTACCAACATAGTAAATAAACATGCACCTATGAAGGAGAGATATGAAAGAAAACAACAATGCCCTTACATGAATAGTGAACTAAGGAGAGCAATCTGTAAAAAACATATGTTATTGAACAAATATAGGAAATTCAAGAGCAATAAAACTTGGGAAAAATACAGAATTCAAAGAAACCTAGTAAATAAACTAAAGAAGAAATCAATAAACACATATATTTTAGAGAGGTGTGCTGGTGGCTCCAAATCAAGTGACTTTTGGGATACTGTCAAACCATTCATGTCAAACAAAACAAAATCCAAAAACAGAAAGATCCTATTGAATGAAGACGAAAACTAGTTACTGATACCGAAAATGCCACAGAAATTTTTAACGAGTTTTTTACACATGTGGCAGATAGTATAGGTCAAAATCAAACTTTTGATAAAGAAACCCATCCCAGTATTTTGAAAATTAAAGAGAACCACCCAATATGTAATGATTTCGATTTTAAACCTGTGGATGAATCTGAAATTATGAAAATCGTAGATAAAATGAATGTCAAAAAAGCTGTAGGTGTTGACAAATTGTCCGTCAAATTGCTCAAAGCAGGAAAGACATGTCTCGTTCCTTTGATTACAAACCTGGTAAATTGCACTTTAGTAACTTCCATTTTTCCAGACAGACTTAAAGAAGCTCAAGTTATCCCCCTTTTAAAAAAAATGATCCCCTGGAAAAGAAAAACTACCGCCCTGTTAGTGTGCTAACAAATATATCCAAAATTTTTGAACAAGTCATATGTCACCAGCTTTGTTCGCACTTTGACTCCATCTTCCATGATTTTCTCTGTGCTTTTAGGAGTGGACATGGTTGTCAAACTGTTCTGATAAGAGTACTTGAAGACTGGCGGCATGCCTTGGATCAAAATCAATACATAGCAGCTATTCTTATGGATTTATCTAAAGCTTTTGATTGTTTACCACATGAAATTCTATTGGAAAAACTTTCGGCATATGGTCTTTCAGAAAACTCCGTTAAATTGTTCTCTAGCTATCTCTCTAAGAGAAAACAACAAATCAAAATAGGAAACGTAGTAAGTAGTTGGGGGAATATCTCAAAAGGCGTGCCCCAAGGTTCAGTACTCGGCCCAATACTGTTTAACGTATTTATCAACGACATTTTCTACTTTATTCGGCACTGCAAACTCTACAACTATGCAGATGATAACACTTTATCTTTTTCTAGCCCTGATTTTGAGAATTTGATGAAATGCCTGGTAGAGGAAAGCAAAATACTGATAGACTGGTTCGATATAAATTTAATGCAGGCAAATCCTGAAAAATTTCAAGCTTTGGCAATAGGAAAGAAAACTTTTGAAAAGAAACCAGTCTTTGAAATAAACAATGTAAAAATCTCTTGTGATGAATCAGTGAAACTACTAGGTGTTGAAATTGACTACTTGCTGAAATTTGATGCTCATATTTCAAGCATCTGTAAAAAAGCTGCACAACAAATCAATATTCTGAAACGTTTGGGCAAATATCTTACAAAATTAAATAAATTGACCATCTTCCATACGTTCATTCTTTCAAATTTCAACTACTGTCCTCTATCATGGCATTTCTGTTCTGAAAAGAATACCAATAAGCTCGAGAAACTACAGGAACGAGCTCTCAGATTTGTGTATGACGACCATGTCTCCTCCTATGATGAACTGCTTGAGAAGGCCAAAATGCCCTCTCTGAGATTGCGCCGCATAAAGGTAATGGCCACAGAAGTCTTTAAAATTGTTCATGGTACAGCCCCACCTTGTCTTTTGGATCTATTTACTGTTAAAGAATGCAGGTACAACTTCAGATATACTAATATTTTACAGGTACCACAAATTAGAACAACTACATACGGTAAGAAGTCTTTTAGATATGCAGCAGCAGTTCTTTGGAACAGTCTACCGGATGAATTTAGGAAAACAAATAACTTTAATCATTTCAAATCTTTAATTAGTCATTGGAATGGGGGAGAATGTAAATGTAACTTCTGCAAGTAATGTTTTTCTCAACATTGGGCTTATTTCAGCCATGGTACCCCTTCCTTCTTGACTGCTGCTGACATCTCATTTTGTAGTTTATGTTGTTGTGTTAAATGCTTTGCTTCTGTGTGCTTTATTGTGTCTGCAGGATATGTAGTGCTGGTCTCAGGGTGGGTTTGGAGGGCGTATAGGATGGAAGGATTGCCTGTCTCTTGTGCTCCCTCCAGTCACCTCTCTTCTTGGCTGTTCATCTTTTCCTAAATATTATGCTAGTTTCTTTTCCTGCCCAAGGCCTCTCTAGGTGACCGTCCCTCCCGAGAGAGGCTGCGGGTGTGCAACTTGAAGTTCATTTAGTTTTGCTATTTATTTCCTTATCCTGCCCAAGGCCTCTCTAGGTGACCGACCCTCCTGAGAGAGGCTGCGGGTATGCAACTTGAAGTTCATTTAGTTTTGCTATTTATTTTCTTATCCTGCCCAAGGCCTCTCTAGGTGACCGTCCCTCCCGAGAGAGGCTGCGGGTGTGTTAAAATGTAGTTCATTTAGTTTTTGCTATTTAACTTGGCTGTTTTGTCTTATATTGGTATGCTTGATGCTTGACTTATCACTATATTTAATTATCTATGTGTGTATGGGGTAGAAATCTGAATATTATAAAGGTCCATAACTAAACTCTCTGTGATATTACATGTTTTAAGCTTGCATCTTTTTATGGAAATTGTTGTCATAATGTATAGAGGTATTTTACTAAATGTAATTTATATGGTATTGTTAATAGTGAATCTTAAAGGGAAATTGATCTTAATTATTATTATGATTATCTTATAACATTAATACATATATATTTCTTAAAGTAGAAAGTGCCTATAACACCAGACTGTAGCTTTTTATTATATACATTTTTAATATTTTCCAATTTTGCATGCTTGTTACTCCTTGTTATTATATGTTGATTTATATGTTACTATATGTCGGTCAAAAGCTCTTGAGAGCTTATGTTCACATGTTTTATCCACATGCCGACTTTAAATAAATCTTATCTTATCTTATCTTATCTTATCTTGTTTTTTTTTTTTTTTCATTGTACAATTGTATTTTTTTTTTCTTTTGGCTGTTTCTTGTTTTACTTGGGCCATAGCCATTTGTATAAATGTGTTATATGCCAATAAACAATTTCAATTTGAATTTATAAAATAGGTGTATGTATGAAAAGAAAATATACTAACAAATGTAAATACCAAGGAAACAAACCCAATTTCATAACTGGTCAATTATTCACTAAGTAAGTAAGAAAAAAGTAATATTTATCTAGAGTCAGCATTGTGTACAAGGTAAACAAACAAACACAAGCTCTGTAGAGCTTTAACAACCGACTATATGACATCACTAGCCTGTTTAAGGCATTACGGGGGATTCAGTACGTTACATAATTCAGCCTCGCCCTCTGTTGAACCTTAAAATTGAACCAGTGAGTGAATTTTTGACCAAAATGAATCCAGGTTGGTTTCCTTCGTATTTAAATTCATTCGTTTAGTGTCTATAGATTGTAGTACACATATTCCATACATTCATTTCAAAATAATTCAATAGGAAAGAACCAGTCATGGATACAGTGGGTGTGTAGAGGGGGTGTCCGTCCTCCCCCTCCCCAGCACTGACCCAAAACTTTCCAAAAACACTGTATTTTGGCACATTCATAGTACAATTAATTTTTGCACCTTTAACCCCCCCCCCCCCCCCCCCCCCCCCCCCCGCCGGGCAAAAGGGGCGCTTCTTCATCCGCCGTTGGGAACTGTGATATATTCGAAACAGACTCTCCGTGAGATTTTTTGTACACGATATACGGTACATCCATCATCCCTCCCTCTCCACCTTGAAAGGTTGCCTGCAAAAAGTATTGTATAAAAGAGACAAGAAAAACTAAAAAGAATTGTGACTTTGGAGTCACAATCACACATTATTACCTTAAATCTCAAAATATCTTCTCCATCCATGAATATCCTCATCTGTTTCCAGTCAAAAGATGCTTTCTTTCTGTACAGATCCAGAGGCCCTGATACTGGGTCCTGGAGTAACTCCAGCGACATAAGATCTGATTGTAAACTGCCATTTTCCGACCCTGGAATCACCACGGAGGAATCCAGCGCACCTGCTCCTGCGCCGCTAAATCGGACAGACTTAGGATTTGAATTGTCGTCCATTTTCCTCGTTTGTGTGGGGACTACGTGATTTAGTTATTCATTGATCATAGTTTATATACACTCGTGATTTGGACTTTTGACAATATTGTTTGATAATAACTGAGAAAGTCAAAGTCCAGTTCGGACTGTCAGATGTAGGTTTTTCATCGAGATCGAACCCGGGTTTTATTTATTTTTTTTTTTTTTAATTCCTCTCTCTCTCTCTCTCGCTCTCTCTCTCTCTCTCTCTCTCTCTCTATTATCAAAGCTCCATTGGCGGATCTAGCGAGGTGGATAGGGGGGCTGCAACCCCCCCCCCCCTTTGGTCCGACCCAAAAAAAAAAACGAAGAGAGAGAGAGAGAGCTTATATTAAATGATCCAAAAAAAAAAAAAAAAAAAACGAAGAGAGAGAGTGTCGCCAGGCTGTGCTTCGCAGGCGACACAAAAACTTAATCTCTGTCCTTACTTAACAAGCTTTCAACACCAAGGTGTACAACATTTGTGACCTGAAGTCTGAATATTATGATGTTGAAGATTTGAGGCTTATAAAATAATCTTTGCTCCGATGCGTGTTTAGTTATGCATTAACATTGTTTGAAATAGCAACATTTTGCTATAAATCTACAATTTTTCGGTCAATTTTCAAAAATTTTCTTTGGCTCGCTGCCGCTCGCCAGTTCTTTATAGACTTTCTGAATAATTTAGCTATTCTAATCCATCTTTTATACATATTACTTTATCAACGTACGTGAAGACATTTAACTCAAACTATATATAGAATATTATTACATGTACTTGTTAATGATAGAGGGTATAGAAAGTATTTTCTGATAAGTTAATATTTTGCTAAAAAAATTCCTGGCTCGCTACCACTTGCCAGACATTTATTCATGTACTTAAAATTTAGAATTGCGCCAGAAATGTTAAAATTTGTGCATGAAACCCCATATTTTTAAACCTCTTCTCCCCCCCCCCCCCCCCCCCCCACTTTTTTTTTTGCTTGTTAGAAATTTTGGAATGTTGTGCCCCTCCCTTTTTCAGACAGAGCTACGCCGTTGCTTTAAAAGATTATAAAACAAATATAGGTTATCTTTGTGTAGTCAATAATGCACCCTTTAAGCAGAAGCTTTTGATAGTATGCATTCAACATCCCCCCTTTCAAAATCTTCAACCCCCCCCCTTTAAAAAAATTCCTAGATCCGCCTATGAGCCTCCCTTTCTCTCATTTGGTACGAGAGGGAATCCCTTAAATCCCGCAACATTAATTTGACAGTCTAAATTTGCTAAGCTTTGAGGACACGGGAGCTCGATGCCAACGATCCACAAGTATATCTGCAGCTACATTCCCTCATATACTTTTACTATAGAAAGATGTGAAGGGGCGGGTATCATTGAAGGTTGTTGGCATCGAGCTCCTGTGCTTGAGGCGTCTTGAAGCACGACGTCTCTGTGTCAGGTTATTTGTTATGCGGGGGGGGGGGGGGGGGCGATTCTTCATGATAATCAAAGCAGTCTGTCCTGGAATTGCCTTAAACGAGCACGTTTCACAACCCTTGATTTTTTCCCTATGTATGCAAGCGTGGATCTAGACGGAACTGAGGGTTGCAGAAAACCTCGTGACTTGAATTTTCCCCGTGAAAAAGTCTCTGTTTTTATGAATACTGTTTTCCAAAAATATATATGCTAAAAAAATACAGACTGCGCTCATGGTTTCCATTCAAGTTTGTCCCAGTTTGCTATATCTTTCTGGACCTTATTCCACTAGTGTAGCTTTAATATTCTGTTATTTAAACATTGAAATATATACTTTAAACTAACCGAGTCCGATTCCACAATCGCATCCCCATGCGTTACGTACACCACATTTCTTTTTCCACTTCCTCTCCATTCAGCTTTTGATCTCGGCTCCCATTTTCTAGCCTGGTCAATGGCCGTCACCTTTTCTCATGTAAAAATATCCCTATTTTAAATTCGGACCTTCGGTTTTCCTTTTTAAACTAAATTGTAACTTACTATCTGTCAAAACGGAATTCATTTCAAAGGAGATCAGTTTTAAACAGACAGTCCTGAGAGTGGATGGAAGGGAAGGGAGGGGAAGGGAAGCGATCAGTGGGGTCTCTTAGAATTACATTCAGCTGATACATGTACACACGTGTGTACACACATGTTAGCACCAAAAGTCATTTATGGGACACCAAAGCAAGATATAGCCGTTAGGAAATTTTATTGGCTGACACATTTTCGACTTCTCCGCAAAGTTCTGCGCATGCTGCACCACAGGAGCTCGATGGACACCGCATGGATCCTCCTTTCCAATCTTTTTACAGGTAAGGTCCACGCGATACATCAAATTTTTTCTTTTGCAAAACTTTTTCTTTCTGTTTTAGACATAACATATATGTGGTACATATCAAACATATGATATTCATTTCTCAAGGTAGCGATGGTGAAGCGAGATACCCACCTTATAATTTATACAGGATTATGAAGGAAAAAAAATGGCGGGAAATTTTTCTCTATTTAATATTCACAAAATTTGCTACCCCTATAACTTTCTTAACCATCCAAGTATGAGGAAAATTCCTTCAGAATATTCATATGGAGGCTGATCTGAACACATTTCAAGAGAAAAAAAGTTCTGCAATTTTTTTTAAGGTTTTTCAATTGGGTGCGTTCGGAATTATGCAAATGGTACCAATTGGCAACATTTCATACCAATGGCATGCCAATGGTACCGATGGCAACTTTTTGTACCACTCGTTGGCTACCAATCCTGCAGGCCGATCCTAGTGTGGTTAGTTTTACCAACGTGTGTAATGACGTCATCCAAAGTGACCGGAGGAGCTGGGATACAAGATATCTCTAAAACAATGATACCACTACCTCTTGGCACCAAGAAATAACGATATAGATACATACATATAGAGAAATTGATGAATTAAAATTCATCTGCCATTGGTAACAAAAAATCGTTCATAGTTTTTCTTTAACCAAAGGTAACATTGGCAAACGTGGGTACCACAGGAATTTATCACGCTAATACCGTTTGCAGTATTTACTATATATATGTGTTAAAGGGATCTAACTCGACGTTTAACGAAAAATCGACAAGTCATCTTTATGTCTTCAGAAATAGGCTAATAAATATCAAAACCTATTTTCTGTGGTATATTTCGATAGATTAATTCATACTGAATCTTTATACGAAATTTGAAATCAGTACCTCCCTTACGAGCCTAGATATGCCCAATACCGCTCTCTTATGAGCGCCGCATTTCTAGGTCGGACAAAAAGGTGTCCGATGATAATCAGGCATCAGTGATCAACTTGAGGCACCGCTTGACCATTCAATGATGCGAACATCTCAAATACATAACATTGCATGAAATAGTCCCATTTATGCTTAGTACAATTTCAAATAAAGTCTTTTTTGACGACTTTGAAATAAGAAAAGCGTCGGATTTAAGCGAGATTAAATTCAACATGTGCAGAGTTATGAAAGACATATACGTGCATGCAAAGAGGTAGCTATATGAGGGACTTTCATATACCAGCGATTTTTGAGATGGTAAAAAGCATGTGAAGAGTAGATAATCATGCAATTATATGTCTTTGAAGTGTTCGGACGTTTAAAACGATCAAGCAGTAACCAAATTTTGTCTATACTGCTTGATTATCACCGGACACCTTTTTGTTCGACCTAGAAATGCGGCGCTCATAAGAGAGCGGTATTGGGCATATCTCGGCTCGTAAGGGAGGTACTGATTTCAAATTTCGTATAAAGATTCAGTATGAATTAATCTATCGAAATATACCACAGAAAATAGGTTTTGATATTTATTAGCCTATTTCTGAAGACATAAAGATGACTTGTCGATTTTTCGTTAAACGTCGAGTTAGATCCCTTTAACACATATATATAGTAAATACTGCAAAACGGTATTAGCGTGATAAATCCCTGTGGTGGGTACCATTGGCAACTTATCATTAGTACCATTTGCATATCTCCGAACGCACCCATTAACTGCTGATACTTACGTGGACCTGTACTTAAATAAAGATGAAAAAAGAAAGAGAGCGTCTTTCATTGAGGGTTGTTGGTACTGAGCTCTCATGTGCTGCACTGAATTTCACTTAACCTTGCACCAACGATATACCGAAAGACAGACCTTTCGAAAATTTCAGATGATGACTGGCTTTATACTTTCAACATGTTCAATATATACGGTGTTCATTAGGGGACATCGCTTCTTCAAATCTTCGCCCTACTATATATCACAAGTCGAAGAATTGAAGAATTGAAGTAATGATGCGAATATTTGAAGGAATGATGCGAAGATTTGAAGAAATAATCGTTTCTTCGCATCGTTTCTTCAAATCTTCGC